>VWZE01005410.1:20705-34070 GCA_013396675.1 Eubucco bourcierii | reverse complement strand
CCCCAACTCTCTCAGCCTGTCCTCACAGCAGAGCTGCTGCAGCCCTCTCTGCATCTCTGTGGCCTCCTCTGGACCTGCTCCAACACTTCCATGTCCTTCCTGTGCTGGAGGCTCCAGGGTATGAAAAGGGCTACAAGGACGTGGAAAGGATTGGAACATCTCTCTGAGGAGGAAAGACTGAAAGAATTTGAGCTTTTTAGGCTGGCAATGAGCAGACTGAGTGGAATCTGATCAATGCTGATGAAGACTCCAAGGCTGGGTGTCAATCAGATGGGACCAGTCTGTGTTCAGGGACAGGACAAGGGGTGATAGGCACAAACTTAGACACAGGAAGTTCCATCTAAACATAAGGAGGAACTTCTTTAAGGGTGGTGGAGCCCTGGAGCAGGCTGCCCAGAGAGGTGGTGAAATCTCCATCTCTGGAGAGATTCCTGGATGTGTTCCTGTGTGACCTTCTCTAGGTGACCCTGCTTTGGTAGAGCAGTTGGACTCAGTGATCTCCAGGGGTCCCTTCCAACCTCTGCCACACTGTGATTCTGTTATAATCAGCTTGGCTGGCATAAAAAGGAAGCTTCTAAAGGATTCATGGACAGACACAGCCATGGATATCTAATAAGGAACTGCCCTGAGATCATACCCAGGAGCCTGCAGTAATCAATGCTACCCAGAGCCAGAGCCTGAGGCTGCTGCTGCAGACATTTTTCACAGCTCTCTGTGTGTGCAGTGGATGGGACTGGCCATATCCTGCTGCCAAGGAGGTGCTCAGTGCTGCAGCAGCACACTCTGGGGATTGAATGCTGCTGGGAAGGGCCAGGGAGGAGATTTTCTGAGTTGCACTTGGTGGTCCAGGTACTGTAAAATGATCTGCCAGGTCTGAGCTGCTCCAGAGCCATCTCTGCTTGCTGTTTGTCATGAAGGGTTTCCGAGGTGTCTGTGACAGCCCAGTGCTCTGGGTGCTGGCAGGCCATTCTGGTCCCAGGGAGGTTGTGGCTGCTCCCTCCTTGGAGGTGTTCAAGGCCAGGTTGGAGGAGGCCTTGAGTGCCCTGTGCTAGTGGGAGGTGTCCCTGCCTATGGCAGGGGGTTGGAACTGGCTGATCCTTGAGGTCCCTTCCAACCTTCCCATTCTGTGATTCTGCAATGTTAGCCTTGCAGCACAGACCCCTTCTCCCTGTGCACAACTGAGGCTGCACAGCCACAGCTGGTGGGATCTGAAGTCATTACTTCTCTCACTAATTAGACACAGTGATTAGCATGGAGGAAAGAAGGCTCCAGGGAGATCTTGGAGTGGCTTCCCAGTACCTAAAGGAGGCTGTGAAGAGCTGGGGAGGGACTTTTTACAAGGGCTTATAGTGACAGGCTGAGGGGCACTGGCTTTGAGCTGGAAGAGAGGAGATTGAGTGGGAAGAGGAAAGAACTCTTTGCAGGGGGGGTGGTGAGACACTGGAACCCCCCTGGACTCTGTCCAGTAGTTCCCTGTCTCTCTGGAACTGGGGAGCCCAGAAATATGACCCAGTACTCCAGGTGTGGCCTCACCAGGGCAGAACAGAGAGAGAGGAGAACCTCTTTCAGCCTGCTGGCCACACTCTTTCTCATGGCCCCCAGAAGACTGTTGGGATTCCTGGGCACAGTGCTGGGTCATGGTCATCCTGTTGTCCACCAGAGCTGCTCTCCAGAGACCAGCCCCCAGTCTGTACTGCTCCATGGGGCTGCACAAACACACATCACCTCTGCTGCCTTTGTGGGCTTTGAGCTGCTTTTATCTCCTCCCTTGGCTGTTTCTTTCAGCCTTAGGTGCTGAAATCTGCATCAGCAGATCTGTGGATTGAACCATGGATGCAGGGAAATGCCAGCTCAGCAGCTCTGAGCAGCACCCAAGCAACTGGAGGACAAAACAAGTCTGCCTTTGCCAATTAAAATGAAGCTCTTTGGGTCTGGAGGCAGGCACAGGACAGCAGGGTGCCCTGGTGGCTTGGCTTTGCCTCCAGAGAAAGCAGTATGCATCTGTGGAGGTGTAGATGCAGAACCTTGGAGCATGGTTCGGTGGTCGTGGAGGTGTTTGGGAGGAAGCAGGACCTGATGCTCTTAGAGGTCTTTTTGAGCCTTCATGATTCTGTAATTCTGTTAAGTGCTGTCCCCTCAAGCCAGGTCTCACAACAGAGAACCACAAAGCCCAGCCCTGGATCAGCTTCTCCTCTTACTGAGCCACAAAACCACACAGAGATTATTGCTCTTGAGACAAAAAGGAGAGAGTAAAATTGTCTTACCTAAAGCAGAGGGAGACTGGGAGCACATTTCATCCACTGGCTGCAGAGCCCCCACTGCTGCCCTGGGATGTAGCAGCTGGCTCTCTGGTGCCTCTGAAGCAGCCCAGCCCTGCAGGAGGCTGAGGCTGAGACTCAGCAGATGTTTTTACTGCTCAGCAGTTCCCTGAAGCCTGCTCACCCCACTGCTGTCTGCTCTCCTTTCACAGGCTAACGTGCTGGAGGTGGTGGATGAGAAGAGCACAAGCTTGTCCTCACTCTTTGACCTCCTATGAAACCAGCTCTCAGCACCTGCCCCACGCCCTTCAGTACCATCCACTACACCTGGGGGTCTCCTTTCGGCACCCCTCACTCAACAGTTTTGGCCTCACCCTTCCCTATCCTGATCCCAAAGGACAGGGAAGGCTGCACACCCCCAACCTCCAAAGGAGACATCATCACTTGTGCTTTGTTTTGCCTCTGCTGCAGCTGTGTGGCAAGCCAATGACACATCAACTGGATGCACTTTATCTTAGTTAACTAATTCTGTTTCAAGCTAGGATGCAGGTCTCTAGGCACACTCCCCCTTCCCATCCATACTGGCTGGCAGGGGCTGGAGGAGCACCTCCCTAGCTGCTGGGCAGGGAGCAGGAGCTGGGGTAAGGGTGGTGAAGTTGTGGTTCAGCAGGTGGGTGACAAAGGGGTGTTCAGAGCAGGGCTGGGGGTGGCTGAAGTGCTGGCAGAGGGGTGCAGTAGTGCCACAGGCTGCAGGGCACAAAGGGGAGGCTCCAGTTAGCTGTGAGGTGCAGGTGCTTTTGACAAGTGCATTACCACCACCTGGTCTAGTGGAAGGTGTCCCTGGCAGGGAGGGGGAGGGGATGATCTTGAAGGTCTCTTCCAACCCAAACCATTCTGTGGTTCTGTGATCTTAGCCTTGAGCAGCCTCCCTCCCTCCTCCTGTGAGATGCAGCAGAGGACCAGGAGGCTGTGCTGGCTGCTGGAGGAAGCACACAGAGCTCAGCAGGACACACTACCCACTCCCAACACTGCCCAGGCTCCAGCAGCTCCAGGTGCCAGGCAGGGCAAGGCAGGCAGCACAAATGCATTCATCTGCTTCTCCACCACACTGCACAGAGGAGCTTGCAGCAGGACCCAGGCCACACCAGAGCTGAACTGAGAAGGGGATCTCATCAATGCTGATCAACACTTCAAGGGGTCAGGACAATGGGACCAGGCTTTGCTCAGTGCTGTCCAGGGACAGGACAAGGGGTAATGGCCATAAACTGGAGCATCAGAATTGCCATCTAAACATGAGGAGGAGCTGCTTTAAGGGTGGTGGAGCCCTGGAGCAGGCTGCCCAGAGAGGTGATGGAGTCTCCATCTGTGGAGACATTCCAGACCTGCCTGAGCATGTTCCTGTGTGACCTTCTCTAGGTGACCCTGCTTTAGCAGGAGGGTTGGACTCAACCATCTCCAGAAGTCACTCCCAACCCCTAGCATTCTGTGATTCCACAAAGGCCTCAGGCTTCCTGCTGAATGCCTTCACCTTCCTGCTTGTGCCTTTCACAGCTTTGTGGAGTGAGAGGGGAGCAGATCCCCTGGAAGCTGCTACATGGACACTTTGGCCCAGGTTTAAAAGGCACCTTTCAAATCATGAATCTGAAAGAGCAGTTACAAGCGTAAGTGTGCCAAGATCCCAGCTGCCTGGATGGCAAGCAGCAAAGAGAGGCACAGCAAGCAGAAGCCAGCTGAAGTGTGGCTGCCAGAGGAGGAGTTAATGCAATTTGTGTTGAGAGGAAACCTCACTGCTCTCTACAACTCCTTGAAAGGAGGTGGGGGCTGGTCTCTGCTCCCTGCTGTCAGGTGATAGAACAAGACAAAATGGCCTGAGAGTGTGCCAGGGGAGGTTTAGGTTGGAGATTAGGAACAATTTGTTTCCTGCAAGAGTGCTCAGGCATTGGCACAGGCTGCCCAGCGAGGTGATGCTGGAGGTGTTCAGGAACTGTGTGGCCATGGCCCTTGGGGCCATGGTTTAGTGGCCATGGTGGTGTTGGGTTGGACTCTGTGGCCTTAGAGATCTTTTCCAACCCAAAAAAACTCTGTGATTCTGATTCCTGACTAAATGCAGAGCACAGAGGAGGTTACCCTGAAGTGCTGCTCTGAAACTTGAGGCAGGAGTAAATGGAGATGTGGGTAGCTGTGAGTGGAGATGGATCTGGGTTCATCACAAGCTGTATCTGCTAAGCAGCAGAGTGAGCTGCTCTGGTGGGCAGGAAGGCAGCAGGCTGAGCTGCTCTGGTGGGCAGGAAGGCAGCAGGCTGAGCTGCTCTGGTGGGCAGGAAGGCTGCAGGCTGAGCTGCCCTGGTGGGCAGGAAAACAGCAGGCTGAGCCACCTGGGCCATGGCACTTGGGCACATGGTTAAGTGCCCATGGTGGTGTCAGGTTGGGGGTTGGACTTGATGACCTATCAGCTCTCTCCCAACCCAAACTATTGTGATTGTTTTCCTCCCTCTTGCTACCCTGCCAAGTGCAGCTGAGCTTTCTGCCCCCAGGAGGCTGCTTTGCTGGACAAGGTAGCATGTGTGGACAGGAGTGCTCCATGCTGCCTTAATAAGCTAATATTTGCACAGGGAAACTTTATTTCCACCCAGCTTAGCCTGAGAATTTCCTCTGCTGCCAAATTCAGGAGAGTTTACTGGCTTCAGACCAGGTATTATCAAGAAACAGAGTGTGCAGCTTTCACATTTTATCAGCAGAAACATCTTCACCCCACCCAAAGCCCAGGCTGAGTTTAGTTGGACTCATCCAGCAGACAGATAAAAGCCTGACTGGAAAAGTGCTCCAAGTCCTCGAGATTCTCCCTCGCTGCTGAAGACTTTCCTTATCTGACTGGCTCAAATACCTGCTTACAGCTCTTTCATTCTTTCTTTTATGATGATTTTTCACTCAGTCCTTACCAGCACACACCAGAAGCTGCCTTGCCTCATGGTCCATGCAGAACACACCCTCAGACTGAGCCTGTGGCACCTCAGCAGCACTTAACCCAGCCAGGTAGAAACTTCTACACTGCCCCCGCTCCAGCAACTCGGTTGTAAAGCTAAGACCCCAACTTGCAACTGTTCAATCTTACCACCCCAGACTCCTTTCTGAAAGGAAAACCATCACTTTCCCCACCCCTATTCCCACCTCTTTTTTTTTCCCCGCCTCTCCTGCAAAGCCAAATCATTTTGCATTGAATGATGCTGAGGAAGGCCTGGGTCTGCTCCAAGCTCTGGGGATGGGACTGTACAGATAGTGCCTGTTCTAAGTGTCCTATTTTTTTTTCCCCCCCCCTGCTCATTAACACTCTGCTCAAATGCACTTTGGTTGGTGCCTGGATTGCAAGTTTTCAGAAAACTGTGGCTGTTCCTTCTTTATGGTGAGAGAAAAGGCTGAAAAGCTGAACAATCTGATGTAGAAGGGTTATTTATAGGTAATAAAAGTTGTCATGAGAAGAAAAAAAAAATAAAATAAAAGCTCCAGTTTCTTAGTATTTCTCTGGCCCACACCTGGAGTTTTCTGCACTGAATCAGTAATCTCTGCCTTTCAGAGCAACAGCTCCAATGTAAGTGGCTTACCCCTTAGGAAGGTGCTCAACTCTTGGGCTGGCTCAGCTCCTGCACCCAAAAAGCTCACTGCAGCGGTGACTTCAGAGAGCCATCAAAGCCTTCTCACTGCCACAGCACTTCTCAGGCAAGCAAACATGATGGCAGCTTGCAGAGTGCAAAGTCACCTGGCTACAGCAGTCCCCAGTTCCTCCCAGCAGCAGCTGATAGCTCAGGGGCTTTGTGGAGCTCATTCTAGGTCCTCTGGACAAGAGGAAAGCAGCAGAGGCTCTTCAGGCTTTGACCCAAGGGAGCAGCTTGCAGCAGGACACCCTTCTGGTTGGCAAAGCTCACCACACAGCAACTCTGGGATGCAAACTGCTCTGGAGGTCAGAAGGAATCTTTGCAGCTCAGCTCATCCAACCCCCTGCAGTCAGCCCCAACAACTGCTCAGAGTGGGCTGCTCCAAGCCCCAGACAACCTGACCTGGAATGGTTCCAGGCATGGGGCATCTACCACCAATCTGGGCAGCCTGGGCCAGGATCTCACCACCTTCAGGGTCAACAATTTCTCCCTTCTTTCCAGTCTGAATCTCCCTTTTAGTTCCAAATCATCATCCCTTGTCCTGTCACAACAGGCCCTGCTCAGAAGCCTGTCCCCAGCTTTCTTCTCATTCCCTTTAAGCCCTGAAGGTCCACCAGGTCTCAGTGGAGCCTTCTCCCCAGGCTGAACAACCTTAACTCTCTCAGCCTGGGCTCACAGCAGAGGAGTTCCAGCCCCTGAGTCATGTTTGTGGCCTCCTCCTGATCTGCTCCAACAGGTCCAAGTTTCTCGTGTGCTGAGGATTGCAGAGCTGCATGCAGCACTCCAGATGAAGTCTCAGGAGAGAGGCAGAATCACCTCCCTCCTTGATTCATATCAAGATTTCTTTCAGACATGAATCAATTCCTGTATAAAGAGATTGATTTAAAACCCCTCAAGCCAAGGACAAAAAACCATCAGGATCGAGCTGGAGATAACTTCTCCACTTTCTGGAGTGAAGCTTCACTGAGCTAACTCCTGCAGGAGGCAACACCACAAGATCCTGACAGCAGTTCCAGCTCTCTATTCCCATCTCAACCAGTCTTAACATCTACAGCAGGAGCTCAGCCCCCTGAGAAGGGCAGCCCTGTGCAGAGAGGAACATTCCCTGATCTTCCACACCAACTCCCCTCCAGATGAAACTGGTCACAAATGCACAGCAGCCCAAAGCTCAGCTTGCAGCACTCAGCAAGTTTTGCTGTGTAAAGCAGCAGTAAGGCCTTTTCTAAGTTATGAGGAAAGCTTTCTAAGTGAATTAAGAGGCACAGAGGAGGAGCAGAGCAGAGCTCAGTTCCCTTGGCAAGGCTGTACGGCGACAGCTCCACCAGTTCCCAGCCTGAGGGACTCTGCAGCTACTGACAGGCAGAGGCTCTGTACTGGGAATTCCATGCAGGTTCCTCATCACACCAGCTTAGAGCAGTGACACCACAGCTGACACCAGGCTCTCCCAAAGCTGCCTCTGAACAGACATGGAATAGCCCAAAGCCAAGCTTCAGCTCCTCAGCTGGACAGTCCAGCTTGGGAAGGATTATTTCTTACACCATCCCCCTCCCCCTTTCAGCACCTCCAGGACTCGCAGCCAGGCACCAGCAACACATCCCCTTTGTGCAGAACCCTCTCCAGAGCACTCCACCAAGATTAGTTTTAACTTCTCTGAAGTTAAGGTTGGCAAATACCTCGAAGATCATCAATTTCCAACCTGCCCAACACCTCCACAACCACTAGACCACGTCCCCAAGTGCCATGGCCACGGGTTTCTTGAACACCTCCAGGGATGAGGACTCCACCACCTCTCTGAGCAGCCTGTGCCAATGCCTGAGCACTCTTGCAGCAAAGAAGTTGTTCCAAATCTCCAACCTAAATCTTCCCTGGTGCAACCTTTTGTTCTGCCATGAGTTACCTGGGACACAAGACCATCGCTGGCCTCACTCCAACCTCCTTTCAGGTACCTGTGGACTGCAATGAGGTCTCCTCTCAGCCTCTTCTTCTTCAGGCCATGTAATCCCAGCTCCCTCAGGCCTCTCTTTATCAGAGATGCTCTCCACAGCCCTCCCCAATGCTCTGAAGCAGCCACTGGTTTTGTCTTCAGCACCAGCACCACAAGACTGCATTTCAGCTCCACTCATGGAGTGGAGTTCTGGAGAAGAAATGTCACCACCTGCCTTGGCAGAAACACAGCCCAGCCCCAGGATGTTGGGATTAAGCAGGACATCAGCTGAGGACATGAGAGAGCACACATGAGGGAAAGGCAGCTTTTAGGAGATGCAAGCCTGAGCCAGCTGCTGGAGTGTATTACATATTCCACCTTGCAGCTCTTTTTTTGCAGCTCTTTCTCTCCTCCCTGGCCCCTCTGCAGGTGAGCAAATTGAGATCAGTGGGACAAGAGCAGCGTGCAGAGGATGTGAGAGGTCAATAAACAGCACCTGCATGCTAGGATGGCACCAAGGAAATCCTTTCAGATGCAGGTAACCCTTTTGAGTGGATATCATTAATAACTACTCCTCCTTTTAGGAAGCACTTCCATGTGAAAGCTCAGAGTGCAAACCCTGCTGTCAGGATCTTGAGGCCTTGAGTGAGCTGTACCAGTGGGAGGTGTCCCTGCCTATGGCAGGGGGTTGGAACTGGCTGATCCTTGAGGTCCCTTCCAACCTTCCCATTCTGTGATCTCAGCAGAGGCAGCGTTACACAGAACTGGAAGGTCACCACCACCACCACTGACAGCTGCACAAGGCAGTATTAGCTGCTATTTTTCTCCCCAGAAGCCTGATGCTTCCCTCATGAGACTCCTCTCAGCCAGAAAGAAAAGCAGAAACATGGCCTGGTCTTCTCTCCATCCTCTGAAGTGATTACTGTGACTAGGAACTGGGCAAATCAAAGCTGCCTGGGATTTACCTTTCCCTGCCATCACATTTCAGGGCTGCAGTGCACCTGAAGTATAGAGGTGTGGCGACTTCTCCATGGCACCAGTTTTTAAAGGCCATTAGAGGACAAAAATCTGTAACTCAGAGCCTACATATCCTACAGAGACTAAAAACTTGGAGAGAAGTTGGCATTCCAGGACTGTGGGCATGTTTAATCCAGGACAAAGTGAAGCAGAGATGCCATAGTCCAGCCATATCCTTACAGCCATCATGCTGGAGCAGCTTAACACTTCCAAGTTCTGACATTCTGTTGACTTCCTTCTACCACTAAGGCAAAGGCCTCAACTCAACATTTCCCTCGTGTTTAATAATCTCCCTCATCAAAACTGACTTCCAGACATCTCCCTCTCTCACACTGGAAACACAGCAGAATTCTGTCTGCAGGAACAGCTTCTGTGGAACTCAAACAATCCTCACCAGCAACACTCAGGGAATGACATTGCAAACCAGGAGGCTTCAGCCATTTCCACCTAGGAATGACAGACTGGTTTGGGTTGGAAAAACCTTCAAGAGCATCTAGTACCAACCTCCTGCCACGGGCAGGGTCATCTCCTACTAGACCAAGTTGCTCAAGGTCCCATCCAACCTGGCTGTGAACACCTCTGGGGACACAACCTCCCTGAGCAACCTGTTCTGGTGTCTCACCACCCTCACTGTAAAGAATTTCCTTCTAATCTCCAGTCTAAATCCCCCTTCTTCCAGCTTCACACCATCACCCCTCATCCTGCTGTGGCAGGGGGGTTGGACTAGATGAGCAGGTCCCTTCCAGCCCTGACATCCTGTGGTTCTGTGATCCTGCTGTGACAAGCCTGTGCCTTATCTCCCTTCGCTCAGTTCCACGACCAGAACTGATCTGTTGGCTCTTTTTGAGGAGCAGTGAAGGGAAAGAGTGAATTGGAGCTGAACTAATCCAACAGATGAGGAGACAGTCTGCCTTTCAAACCTCAGCTTCACCCAAGCCTGGTGACCACACCATTTTAGGGCACTAAATCTCAGTTCAGATGCAGATGACTGCCTGGGAACGAAGATGGCAACAGGATGCAGGAATTCTCAGTCCAAGATGACAACCCAGCTGCTGTCTGTCACAGCCAACCTACTTCCCAAGAAATCCCCAGTACCCTGGATTTCAAACACTATGCTCACACCCAGACAAACCATTTTTGGTGCTGGAAGTATTTGCAGAGCTCACTTAGTCACTGATTTCTGGGACAGTCTGTCATGAAGAGAGCAGCAAGCACAGGCACAAGAGGCTCATCACGGGTTGGCAGTGGCAGTGCCTCAAGAGGAATACACTTTTCCTACAGAGGACTAGGTTGTGGCTGCTCCCTCCCTGGAGGTGTTCAAGGCCAACTTGGAGGAGGCCTTGAGTGCCCTGTGCTAGTGGGAGGTGTCCCTGCCTATGGCAGGGGGTTGGAACTGGCTGATCCTTGAGGTCCCTTCCAACCTTCCCGTTCTATGATTCTATGACTACCTGATTCCTGGCTAGGGCAAGGGCATAGAAGGGATTTTAGCTGAAGAATTTAGGTCCAAAAGGGAGAAGGAGGCTGCTGAAATCAAAGCTCCCAGTAGCCTGCAATCCTTCAGCATCTTTACAAGACAGTTTCCCAGCACAGAAGTGCCAGGATGTTCCAAAGCCAGCTGTAACAGGCACAGAAATTAAAGTGCTTCACTGAAATCCTCATTTCCCAGCAGAGGAGAAGAGGCAAAACCAGAGTCTGGGAGCTCCTCAGGCTTGCACTTTCCTAGAGGAACAAAGACAGCCACAACCATACTGCCTCATCAACTATTTTTAGCACCAGGAGGCAACAGACAGCAGTGGGACTATTCCCTTTGAGAAAGATCTGAGCAGAGAGGTTGTCCCAGAGATTCTGTGCCACCAAAAGCACGAGCCAGGTGAAGAGCCTGAAGCTGTTCACAGCCCCACTCTGCAGTTACAGAGCTGGCTGGAGCAGGGGCACACAGCCCATTTAACTCAGTCCACTTTCATTTCCATCTGCTCTCCAAGCCATGCTTGATTAGTCCTGCTTGATTCAGTATGGAAAGTGAGAAATGCTAAGAGTCTGAGTACCTCCAGCATCCACTGGAGCTCCACCAAGTCCAAGCTGCTGGCTGGGACCAGAGAAGTGGTCATGGCAGCTGGGTCACAGTGGGACAATGCTATGAAATTCCAGCATCTGTCCTTCCAGCCTGCTTTTATTTATCTCCAGAGAGTCTAAGAGTTAAACACGAGCTCCCTCCCAGAGATGCTTCCCGACCGGTTCTGCTTTTAGTACCAAAGCCAAGAAACAGACTAAACTCTGCTGGCACCACACAATGAGCCTGGTTTGTTTCTCCCTCAGAGAGCTGCGGAAAGCCCTTCCCTTTGCAACCAGAGGAGAGCAATCTCAGCGGGACCCCGAGCTACTGCCCACGTGTGGCAGCCCCACCAGCAGGCCTCAGCGTGCCAAGGGAACAAAGTCACCCACTGCCACACAGAGCTACAGCCAGAGCTGGTAATGCTGCCAGCACACCAGCAGCCCCAGCCACTGCAGGGCATAAAGAGTTTAAAGGCAGCTCAGGAGGTGACAGAGCGGCAGGGAAGCCACCTGCTAGAGCCGCAGCTTTGGGCTTTCAGCTCCTTCCACCAGCTCCTCTGCTTGCCCTGCAGAAGGCTGGCAATGACCACATGCATGCTTTGGACTAAAATGACTACATAGTGATCTTTTTTTCTGTCCTTCCCACCTGCCAGCCACCTTCTCCAGCACATCGACACACACAGACTTCCCTGGGAGCTCTCCAGAAGACGGAAAAAGAGAGTGGGAAGCTCACACCCATTTAACTTCAGCCTGGGAGCCCTCCACTCCCGTTTCTCCCTTCAGCAGACGCTGCAAAGGAATGCCCAGCTGACCAGGCAGCCTTAACACACCACCAGAGCTCCTAAACATGCTCCTTTAGGTACAAAACAGCTCTCTTCCCCCTTGGCTTCAAACACTCCAGTGCTGAAGCACCTTCGCGATGCACGCTGCTTAGATCCCTGCATCTCCTCAGAGCACATTTTTATCCCTCAGCACAGGAAAATGTGACCTCCAGGGACCATTTCACAGGTACACAGAACAGCCTGGCAGCCTCACAGTTAAGGCATTCAACCAAAACCATCAATCTGAAGAGCAGCTGCTCAGAACAAGAGGTCTCACGGCTGCCCAGCCAATAGCCCACATCCCAGAGTCAGGAAAAGGCAGAGTTTTTGCACAGCTCATCCACCACCAGGGCTGCAGAGAACATTTCTGCAGGCTACAGGGCAGGAAAACATCAAACTGGGAGGACAGCCTGTCCCAGGGCACATCAGCAGCTGGCTGGCACAGCCCTGTCTCCTGATACCACCACGGCACTGGGAGATGCCTCTACAATCAGTCACACTTAAGCAGGCAAGAGCAGGGATAAAGGAGCCAGCAAGCAGCTTGCAGCACACCCAGCACAGCTGCCCACCCGTGCCCACTGCAGCAGCTCCCAGCACAGCTGCCCACCCGTGCCCACTGCAGCAGCTCCCAGCACAGCTGCCCACCCGTGCCCACTGCAGCAGCTCCAGGGAACAGAGCACCAGATCCGGGTTTAGCTTTTCTGCCAGGGATGATCAAACCTTCTGCTGAGCTGCCATCATCAGTGGGATAGAGGCAGGCACAAAGGTTCCTCCAGCCTCACCTAGAGAGATTAATGACAAATGAATCAACATCACCAAGTGCCACAGCTGCCCTTTAGGGTGGGCAAACCACATTTGCTACCTGGAGAGCCCATCCAGCTGGACGTTCCTCCCAGTCCATCCACCCCACCACGTAAGAGAACATGCTGTATGGCAGAGACTTTCATATTGGGAAAATATTTTAATATAGTAAACAAGTCAATTTACCTTCCACATGGTTTTTAAATAAGTTTATGCTCATCGTTAAACAAAACTGGGTTTGTTTTTACTTAAACAGCGGATTACAGCCTCTAAATTCGTCTTGTTCTCAGCTGGTCCGGTAAATAGTGAGGGATCTGGGACGGAGATATCCTCGGGTAGGTGGTAACAGTGGCAGAAACAGCGGAGGAATTCGAAGGGGGAAGCCTAGCCCTGGAGAGGAAAAAAACCGCAGCCGCAGGATTCCCTTTGGAGGAAAAATGGGGGAAGAAAACAGGAGCCAGCGCGGCGGTGCCGAGGCAAAGTCCGAGTCAGTCTCCAGCCTGGGCTCCTCGGGGCTCTCCCAACCCCATCCCACCTCCGGCAGCGCCCCGCCGGCCTCCATCCTCCTGCGGGCCTCGGCGGACATCGCCCCCCGGGGGTCGGCCCCGGCCTCCCCCGCTGCAGCGCGGCCGCTCCCCGCTGTCCTCCGGGCCCCGTCCTCCCGCAGCGCTTCGGGCCGAGCGCCTCCGTCGCCGCCCGGGGAGCTTCTCAGCGGCTCCCCCGCACCCGCTGCAGCGTGGCCGCCGGAGCACCGGCACCGTCCACCGCGTCCCGCGCTTCCAGCTCGGCCCCGGGCGGCGGCCGCGACGCGTCCGGGCGATCCGTGTGGGCGAGGCCGCGGT
>VWZE01005410.1:1020-20223 GCA_013396675.1 Eubucco bourcierii | reverse complement strand
GGGGCTCGGGGAGGGGCTTAACGGGGCCACGGCGGCGGGAGGGGGCGGTTAAAGGGGCGATGGCCATCGGCGCAGGGTGGCGGCTGCCGCAGCGGGGAGGGGAGATGAAGGCTCTGTGCGCCCCGGTGCTTTGTTCATCTCTGTGCCCTTAGCTGCCCACCGCACCCAGCGCTAGGTACGCGGGATCGAGAGCCTCGGAGCTCTGCTCGCTGCAGGGCAGCCGGGAACTTCGTGAAGTTCAACCAGGGGCACTGCAGGACCTTGTCCTTGGAAGGGAGGGACCCCCTGCGCTAGTACAGGTGAGGGGTGACCTGCTAGAGAGCAGCTCCGAGGAGCAGGAGCTGGGAGTGCCTGGGGACAGCAGATTGACCGTGTGCAATGTGCTCTTGTGGCCAAGAAGCCAAATGGGCCCCTGGGCGGCATGAGGGAGAGTGCGCCCAGCACTGCCGCTGTCTTTGCTCTGCTTTATGGAGGCCACAGATGGAGAACTGAGTCCAGCTCTGGGCTCCCTAGTTCAAGAGAAAGGGAACTACGGGATAGAGCCTAGCAGAGGGTCGTAAAGGTGCTGAGGGGAGTTGGAGAAGAGGAGGCAGAGGGGAGACCTTTGTTGCTCTCCACAGGTCTCTGAAAGGAGGTTGGATTGATGTGGGGGTTGGTCTCTTCTCTCTTGTATCAAGCGCTGATGGCATTTGACTGACAGAGCCTTCCCGAGTCACAGAAACTCCTCCTCTCCTGTGGTCTCCTATAGATTCTGTGTGCAATCTGGGCTCCGTGTTGAAGCGGTACATGTGGATGCACAGCAGTTCTTACCAAATGGGTTTTCTCTGTCGCTTTTCAGCCGTCTTTGTTTTTTTCTGGAGATGACTTTGCTCCAGCTTTTTCTCCCCTCGCTTCTGCTGTTCTGTCCAGCAGCTGTCTGCCTGCTGCTCCACTTTTGCATTTCAAAGTCTGTGACGCGGTGAGTTCTTGGCACACCTTTCCTCTGCTTTGCCTGAGTCACTGAGCTGTGTATTTCAGGGCCAGGGACTTTTGGGGTTTTGTGCTGCAGAACACAGTTTTAAGATTGCGTTTGGACCTTTTGGGGATCCAGCAGGTCTCCAGTTTGCCTTGGCATCCAGCTCTCTTGATCACCTTCTGTTCACTCTTTGGGATTGTAATGCGAAAACTGAACTGTGCAAGCTCTGGAGATGCTGCCTTCAGCTCAGCATCTTTGTCTCCCTTGGCATGCAGTCATTGCTGCTTCAAGCTGTAGAAGCTTGTACCAGACAACAACACTTCTATAGTATTACCAAAAAAAGAATCTATAGAGACTAAGGTATTCCAAAAAAATCTACCATCTGGCTACAGTGGTCTTGGTGATCTTACAGGTCTTTTCCAACCCAAACAATTATATGTTTCTGTGATTTCCAAGCCCTCTGATTCCTCAGTGTTGAGTAAGACAAAGCATGTGTTCATTAAACACTGTCTCACTGGCTTTTGCTAAGGTCAGATGTAAGCTTTTCTTTTTCCTGGGAACAAATAACTGGGTGCGAGTTTCTCCCCAGGTTCTTTTGTTCAAGTGCAGGCAGGAGCCNTTTGGAGTACAAAGGTCTTGTAAAGCCAGAAGCCAGGGAGCTGCAGACAAAGCTGAAAGCTGCAAATTAGTCCTCTAAGTGAGATTGATTTTTTTTTTAAAATTTTTTTTTTAACCCCTTCTTCCTAAAGAATCCCAAGAAGGTTAGAAAGGACCTCTGGAAATCATTTGAGTCCAACCCCCTGCCAAGACAGGGTTACGTAGAGAGGGTAGGACAGGACCATGTCCAGACAGGTTTGGTCTCCAGGTCTTTTCTAACCTGGTTAATTCTGTGATTCAGAGGNTCTGGAAATCATTTGAGTCCAACCCCCTGCCAAGACAGGGTTACGTAGAGAGGGTAGGACAGGACCATGTCCAGACAGGTTTGGACTGTCTCCAGGTCTTTTCTAACCTGGTTAATTCTGTGATTCAGAGGTGGAGACTCCATCACCTCTCTGGGCAGCCTGCTCCAGGGCCCCAGCATCCTTAAATTAAAGAAGTTCTTCCTCCTGTTTAGATGGAACTTCTTATGTTCCAGTTGGTGCTCATTATCCCTTGTCCTGTCACTGGGCACCACTGAACACAGACTGGTCCCATCCTTCTGACACCCACCCTTGAAGTATTGATCAGCATTGTTCAGATCCCCAGCACCACAGTCTGCTCTTCTCCACCTAAAAGGTCGATTCTCTCTCAGAGAGATCACAGAATCAGAGAATGGGAAGGTTGGAAGGGACTTCAAGGATCATCTAGTTCCAACCCCCTGCCATAGGCAGGGACACCTCCCACTAGTACAGCTCACTCAAGGCCTCATCCAACCCCTCAGCATCGTTGTAGCCCTTTGCTGTACCCTCTCCAGCAAGTCCTTGAAGGTCACAAAAGAGATCACTCACCCAAGGCAGAGCCAAGGGCACATGGTGCCCGTTGGAACTGGACCTGCCTGCCAAGGAGAGCCATGCAGCTCTTGAACATCCAGCATTTCTCCCACAGCAGGCCAAGCTGTGGACATTTCAGGTTCCTTTTGTTTATAAGCCTCTTTGTTTTTTTTTCATTTCTCTGGTCTGAGGGTCCACTGAAAAACTCATTGTCTTAAAGAGCTCATCACTTGCTGCCTTACCTCTGTGTTTAGCTCAAACCCCGAGAGCTGAGACAGACTATTGAAGGTTTCATGTTCCACCTACCTGCCTGAACAGCTCTGCTTCAGTTCTGGTGCTTACTCTGGCACTGGGCTGTCTGTTTGCTCTCCAAGGGCCCCTGAAGGATGGAGCTAAATAAACTCACGTTATTGATTTCTCATCTTCAGTCAGCGGGTAGCATCTAATGCTTCAGGGCATAGAAGACTTAATTAAGGGAGATTATTGGCCTCAGATATTACCTCAGCACAGACCTTGAAATGCTGGATTGGGTTGCCTGGGAGGTGGATGAGGCTTCCCTGCTATCAGAGGCCTTGTGACACTCTCTGATGTCTGCCAGGGTTGATGAATGCCAGGGCTGACCCTGCCCCGGGACTGGGGGGGTTGAGTGGCTTCCCACAGCCCCAGTGCCACCATGCTTTTGATTCAGCAAGGGAGAGGGGTGCTGGTGGATGAGAAGTTGGATATGAGCCAGCAATGGGCACTTCCAACCCAGAAGGCTGCATCTAAAGCAGCATGGCCAACAAGGTTGAGAGAGGTGGTTCTGCCCCTCTGCTCTGGTGAGACCTCACCTGCAGTGCTGTATCCACCTCTGGATCCCTCAACAGAAAAAGGACATGGACCTGCTGGAGCTGATCCAGAGGCCACAAAGATGATCAGAGGGCTGGAGCACTCTGCTATGAGAGCAGGCTGAGAGAGTTTGGGGCTGTTCATCCTGGAGAAGAAAAGGTTCCAGTGAGATCTTAGAGCTGCCTTTCAATACCTGAAGTGGGCTACAGAAGGCTTGGGCAGGACTGTTTAGAAGGGGTTGTGGAGGGACAGGGAACAATGGTTTGAAACTAGAGCAGGGAGGATTTATGTCGGACATCAGGAGGAAGCTCTTCACAGTGAGGGTGGTGAGACACTGGAACAAGTTTGCCAGAAACCTGGTGGAGGCCTTATCCCTGGAGACATTCAGGGTCAGACCTGCTGGGGCTCTGAGCAACCTGCTCTAGTTGGAGCTGTCCCTGCTGACTGCAGGGGGTGGGCAAGATGCCCTTTAAGGGTCCCTTCCAACCCGGTGCGTTCTACGATTCTGTGACGAGGCAAAGGCAGCTGCTGTGTCCTTCCTGTGCCCTACCAGCAGGAGACGAGCTGCTGTGACACCCCCCACCTCCCCACCCCCCGGAGGAGTGTGTGCTGTGATTGCTGCACTTGGGTTGGTTGTGTAACTGAGATCATCATTCACTGCTTTGTCTAAGCTCCGGCCCTGGCTTTTGTTCCTGGTGCCTGCCCCTGGCAGTGTGACTTCTGCAGGCAGATTATCACTTCACAAAGCAATGTGACACTCTGGCTCCCTGTTGCTTTTTAAATCTCATACTGTCTCCTTGGTTGCACCTAGGGAGAGATGGATGAGGAATTTCTGCGAGTCTCCTGATGTTTAAAGGATGCAGTAGGTGTGTTCAAATCCATCTCTCTCTCTCTTGGCTGAAGTCCTTGAGCAAATACTTTGCAAGGCTGGAGCCTTCTGTCATGGAGGGTGTCTCTGCTGGTGACAGGGGACAATCTCTTATGCTCTGCTATGCAGTGTGAAGGAAATATGCCTTCTTCCACACTTGTTCCAGTCTCCTGCTTGGGACCTACAGGGAATGCTTTGGTGTTTTATGCTTTGAGATCTCCTCTGTCTGACATGGAAGGTGGTGTCTTGTGAATCAGTTAACAGATGAGGGGAGGTTGGGGATGTGCCTTCTCTTAGACCAGGACCTTGAGCAGCCTAGTCTAGTGGAAGATGTCTCTGTCCATGGCAAGGGGTTTGGAGCTAGATGAGCTTTAAGATCCCTTCCAACCCAAACCATTCTGTGAGTCTCTGTTCTTTTAGTCCCTTCAGCTTCTGATGTAGCTGTGGTGGGAGAAGTCTGCTCAACCCACCGCCTTCATAGAATCATAGAATGGGAAGGTTGGAAGGGACCTCAAGGATCATCTAGTTCCAACCCCCTGCCATAGGCAGGGACACCTCCCACTAGCACAGCTCACTCAAGGCCTCATCCAATCTGGCCTTGAACACATCCAGGGAGGGAGCAGCCACAACCTCCCTGGGCAACCTGTTCCAGTGCCTCACCACCCTCACTGTAAAGAACTTCCTCCTACCATCCAGTCTAAATCTCCCCTCTGCCAGTTTAAGCCCATTGCCCCTTGTCCTGTCATTGCAGGACCTTGTAAATAATCCTTCCCCAGCCTTCCTGTAGGCCCCCTTCAGATCCTGGAAGGCTACTATCAGGTCCCCTCGAAGCCTTCTCTTCTCCAGGCTGCAGAGCCCCAACTCTCTCAGCCTGTCCTCATAGCAGAGCTGCTCCAGCCCTCTGAGCATCTTTGTGGCCCTCCTCTGGACCCGCTCCAACACTTCCATGTCCTTCCTGTGCTGAGGGTTCCAGAACTGCCTTGCCTTGACATGGAAAGTGATCTGCAAAGGCTGTGGGGTGGAGGGGGAAGAAGGCAGAAGTCATGCCAAGTTTGAGATGAAACAGCAAGAGGTCTGGGCTTGCTCTGGATAGAGGCCCTCAGCATGCAGCAGCAGCTTCAACCTCGTCTCATCAGCTTCGCGACGCCCATTTTGGTGTCGTGGATCCCACCAGAATCCCCGGGGCTCAGAGGGTAGCACCAAGGTCCCTTCCAAACCGTCCTGTGGTTAGCTGTGGGTTCTCGACTGGTGCTGGAGGCTGCGGGTGAAATGCTGTGGCCGTGCGCTAGGGGGCAGCATTGCACGTCGCAAAGGCTCCCTCCCGCAGAGCCGTGCGGGGGGAGATTCCTTAACCGCCTTGGGGCGTAGCTTGGGGTTGAGGGTCTCAAATCGCTTGCTGAAGCTCTAGGAACCATCCGGTCAAGGTGGTTTAATAGCAGCTGTGGCTTGAGTCACTGTCTGCAGACCTTTTCTTGCAAAACCCGTGGAGGTTTGGCTGACAGGGACCTGGGGTTGTTTAGTCTGGAGAAGAGGAGGTGGAGGGAGGACTTCGTTGCTCTCTGCAACTCCCTGAAAGGAGGTTGGAGTGAGGTGGGCATCAGTCTGCCCAGTGTCAACTTACAGGAATGGCTGTAAATGGCCCCAGATTGTGCCAGGAGTGGTTTAGGAAGAGTTTCTATGCTGAAAGAGTGATGAACAGGCTGCCCAGGGAGGTGGTGGAGTCATCATCCCTGGAGGTGTTCAAGAAAACCTGTGGGCATGGCACTTGGGGACGTGGTGTAATGGCCATGGGTTGACAGCTGGACTCGATTTTAGAGGTCTTTTCTACGATTCTGTGACTGCCATCTGGTAAGATTCAAGGAAGAGGGAGGCTGTGGAATAGGTCAGAGAGGAGGATAAGGATGAGACATCCAAAAAGGGGAGGAAAAAAAAGGACAACTTTACTATCTAAACTCATGGCGGCATGCAGCGTGGTGAAGGCGAGGGAGGAAAGCAGAGGAAGCCCTGAACAAAGGAAGCAAAAGAGGAGTTTACCCAGGGTGATGGTCTTGCAAGAGGAAGGACACGCAGGGTGGTGCATAAATGCTGCTCCAAGTGCTGCTGCGTCTGCCTGCTCTGCTATCAGAGCCTTCAGCAGAGGGCAGGACTGCTGCTGCTTTGTTCTATCGCTGCTCCATCAGCCATCGCTTCGTGCAAGGGATGGAAACTCCTGAAGCCAGCAAGGAGTGTGAAATGAAAGATAAAGGAGGCTGAGCTCTGCAGAAGGAGTGAGCTCCAGCTTCTCTCACCATCTTTATGCAACAGGGATAGTCCAAGGGAGGCCATGAAGATGATCAGAGGGACGAAGCACCTCCCTTACGGGGAGAGGCTGCAAGACTTGGGTTTGTTCAGCCTGGGCAAGAGAAGGCTCCAGGGAGACCTTAGAGCAGCCTTCCAGTACCCAAAGGGGGCTACAGGAGAACTGGGGAGGGACTTTTGACAAGGGCTTGTAGTGACAGGATGAGGGGAAATGGGTTGGAGTGGGAAGAGGGGAGATTGAGATTGGAGATTAGGAAGAAATTCTTTACAATGAGGGTGGTGAGACACTGGCACAGGTTGCCCAGGGAGGTTGTGGATGTCCCCTCCTTGGAAATGTCCAAGGCCAGGTTGGATGGAGCCTTGAGCAACCTGTGCTAGTGGAAGATGTCCCTGCCCATGGCAGAGGGGTTCGAACTAGATGATTGTGAAGGTCCCTTCCAAGCCAAACCGTTCTGTGACTCTCTGATTCTATGAAAGCAGCAGAACCCATCTGAGAGAGGAAAGATGTTCCAGGCTGGGCGGTGCAGCCAGTGGCCCCAGGCATGGAGCAAGGAGTGCGCTGGAGGTGGTGCGAGGCTGTGGCACAAAGGGGGCAGTCTCCTGTCGGTCCGAGCCCGAGCTGCTCCCTGGCCACGTCTGCCGGAGCGGCTGCAGCGTGGGCTGGCGGTGCCTGCACTTCGTCAAGAGAAGATTTAAGGAAGTTCAGCTGCGGAAGTGCTGTGAACTCTGCACGGCTCCGAGGAGAAGGTCCCTGCCGGAGCGCTGCTCTGCGGCCGTGCTGCCCACCGGGGCAGCTCAGCCCATCGTGGGCTTCCTCGAGGTGGCCTTGGCCTGAGCTCGGGCATCTCAACGCATCGTGGGCTTGTCCCGGAGGTGACCTTGGACTGAGCTCGGCGTGCCTGCCTGGGGAGCTGTTGATTTACAATGCAGATTCCTCACTCCTCGCCCGTCTGCCCCTGCCCCTCCTAAACTTGGCCGGGACAGAAGAGCCTGTTCGCTTTCCGATGCCAGCGGCGGCTGTGGCACAGAGCCCTGCCATGTGAGAGGCAGAGATAGAGCAGAGGGGGCCAAGGAGGAGCAAAGCGTGCAGCTGCTGTCGCCTCTGGTAGCCGAGGAGCACGTCTGTGGGACAATGTCAGTGCTCACCCCTGTCCTGCAGCCCCCAGAGGTGAAGGAGTATCTGTCCAAGGGCGAGCGCTTCATCAAGTGGGATGATGTGAGTACCCGGGGCTGGGCTTCGCTGCCTTCTGTGGGAGCTGGCCGTGCAGGTACCATCTTGTGGGGAGACTGGGAGCACATCTGTGCTGAGGCCACGGGACAGTGAGAGCAGAGATGCCTGGATGGAGAAGAACAGGAGAGCTGAGGGTTAACAGCAAAGGGTGGGGAGGTAGCCTCTGTGCTGCCTGTTGCTCTCGGGGGTGAAGCAAATGGAGTCACTGAGTCTGCCTGGGACCCCAGGGTCCTGTCTGTGCAAATCAGCCCTTGGCAAGGTGCTCACTGCTGGGAGTCTCCTTGGGGTGAGGAGCACCCACTGCACTTGGACTTGTCCAGAAGGGCTTGCAGGGTGGGACTCACTCCAGAGCTGAGCAGACTCTCCCTGCTTTGCAGACAGAGGAGGTCAAGCTCCAAGTTGTTTCTCTTCTGGCCCTGCTGCCGGAGTGGACTGAGGGTGAGCCATATCCTGTGTGTCCGCCCAGCTCGGGGGTCTGTGTGCTCCAACCCACGCAGCATTCCAGCAGCACGCAGCCTGTGCTGGACCAGTGCTGCAGCCTGGCTGCAGAAAGCTGCTGCTCTCCAACTCTGTGTCCTCTGGTGTCCTCAGAACACCTGCTTCACAGTCTCTGCCTGTTGTTGTGAGAGGCAAAGTGTGGAACGGCACAAGAGGAGGTATTGATTTGGCTGTAATAGTTCTCTCCCTCACATAGTAAGAAGGCAAAAAAGGATTTATCCCAATGTCCTCTTCCCTGAGCAAGGGGACAGCAGCTGTCCATCCATTTTGGCTGTTGAGCATGCATGTGGATAAACCAGGGGTGGGCCAGGTGATGACTGTTCCCCAAGCTCTGAGGGAAACATTTGATGTGGTGGTGTGGGTGAGATGCATTAGAAGGAGCCTCCAGCAGCTGTTGTGGGCGTAGAGCAGGAGCGGGGTTTGAGGTTCCAAGGCAGTGTGTGGGGGTGGCTGTTCACTTGGGTGCAGCTGGGGAGGGACTTTTGACAAGGGCTTGTAGTGAAAGGATGAGGGCTGATGGCTTTGAGCTGGAAGAGGGGAGGTTGAGACTGGAGATTGGGAAGAAGTGAGGCTGGTGAGACACTGGCACAGGTCACCCAGGGAGGTTGTGGATGCCCCCTCCCTGGAGGTGGTTGAGGCCAGACTGGGTGAGGTCTTGAGCAGCCTGGGCTGGTGGCTTTGGAACTAGATGATCTTTGAGGTCTCTTCCAACCCAAACCATTCTGTAATAAGCAGAGCTGGTGCAGCAGCACTGAGGAATAAGGAAGCAATGTGATAGGAAAGGATGATGGATGAAAGGGTGGATGCTGAGGAACAGAGGTTGGAATATCACTGGGCAGTTATTCCATGAGCTGTGCATAAACCAGGGGGTGACAGCAGGATGTGGTTGACAGCACAACTTTCCCTTCCTTTTCAGTGGAGCACTTGTGGCTGCTTTGAATTGAAACAGGGGCTTGGTTTCTGAGAATGATAATCACAGAACCATTACAATTGGAAAAGATCTCTACAATAAGTCCACCCTTCTACCCAACACTTCCATGACCACCAAACCATGGCCCAAAGTGCTACATCTACTTGGTTTTTGAACACTTCCAGGGACTCCACCTCCTCCCTGGGCAGTCTGTCTCAATGCCTGACTGCTCTTTGCAACAAAGAAGTTGTTCCTAATATCCAACCTGACTGAACATCTCCTGATGCAGCTGGAGGCCAAACTTGTCCTCATCTGGAAGATCTCCTTATTGGATGGGGTTCAGGACCATCCCTGAATAATTTCTTGTTGGTTTTGTGCCTGTGATTAAGTATCTGCTTCATTTTCTCCTATGAGGACAGGCTGAGAGAGTTGGGGCTCTGCAGCCTGGAGAAGAGAAGGCTTCCAGGAGACCTTAGAGTAGCCTTCCAGGATCTGAAAGGGGACTCCAGGAAGGCTGGGGAGGGACCATTGACAAGATGTGGGAATGGCAGGACAAGGGGAATGGGTTTGAAGTGGCAGAAGGGAGGTTGAAAGGGGATGTTAGGAGGAAGTTGTTTACAGTGAGGGTGGTGAGAGACTGGCACAGGTTGAGGGTGATGAGACCCTGGCACAGGTTTCCCAGGGAGGTTGTGGAGCACAGAATCACCCAACGTGATCTTTGATCACGTTGGGTGATTCTGTGCTCCACAACCTCCCTGCAGGTCTTCTGTGCTCCACAACCTCCCTGCAGGTGTTCAAGGCCAGGTTGGAGGAGGCCTTGAGTGCCCTGTGCTAGTGGGAGATGTCCCTACCTATGGCAGGGGGTTGGAACTGGCTGATCCTTGAGGTCCCTTCCAACCTTCCCATTCTATGAGCTGGGTAGAGCTCATCCATGGAGCTGTTCTCTATAAGGAGAGCACCTGGAGCTCCTAGATGCTGAGTCCCTAGATGCTAGGTGACATGGATTCATAGGTGACATGGATTCATAGATGCCATGGTTGAATGCTGGCTCTACTTGGCCCAGGCTCCTTGTGGAGCTTGTAGAATGAAGTAGCTGCCTTGGAGAGAAAGCAGCTCAAGTGAAACCATTCCTTGCATCTCCAGGTGCTTCCTTCTCTAGATTCATTGTATGGGAAGCTCCAAGAGAGCCATTCTAGCTAAATGCATAGTGTTAGGTGAGACCTGAGCTTCAGCAGAGCTCAGCTCCTGCAGCTTCACTCCCTCCCCCTGGAGATGTTCTGAATTCGTCTGGTTCGGTTCCATAAGTCACAGAGGATGATTCACCCAACTGGGTCTGTATTTGAACTGGGAACCTTACATCCCATAATGGTTTCTCCAAGTCACATAAGGTCTTAACCTCCTCTCTTCTGGCTTTGTCAGGAAACAGCAAGTGCTTCTCCTGTCATCCTTCGAGTGGATCCAAAGGGCTTTTACTTGTACTGGACCTACCAGAGCAAGGTGAGTGCTTGGAGTTCACAACTTGGTCTCTGAACATAGTAAAAAGTAGAACAGTGCAGTAAAAAAAGAAGAAGAAAAGTAAAAGTAGTGACCCATAAGGATGTGGAGAGGCAGTTGGGCTCCTCTCTGGCCAGGGAGGTGTGCAGAGTGCCAGAGGGAAACCACAGGGTACCGGTTGCTGGAGGAGAGTGAGGGGCAGCAAACCAAGGAGGGAGAATTCAGTTCCTCACTGCAGAGAAGCCCCAAGGAGTGGAGAGGTCTGGCTGACTGGAGGTGGAAGGCTGAGCTTACTTCTGCTTTCCAGAGCAGGGCTGTGGTGCAGCTGCTTCCTCTTTGTGACCTACATGCTGCAGAGGCATGGTGTAGATCATAGAATCATAGAATCATAGAATGGTAAGGTTGGAAGGGACCTCAAGGATCATCTAGTTCCAACCCCCTGCCATAGGCAGGGACACCTCCCAATAGCACAGCTCACTCAAGGCCTCATCCAACCTGGCCTTGAACACATCCAGGGAGGGAGCATCCACAACCTCCCTGGGCAACCTGTTCCAGTGCCTCACCACCCTCACTGCAAAGAACTTCCTCCTAACATCCAGTCTAAATCTCCCCTCTGCCAGTTTAAGCCCATTGCCCCTTGTCCTGTCATTGCAGGACCTTGTAAATAATCCTTCCCCAGCCTTCCTGGAGCCCCCTTCAGATACTGGAAGGCTACTATCAGGTCCCCTCGAAGCCTTCTCTTCTCCAGGCTGCAGAGCCCCAACTCTCTCAGCCTGTCCTCATAGGAGAGCTGCTCCAGCCCTCTGAGCATCTTGGTGGCCTCCTCTGGACCCGCTCCAACACTTCCATGTCCTTCCTGTGCTGAGGGCTCCAGAACTGCACACAGGACTCCAGGTGGGAGTAATGAGGAGTCCTGCACAGTGCCCTGGCCGGGAGATGCAAAGTCTCCTGGGGAGCTCTGTGCTGCTGTTGGAGGCATTCAAGAAACATGTGGCACTTGGGGACATTGTTTAATGGCCATGGTGGTCTTAGGTTGAAGGTCTCTCCCAACCCAAACAATCCCATCAGTGTCTGATTCTCAGAAGTGTGCCTCAGTGCCAGTGGCTGAGGCACTGCCACACAGCCATGTCCTCCCAGAACACAGTGTCCTGAGGCTGGGCACTGTCACATCCCTCCAGAAGATCTGCTCTCCTTTCAGCCACGTCCATCACACTCATTTTCCTTTCCAGCTGCACTCCTGGCAGTAGGATTTTTGCTGTGGGAGCCCCAGCCAGCCCTCAGCAGCCTGGTTTACATCCTTGGGAAAGCACTTGGGGGGCATCTTGCCTGTGCTGTGAGGGAATCTGCAGGTGGTGTGAGCTAGCAAAAGGGTAGTGGGTAAATACTGCCTGTCAGAGAGAGCTGGGGCTGGCTTGAGGAGCTCCTGTGAGGGCTGGCATGAGCACAGCAACCAAAGCTGTGGGAGATATGGTCAGCAGTTTATCTGTTGAGCTCACATGGCTTCTTTGGCCAGCCAGCTCCTCTTGTGGTGAACAACAGGGAAGCAAAAAAACCTGCACCCCTGTTGTACCAGGGATTAGGAGTAAAATTTCCACCCTGCTTGACAGTAAAATAGGGATCCAGCCAGAAGGTGTGGTATCCACATTGTTCCTGGTTGGGATCTTGGGAAAGAGCATTCCCTGCTGCAGCAAGTGTAATTTGTTCTCCAGATCCATGGTGAGCAGACAGATTAGTAACAGAGGAAGGAAATTCAGGTTGGGTGTTAAAAGAATAAACAAAATAAACATGACAACAGTAGTGAGGACATGGCCTGGGGAAGGTTGTGGAATGTCCTCCATGGGAATTGCTTCACAACAGGTCTCTTGGGAGAAGAGGTGATCCTGCCTCTCTTGGAGCTCAGCTGCTCAGTGTTGAATGTGTGGAGGCAAAGGATGGATGGAGAGGCCTCTGGCCTCACTGTGAAGAGGCCAGTGCTGCAGACCACCACAGCCTCAGCACTGGGCAGCTGGACATCACAGAATCATAGGAGGGTTGGGGTTGGAAGGGACCTTTAAAGGTTATCTCATTCCAGCCCCCCTGCCATGGGGAGGACACCTTCCACTAGATCAGGTTGCTCAAGGCCCCATCCAACCTGCCTTTAAATACAGGAGGCATCCACAACCTCTGAGAGCAACCTGTCCCTGAGCCTCACCACCCTCACTCTAAAGAATTTCTTCTTCCTAATCCCCAGTTTCAGTCTGCCCTCTTCTGGCTCAAAGCCATCACCCCCTCCCCCTTTCTTGTAACCCTTCAGGTACTGAAAGGCTGCTCTAAGGTCTGAACACTCGCAGCTCTCCCAGCCAGGCCCCACAGGAGAGGTGCTGCAGCCCTCTGATCATCTTGTGGCTTCCTCTGGGTCCTCTCCGACAGTCTGATGTCCTTGCTGATGCCTTCTTCCTGGTGGGAGAGCTCTTTCCCAAGCAAGGGTGCTGGCTGAGAGCTGCTTTGCAGCTGCTGGGGGCTCTGCAGTGGGCCCTTTGCCTTTCCTCACCTTCCTTGTGCTGGTTGTGTTGCAGGAGATGGAGATGCTGGACATAACCTGCATCCGCGATACCCGCGTAGGGCGCTTTGCCAAAATCCCCAAGGTGAGTGCACGGCTTCCTTTCTGCTGGGGTTGCTTTGGTTGTTCAGGTGGGAAGGGCAGGGCTGCCTGGGGCTTGGGCAGCAGCTCAGGCAGCTTATCCTGGCTTTCTGCTGCAAGGTGGAGAGGACTTTGCCTCAGTCGCAGACTCATTTAGGCTGCAAGAGACCTTTGAGCTCACCGAATCCAACCACGAGGCCAGCACCATCAGCTCACCACTAAACCATGTTCCTCCCTGCCACATCTTCATGGTTTTGAGAACCCCTCCAGGAATGGGGACTCCACCACTGCCCTGGGCAACCTGGGCCGTGCCTTGACAGCCCTCAAGATGAAGAAACTGTTCCTCATGTCCAACCTAAACCCTGCCAGTGCGTTTTGAATCTGTTTCCTCTTGTCCTGTGGTTTCTGTCTTTGGGAGAAGAAACCAACCCCTACCTGGCTTCAATCTCCTTTCAGGGACTTGCAGAGAGTGAGGAGGTCTCCCCTCAGTCTCCTTTCCTCTAAGCCCCTCAGCTGCTACTCATGGTACTTGTCTCTTTACCTCACAATGACATAGAGGAGTTATTTTTTGTGTCAGCTCTGAACTCCCCAGGGCAGTGCACCCAAACCCAAGACAGCTCCAGGCTAGGGTATAGGAGCTGGTTAGAAGGAATATGCCAGCAAGCCAGGAGAGCAATTCCCTTCCCATGTGCTTCTCAGAGGAGCCTTTTTGAGGCTTCTCTCTCACAAGCTTTCATCTTGGCCTGACCTTTACATTCCATGAGCCACACAGAGAAGTCCTACAGGAGATTCAGAGTCACAGAATGCCAAGTTGGAATCATAGAATCATAGAATGGGAAGGTTGGAAGGGACCTCAAGGATCAGCCAGTTCCAACCCCCTGCCATAGGCAGGGACACCTCCCACTAGCACAGGTCACTCAAGACCTCATCCAACCTGGCCTTGAACACCTCCAGGGAGGTTGTGGAGCACAGAAGACCTGCAGGGAGGTTGTGGAGCACAGAATCACCCAACGTGATCAAAGATCACGTTGGGTGATTCTGTGCTCCACAACCTCCCTGGGAAACCTGTGCCAGTCTCTCACCACCCTCAGCCTGTGCCAGTCTCTCACCACCCTCAGCCTGTGCCAGTCTCTCACCACCCTCAACCTNAGCCCCAACTCTCTCAGCCTGTCCTCACAGCAGAGCTGCTGCAGCCCTCTCAGCATCTTGGTGGCCTCCTCTGGACTGGCTCCAACACTTCCATGTCCTTCCTGTGCTGGGGGCTCCAGAACTACACACAGGAAGGGACCCCAAGGATCATCTGGTCCAACACTGAAGCCTTGTGATGCTTTTGAGTCACCAGAGCTATCCTTTGTGCAAAGATGCACAGCCTGGGCCAAGGCAGCTCTGAACCTGTAGTTGCAGTGAGCTTATAACACACTGGGGGAGTTTTTTTTTCCCTTTAAAGGGAAGAAAATGTAGTTTCAGGGGGGAAAAAAAAAATATTTTCTTCTATTCCCTCCCTCCCCCCAAAGAATTACAAATTCTCTGCTTGCAGGGTGGCAGACTAAGGGCAGTTTCAGTTATAATTCAAACTTCCTGGAGCAAAGTTGTCCTTGTTAGGACTTCTTTGTTGGTTTGGTTTTTTTTTTTCTTCCCTAACTCTTTTTTTCCTGTTTGTTTTCAACTTTTCCATGTATGGAAGAGGCAAACAGAAAACTGAAGGAAAGCTTGGATGTGAAAAAAGAAACTAAGGAGTAAAGATAACAGCAGAGGTGATTCTCAGCCTGCTGCAAAAGGGGAAGGTTTTGCAATCCAAGACTCGAGCAGCCTCTTTGCGTAACTGGTGAGGCTGTCTCCTTGCTGCAGCTCTCAGAGCTTCCTGAGTCTGATGGTTCCCAAAAGACCACAGTGAGCTGGGTGCTAAAGGCCCAGCAGAGCTCAAGAGCAGTGCCCACCTTACACAGTTCCTTCTGAGAAGCTTCTTTGATAAGACATTCATGAGAATGAAACATCTGGGTTGAAAGTGGAGCAGGGGAGGCTTAGGTTGGACACTAGGAGGAAGTTCTTTACTATGGAGGTGGTGAAAACAGAATCATAGATTGGTAAGGTTGGAAGGGACCTCAAGGATCAGCCAGTTCCAACCCAATGCCATAGGCAGGGACACCTCCCACTAGTACAGGTCACTCAGGGCCTCCTCCAACCTGGCCTTGAACACCTGCAGGGAGGTTGTGGAGCACAGAATCACCCAACGTGATCAAAGATCACGTTGGGTGATTCTGTGCTCCACAACCTCCCTGGGCAGCCTGTGCCAGTGTCTCACCACCCTCAACCTGTGCCAGTCTCACCCTCACTGTAAAGAACTTCCTCCTAACACCCAGTTTAAATCTCCCCTCTGCCAGTTTAAACCATGATCTATACTGGAACTGGTTGCCCAAAGATGTAGTAGAGTCTCCATCCCTGGACACATTCACAGTCAAGCTTGCTTGTGACCCTGAGCAACCTGCTCTAGTTGGAAATGTCTTGTTGACTGCAGGGGGGTTGGACAAAATGACTTTTGAGGGTCCTTTCCATCCCAATGCATTCTGTGGTTATGTGATATTGCAATGAGTCCAACACTGTCTGAAACAAGGAGGAGAAGAAAAAAAAAAAAAAGATGAGAGAGAGAGTGGCAGGATGTGCATGCAGCCCAGACAGCAACTGTGTGCTGGGCTGCAGCAAGAGCAGTGTGGGCAGCAGGGCAAGGGAGGGGATTGTGCCCCTTTGCTTTGCTCTCCTCAGACCCCACCTGCAGTCCTGGGTGCAGTTCTGGAGCCCCCAGCACAGGAAGGACATGGAAGTGTTGGAGCCAGTGCAGAGGAGGCCACCAAGATGCTGAGAGGGCTGCAGCAGCTCTCCTATGAAGACAGACTGAGAGAGTTGGGGCTGTGCAGCCTGGAGAGGAGAAAGCTTCCAGGAGACCTTGGAGTGACCTTGCAGGATCTGAAGGGGGCTGCAGGAAGGCTGGGGAGGGACTATTGACAAGGTCTGGGAATGGGTTTGAAGTGGTAGAGGGGAGATTGAAAGTGGATGTGAGGAGGAAGTTGTTTGCAGTGAGGGTGGTGAGACACTGGCACAGGTTGCCCAGGGAGGTTGTGGCTGCTCCCTCCCTGAAGATGTACAAGGCCAGGTTGGAGGAGGCCTTGAGTGCCCTGTACTAGTGGGAGTTGTCCCTGCCTATGGCAGGGGGTTGGAACTGGCTGATCCTTGAGGTCCCTTCCAACCTTCCCATTCTAGGATCAGTGCTTGGGCTTTGACTCCCTGTGTGTGCTCATGTGTGACCTTCAAAGGGAGGAGACAAAAATCTGCCAGCGCTGCCGAGTTACTTGGCCTAACAAAGTGAGGGCTGATGTGTAGAAAGGCCTCCAGTTGCTGCTTGCATGATATAATAAGTGATAAATGTAGCACAGATAACAGACAAGACACAAACACACACAAAAAAAAAAACCCCAACCCTTGATTCTAATCTGTAATTAAGCAGGCTCTGAGTTTTTTGGTGCCGCTCAGAAACGCGACCATGAGGGTGTGGTAGAAGATGAAGGCAGTGTTCACAGGCATGTGCTCAAAACTGGAGCTCCAAGTTAGGAATTGCAAGGGAAGAGAGAGGAAATGCTGCCACTGTGCACACCCTGAGGGCACTCATGTTTCTCTGCCTCCCTGCCATCCTTGTCCTGGATGAGACAACTGGAAAAGGCAGAGAGAGGAGCAGCAGCAAGATGAGCAAAAGAAAGTGATGGTTGCTTGTAGGAAGAGCATCTGGGGACACAGGGACTGCAGTCTGGCCAAAAGAAAAACAGAGAAATAAAGATGAGGGGGATGTGGAGGGGTATTGTGGAGTGCTGTAAAGTGAGGAGGTGAGTGGAGAAGGTGAGCATGAAGCAGTGTGCAGTGTTTCTTGCCTTGAGAGGACCACAGGGTCAAGTGGAATTTTCCAGCAGAAGCTCCAACACAAGCAGGAGGAGGTGCTGCTGGTTTGCATGTCATCTCCATGTGCTGTGGGATGGCTTCCTGCACCAGCTAGGAAAACTCAGGGGTAGGAGGAAATGCCCTCTGAGGGTTATTAAATGTGGGTTAGCAGTGATAGGACTGGGGGTGAATGCTTTCAGCTGGGAAAAGAGGGATTTAGATTGGAGATTAGGAGGAATTTTTTTCTAGTGAGGGTGGGGAGAGACTGGCACAGGTTGAGGGTGGTGAGACACTGGCACAGGTTGAGGGTGGGGAGAGACTGGCACAGGGTGAGGGTGATGAGACACTGGCACAGGTTTCCCAGGGAGGTTGTGGAGCACAGAATCACCCAACGTGATCTTTGATCACGTTGGGTGATTCTGTGCTCCACAACCTCCCTGCAGGTCTTCTGTGCTCCACAACCTCCCTGCAGGTCTTCTGTGCTCCACAACCTCCCTGCAGGTGTTCAAGGCCAGGTTGAACAAGGCCTTGAGTGACCTGTACTAGTGAGAGGTGTCCCTGCCTATGGCAGGGGGTTGCAACTGGATGATCTTTGAGGTCCCTTCCAGCCCAAACCATTCTGTGATCCCATGATGATGCCTCTGGCTTAGGAAGTTGCTGAATGATACATTTCTGGAAGCTTCAGAGATGTGTCAGGGAAGTGTCATTGCCTCTGCTCTGCTCAAACATCCTTCCCCAGGTGTGTGGATGGATCTCTGGTCTGACCTGGGGTAGGTTTTGTCATTGTGACAACCCCCAGGCAGCATTGTACAGTCCTGGGAGTTAGCTACAGCTCATTTCCTACACAGAGAGAAAGAAAGGTCAAGCACCAAGTGATTTATGAAGTATTCTGAAGAGGCAGAAGTGATGTGCTCGATGAAAAACTCTACTGGGTAAATCCTGAAGGCTTTCTGAACAGGCCTGGGGCCAGCACTGATCAAACAGGGGCAAGCAGCACTCAGGAGCCACTGGCACATGGTGGGTGGCCATCCCTGAGCACCCTGGCAGCACTGTGGGCAGAGGGTGGAAGCAAGCAGGGTCCGAGTGCAGGCCTCCACAGGAGGGTGACCGCATGCGGCCGGCTGGGCGCGAGCTGCGCCCTGTGCGTGCAGGAGGAGCCGGGGCCGAGCCTGTGGTTTGGGGAAGGTTTATAAACAGCAGAGCAGCAGCCCAGCCAGGAAACACACATCTGCACCGTGGCCTTTTGTCATGCTGGGCCTCTTTCTGCCCCTTCCATCTTTCTGCTGAGATGCAGAGTCTGCATCTCCCCGGCAGGCTGTTCCCGCCGGACTCCCGAGCGCCGCAGGCTGTTCCGTGCCATGTGAATCTCTGCTGCTGCTGCCTCTGCTGCTTCCTTTAGATAAGGCCTCAGCAACAGCCAAGAGTGCTTCAGCTGCCTGGGGGTTTTTTTCTGCCTCATCTTGCTGAGATGCTTGTCACGGGGACAGGCTGCCCCCCCTGCATCTCAGTTATCAGTGCTGCAGTGAATCCTGTTCAGGCCTGACCTTGTTTAGTATCTTTATGATGATCTGGACCAGGGCATTGAGTCCAGCATCAGTGAGTTTGCAGATGACACCAAGTTAGGAGCATCTGTGGAGCTGTTGGAGGGTAGGAGGGCCCTGCAGAGGGCCCTGGGCAGGCTGGAGGGGTGGGCAGAGGCCAATGGGATGAGATTGAACAAGGCTAAGTGCAGGGTTCTACACTTTGGCCACAACAACCCCAAGCAGTGCTGCAGGCTGGGGACAGAGTGGCTGAGAGCAGCCAGGCACAGAGGGACCTGGGGGTGCTGGGAGAGAGAAGCTGAACAGGAGCCAGCAGTGTGCCCAGGTGGGCAGCAGAGCCAATGGCATCCTGGCCTGGCTCAGGAGCAGTGTGGCCAGCAGGAGCAGGGAGGTTCTTCTGCCCCTGTGCTCAGCACTGCTCAGGCCACCCCTTGAGTGCTGTGTCCAGTTCTGGGCCCCTCCATTCAAGAGAGATGTTGAGGTGCTGGAAGGTGCCCAGAGAAGGGCAGCAAGGCTGGGGAGGGGCCTGGAGCACAGCCCTGTGAGGAGAGGCTGAGGGAGCTGGGG
>VWZE01005407.1:65937-84712 GCA_013396675.1 Eubucco bourcierii | reverse complement strand
GCCCCTCTGTTCCTTGCAGAGTTGCATCCCCTATAACTAACACTCTCCTTTTCTCAAGTTGCTTTTGTCTTAAATACCCATTGTGGCATTTCCCTACCTTTATTCACATGTATGTCAACAGACTGACTGTTGTGTGTTTTCCAGTACAGTAGTCCCAGCTGCTACTGGAGCCCTTCTTCACAATGCAATGTGGCACTGCAGTGCGCGCTCCTACTTACAATGTTTAGTCAGTATGTAAATTAACCTACTCTGTCTCTTCAGGTAGGAGGGTTGTATGACTGCACTTGTATATCACTGAATATGCTGTTCATGAGGATGGTAGAGTGTGGAGGGGCAGGAGGTTGAGGCAAAACTTTGTAATATAGGTATCACAATGAAAGTGTCAGTTAAAGTCTAAGCTTAGAATGTTTTAGTGTTTCCAAGTGGAGTTAAGCTGAAATGATGCTCCTGTGTTCTGCACAATACTGGAGGGGAAGACAGGGAAGTGCAAGCTCAATTCACATCAGTTCTTGGATGGGTATAACTATAGCATTGCCTGTTTATGTTTGAATTTCTAACAGTTATCTTTTACTATGTTCTCACTAATATTTAATGTGAATATTAACATTCTATGTTGTTAAGAGTGCTTTTCGGTTAAATAAAAATAGAGGAGACTGTACTATGCCAGAACAAATAAGAACATGGTGCTAACTTCAAAACAGCAGAAAAAATATGCCAATGAAGCTGCTTCCACTCATCTAACATCAAAAGATTACTTTACTTTGTACTGTATCCATGATCTTGAAAGCTATGAAAAAAATCTCTCAGGAGTATTCTTATTCCTAAGTTACTGAACGTTGTTTTAATTAATTAGCTAAATGGAGATCATCATTCCTAAGGTCTGCTTATTTTTGTTCCTGGTTCAGCTATGTGTGAGAATGAACTTTTGACCTTTATTGTGAGGCTGTTTATTAATTTAAATAGTAACGTTCTTGTTAGTAGACTGCATTAATCCAGTGTAGATATCTGACGTATTGGTATGGTACTTTCCTGACTCAGATTAGTCAGAATTGGTTAAACCATAGTCAAAGCATTTTACCGCATGCATTTTAACTCTCCAGAGTACATTTCCCCTATTCAATTATCTTTCTCAAACTTAACTTTGAAATAGTGTGGTGCTAACATAATTCTGGCTGAAACACTTGTTTGATACCTCTTTCTGTTACAAAAAACAGTGACATTAAAATTCATTTTATCAGTTTAATAACTATTAAACTTTGGCGACATGGGTAAGTGACTCAGAATGTATAAAATCCAGAGGCGAACAAAAATCTAGGATAATTTTTCATAGGTTTCTTGTACTGAAGAAGCAGCAAACTCAGTCTATAGGTTCTCAGAATTTGTGCTGAGGCTCAGGGGTAACAGGTGATAAGCTATGATTATACCCTCAGGAAAAAAAAAAAAAAAAAGGAAAAAAAAAAGAGGAAAATGAGAAATGAATGGGATAAAGCATCTATCTATTTCCTGCTGGCTGGAGAAGGGCAAACATAACACCCATCTTCAAGAAGGGAAAAAAGGATTGTCCTGGGAACTACAGACCAGTCAGTCTCACCTCTGTGCCTGGCAAGATCATGGAGCAGATCCTGTTGAAACCTCTGCTAAGGCAATTGGAAAACAAACCATAGGTGATCGGTGGTAACCAGCAATGGCTTCACCAAGGGCAGATCTTGCCTGACAAATCTGGTGGTTTTTTATGATGAAGTCATAGTGACAGTGGACAAGAGAAGGGCAACTGATGTCATCTACCTGGACCTGAGTAAGGCATTTGACTCTGTCCCACATGACATCCTGGTCACCAAACTGGAAAAACATGGACTTGATGGGTGGACCACTCGCTGGATAAGGAATTGGCTGGATGGTCGCACGCAGTGAGTGGTGATCAACGACACAATGTCCACCTGGAGACCAGTGACAAGTGGTATTCCTCAGNTGCACCTGGGTAGGCACAATCCCAAGCACAAATACAGGCTGGGTGGTGAATGGCTGGAGAGCAGCCCTGAGGAAAAGGACCCTGGGGTCTGGATTGATGAAAAGCTCAACATGAGCCTGCAGTGTGTGTGTGCAGCCCAGACAGCAACCGAGTCCTGGGCTGCATCAAGAGCAGCGTGGCCAGCAGGGCAAGGGAGGTGATTCTGCCACTTTACTCTGCTCTTGTCAGACCCCACCTGGAGTACTGTGTGCAGTTCTGGAACCCCCAGCACAGGAAGGACATGGAAGTGTTGGAGCGGGTCCAGAGGAGGGCCACAAAGATGATCAGAGGGCTGGAGCAGCTCTGCTATGAGGACAGGCTGAGAGAGTTGGGGCTCTTCAGCCTGGAGAAGAGAAGGCTTCCAGGAGACCTTAGAGTAGCCTTCCAGTATCTGAAGGGGGCCTACAGGAAGGCTGGGGAGGGACTATTTACAAGGTCTTGTAATGACAAGACAAGGGGCAATGGGTTTAAACTGGCAGAGGGAAGATTTAGACTAGATGTCAGGAGGAAGTTCTTTCCAGTGAGGGTGGTGAGGCACTGGAACTGGTTTCCCAGGGAGGTTGTGTCTGCTCCCTCCCTGGAGGTGTTCAAGGCCAGGCTGGCTGAGACCTTGAGTGACCTGTACTAGTGGGAGGTGTCCCTCCCACTATGGTAGGGGGTTGGAACTAGATGATCCTTGAGGTCCCTTCCAACCTTACGATTCTGTGATTGGCTACTCTATAGTATTCAGATATGTGGGCCTACATTAGCATTGTCTTTTACTACACATTGATGCAAAAACAACCTACAAAATTGAATTAATGTGCCACTCTCTTGAATAATTATAGGTGAATTGATTATATCTGTTCCTTTTTGTGCTTTGTTGAATTTTTACCTCTAAGCTGATCTACAGCTCTTCGTTAGCAAATCCAGATCAGTTGGTGCCAGCTAGCTAAAGTCAGTCCACTGGGCTGTTCAAAACAGCGAGGAAATTAGGTATGCTTTACTATTCAGTCACAAATGCTAAAATAGTAAAAGTATAATTTTGATGTATTTCAAGCTCTCCTATCTGGCTTGAAAAGAAAGAGGATTCCCCGGATTGATGCTTTCAGGTTTTACATACTGGAGAGGTGCATTTGCTAAGGCACTTGAGTATTTAGATGGACTGTACTGTACTTGGGCATTCCCAAATTGTCTGTCTAATCATTCATACACTTGTCATTCAGATAACCACCGTGGTGTATGTTTGTCATGTAACAAACTCAATTGCAAACATAGATGTGGTCTGAACAATACAAGTTGCTCACCTACTCAGTGATTCTGACCTCAAACTGAAAATCTTTCTGCTCACGTACTTTAAAGCATCCACTAAAGAATTTTTTTACTTTTTTTTTTTTTTTTCTTCCTGAGAATGTGAGGCCTCAGGCAGGTAAAACCACTCACAAAAATAATTATTCCAGTCTTTTCTTCTATTTTCTTAACATTGTTGTCAGATATAATAGGAATAAAGCAAATCCAATTTGTGACAGAGTTTGCAGGTCACGTAACTTGCAGATAAACTTGCAGATAAACTCACGCTGAGGTTTTCAGTCTGAAATTTGGCTCTTTGTAGCATCTTGAGGCTGTGGATTAATTTCTCACACTGTCCAAACACATTGAACTGTGGAAGGACTGTACTGTAAGAAGGCATGAACTTGCTGGAACAGGTCAGCCACCTTTGGCAGAGAGTAATCGTGCAGGAGGCACAGAACTTATTATCTTGGAAAGACATTGTCAGGTTTCTGGGAGAAGGCACTCCCTAGAAATGTACAATGTACTTGCTTGTGATTTTGGATGATGCCTGTCCGCCTCTGCTGTAGGGTGCTTCAGCACCTGCCAAAGGAGCTGGGAGATAGTCAAAACTATATCTGAAGAAGCAAAGCTGTTTTGTTCAGCACTGTGCTCAAGTCAGAACACTGTTCCTGACATTTCCACATACAACAGAATTTCCAACAATCAAATATACAGTCTTTCCACCAAGGACTAGAAAGGAGAGATTTCTATTTTGTCTTCAGGTGTACTGTTCACTGATAGTTGCCCTGATGCCTGAAACCTAGGAGGTTTGCTTCCCACTGCAGGCTGGCCCTCCATAAGATTTGGATCAGTTTCAGAATATCATTATTAAATTTAAAAGATTTGTTTTCCAAGTCATTACATAGAGTAGCTTATTTTCAGACAATGTTCACCCCTGCCATCTAATTTATTTTAGAACAATGTTTCTTCTAACCTCATGGGTAATTCTCACAACAGTGTAAGATGTAGAAGACTTTTGAACCCCTTGCTGGAACAGTTGAGAATGATCACAACTTTCACAGTTGTCAGGGTAAAGTATAAAATGTTATTTTAACCCTGTTATTCCCACCATATACACAGCTTAAAGAAGCAATGAAGAAAATGAAAGCAGGAAAGGTCAGAATGAGGAGTGAGAAAAGAAGATAAGTTAGATAAACCCTGTCTGGGGAAATGAAAGAGCGAATTTAGACTTATGACTTGTTGTAATATTATTATTAATTCTTGAGAGAAGATCATATACTGTGGGAAAGGGCAGCAGAGATTGACAGATGAGATAGATAGCATTGCTACACTCTGACCTAGCAGTCACCAAACTGTTCTGTGTCTGAGTTTCCCCTTCTGTAAAATGGGGATTATTCTTATGTACATTTCAGGGTCCTCAGAATCATTAATTGTTGCTTATTGTTAGGGCTTGTTGAGACCACCAATTGGAAACACAGAATAACCTGTGTCTTTTGAGCTCTCTTTTCCACTTCTCTATATTCTAGCCAAATTAATTTTTAAAAGTGCCAGTACTGTCAGTTCAAAGTTTCTAGGAAAACAGTCAACTTTAAAAGTGAGAAGAAGGAAGGGTTGTTGTAGAACACATCTAACTTTCAAGCAGAGGATTGCTGCTAATTCTCTCTTCTGCCTGATGTGGTATTTATACCCCACTCCCCTTTCTCATCAAGCACACCCAAGCCTCAGACACTGCCCAGGCTCCTCTTGGGACTGTTCTCTGAAAATAAAATTCATGTTTTCTTTTGAAGACAAAATTTCTTTAAAAGAACTAAAATTAGGATGCCAATCTTGCCTCTTCCTTCCATATAATGTACTTTTCTTACCAGCAAGAAAAGTAGCTGCTGCTATCATAGGGAAGGTCAAACTCAGGCCTTTCTTCTTCTTGAGAAGGTGTGATAGACAGGTGAAGAACTCTCATGTCTCTAGGTGATGTAATTAAAACTGTAGCCTTTGTTCTACTCTCTTGATGTCTACCTTTTCACAGTCGTGCAGGATGTGACTTGTACCAGTGTTACGGTTCTGAAGAGCATTGTGCACATGGGCAGTTATGGAGGAGATTGGCTTCTCATCTTCAGTGTCACCTATCACAGCACTGCTATTAACAAAGAGAGTATCAGAGCTGATGAGATGGTCTGGCCCTCATTAAGCCTTTTCCAGGAATAGATTAAAATCGTCTAGTTGCATTTCTAGCTTTTAAATTAACATTAACCCCACAATAAGTTGCTAAATAAAACCAGAGACCTTTTCATCCTTAAATAACATTAATGCTAATCTTTACATTTTTTCCAATTTTTATAGCATTTCCAAACCATTTCCAAACATTTCCATATGGTAACTCATTATTAGTTACTCATTAGCTGTCAACAGAGCTCCGTGGCTTCTCTCACCATGACGTTTTTGCCAAGGCACTCCTGGGGCATGAGTGTTCTTTTACTGAAGTTTATTTTCAAACATCCTTCACAGAATCACAGAATGTCAGGGGCTGGAAGGGACCTCAAAAGATCATCCAGTCCAATCCCTCTGCCAGAGCAGGATTACCTATACCAGGTCACACAGGAACATGTCTAGGCAGGTTTTGAATACCTCCAGAGAGGGAGACTCCACAACCCCCCAGGGCAGCCTGTTCCAGTGTTCTGTCACCCTCACGGTGAAAAAATTCCTCCTCATGTTTACATGAAATTTCCTATGCCTCAACTTCCACTCATTGCCCCTTGTCCTGTCATCAGGCATCACCAAGAGCCTGACTCCATCCTCTTGGCACTCACCCTTTACATATTTATGAACATTGATGAGGTCACCTCTGAGTCTCCTCCAGGTTAAAGAGCCCAAACTCCCTCAGTCTTTCCTCATAAGAGAGATGCTCCCTTGCCTTAATCATCTTCATGGCTCTGTGCTGGACTCTCTCAAGCAGTTCTATGTCCCTCTTGAACTGGGAGGCCCAGAACTGGACACAGTAATCCACGTGTGGCCTCACCAGGGCAGAGTAGAGGGCCAGGAGAACCTCTCTCAATCTACTAGCCACAGCCCTTCTAATACACCCCAGAATGGCATTGCCCCTCCTAGCCACAAGAGCACATTGCTGGCTCATGGTCAACCTCCCATCAGCTAGGACCCCCAAATCCTTTTTCCCTTTACTGTCTTCCAACAGGTCAGTCCCCAACCTATACTGATCCCTGGGGTTGTTCTTTCCCAGGTGCAAGACAAAACTTGCCCTGATTGAATTTCATTAAATTTCTCCCTGCCCAACTCTCCAGCCTGTCCAAGCCTCACTGAATGGCAGCACAGCCTTCTGGTGTGGCAGCCACTTCACCCAATTTGGTGTCAGCAGCAAACTTGCTGACAGTACACTCTGTGCCCTGACCAGGTCATTCATGAATATATTGAACAGAACTGGTGCCAGTACTGACCCCTGTGGGACTCCACTAGTCACAGGCCTCCAACTAGACTCCATCCCATTCACCACAACTCTCTGGTTTCTGGTTTCCTTCACTGGTTCCCAATCCACCTCACTCCCTGATCATCCAGACCACAGTGCCTCAGTTTAGCCAGAAGGATGCGGTGGGAGACAGTGTCAAATGCAGTACTGAAATCAAGATAATCCATATCCACTGCTCTACCATCGTCAATCCACCTGGTTATGTCCTCATGACAGGCTATCAGCTTGGTCAAACATGACTTCCCCTTGGTAAGACCATGCTGACTGCTCCTAATGATCCCCTTGGCCTTGATATGCCTAAAGACAGAGCTAAGGATAAATTTCTCTGCTACATTTCTGGGGATGAAGGTGAGGCTGACCAGTCTATAGTTACCTGGGTCCTCCTTCTTACCCTTTTTGAAGACTGGAGTAATGTTTGCTCTCCTCCAGTCCCCAGGCACCTCTCCTGTCCACCATGACTTACTGAAGATGGTAGAGAGTGGTCTAGCAATGACCTGTGCCAGTTCCCTCAGCACCTGTAGGTGCATGCCACCAGGACCCATGGACTTAATGGACGTCCAGATTACCCAACTGTTCCTTAACCCAGTCCTTACCAACCAGGGAAGACTCCTTTGTCATGCTTTCCTCTGGTGCCTCAGGTGTCAGTGGCTCCTGAGGACAGTCTTCAGCAGTATAGACAGAGACAGAGAAGGCATTTAGTAACTCTGCCTTGTTTGTGCCCTCTGTCACCAAGGCACCCTCCTCATTCAGTAGAGGGCCTACATTGCCTCTAACATTAGCTTTTCCTGCAGTGTATTTGAAGAAGCCCTTTTTGGTATCCTTGACCTACCTTGCAAGGTCCGACAAGGCCTTAGCCTTCTTAGTTGCCTCTCTACATCCTCTCACAACAGTCTTATACTCCTCCCAGGTGGCCAGCCCCTCCTTCCATGATCTGTAGACTGTCTTCTTCTACTTAAGTTTGCTTAACAGTTCCTTACTTAACCATACAAATCTCCTGTCTCCCTTTCTCAATTTCCCTCTTGCTGGGATGCACTGATCTGGAGCTTGGTGGAAGAAGTCCTTAGATGTTAACCAACTATCATGTGTCACTCTGTCTTCTAGTACCCTGTCCCAGCAATTGCTTGAAAAGGCAAAAGTTTGCCCTCCTGAAATCCAGGATTGTAGTCCTGCTTGATATCCTGTTCCTACCAGACAAGATCTTGAATTCCGCCATCTCATGATCACTAAGGCCAAGGCTGCCCTCAACTTTCACTGCCTCAACCAGACCCTCATTGTTGGTGAGGGTAATATCCAGCAGTGCTTCTCTCCTAGTTGGCTCCTCCACTGTTTGCATCAAGAAGTTATCATCACTGGAGGAACCTCCTGGACTGCGGCTGGCTGGCTGAGTAGCACTTCCAGCAAATATCTGGATAGTTAAAATTCCCCATGAGAACCAGAGTGTGTGATTGCGAGGCTACCATTAGCTGCCTGTAGAAGGCCTCATCAACTTCTTGATCCTGATCAGGTGGCCTGTAATAAGCATGCACAACTCTATCACCCATGCTAACCTGTCCCTTAATTCACACTCGCAAGCTCTCAACTTGCCCCTTGTGCACCCCTGGACAGAACTGAAGGCATTCTAGTTGCTCCCTCATGTAAAGAGCAACTCCATCACCTCACCTTGATGACCTGTCTTTCCTAAAAAGGACATAGCAATCCATGACCATCTTCCAATTATGTGAGCTGCCCCACCATGTCTCCATAATTGCCACCAGGTCATAGCCCTGTGACCGCACATGGATTTCTGACTCCTCCTCTTTATTCCCTATGCTGCATGCATTGGTGTATAAACATTTCAGGGATGGAGTTGAGTACATAGTTTTCATCCATGAAGGAGGGTAGACCCTCTGGTTATCTAAAATGATGACACCTTCCTCCTCAAGTGTTGGGCTATTACACACAGGACTCTTGGTGGCAAGGTCAGCTACTGTCATAGCTAGTTTAAAGCCTTGTCAATGAGTCCAGCCAACTCATGCAGAAGGATTCTATTCTGCTTATGGGACAGATGAGCTCCATCCATTGCCACTAGATCCAATGCCAAGAAAACTTCCCTGTGGTCAAAAACCCCAAAGTTCTTTTGGTGGCACCAACCTCTAAGCCGTGTGTTAATCACGTGGAATTTTTTCCTTCCTTCAATACCTCTACCTGTCACTGGAGGGATTGAGGAGGACACCACTTGTGCTCCTGAGCCCTCAAGTAATCTCACCAAAGCCCTGAAATCTTTTAAAAATTTTTTTATACTGCTATCCATGGCCTCATCACTCCCAGTCTGAATAACCAGTAGTGGGTGATAGTCTGATGGCTGCACCAGACTAGAAGGTCTCTTGCAAATGTCGCTAACCTATGCCCCAGGCAAGCAGCAGATGTCCCTGTAGGATGGATCTGCCCTGCAAATTGGACCCTCAGTTCCCTTGAGAAGGGAATCCTCTACTACTACCACCTTTCTTTTTTTTTTCCTGCTTACACTAGTCCTAAGTCATGGGACTGGCTGACAAGTCTTGAGTAGCTGCATGCATCTATATCCTCATTCATCTGGGCCTCTGTTACAAAGGCCTCATACTTGTTGAGTGTGGGCAGCTGGGAAGATTGGGGAGATTGGGAGGGGACTCGCCTCTCCTGCTTGGCAGATTCAAGTATCTGTGTTGAACAACTTCTCATTCTCCCAGCTGCAGTATATGACATTTTGTTCCTATTACTGCATCGTGGAAAGTATCAGTGACATCCAGAGTTTCTGATCACTGCCATCTCTTATGCCGCCTGAGATACATAGATTTGTTTTCCTATTGCAGGTTCCATTGTTTGCATCATTCTTCTGTGCTCTCACAACCGGTATTTTTCACAGGAGAGTTCTTCAAACTCCTTGTTACAGCCCCCACCAAGCTTCTAATGGATCAAGGAAGCTATGAATTTTCAGACTCTTGAAGGAGCAATGAACTACTTTGACTTCTTGGCAGTCTACATCTGCAGCTGTTATATAAAGCTAGTTTTCACTTCCTTGCCTTGGAAGCACTGAGCAAATGCTGTTTCCTCAAAGAAGTAGTAGGGCTGAGCGGATTACATTTCCTCTGAGATGCTCTCTGCTTTTCCTTTCATAATCTGCATGAAAATGAACGAGTTTGTGCCTGCAAATACTTTGAGACAATGTTGTCCAGAGGGACTAGTTGTCAACCTTTTCTCCCCAACCAGCTAGTTTTTACTCTCTATATTATCATCCATTCTCCAGTTCTCCATCTTTTCCTCCCTATTTTCTCTGATTTTCTGTGTCATCTTTTTCTCTCATTCTGTTTGTTTTCATCCTCTTAAGTTATCATTTGGCAGGTTGGCCACCCACCTCACTGCCTCACTTGTCCTTTCATTATAGGTCAGCTTTTCCTACGTAAATGCCTGTTTATCCAGTTTCATCACCTCTCACCACAGTAAAGCAATGACTCCTTGTTAGTGTTCTTTTATCTGGTTTTAGGATTGGTTTCTTGAGGAAAAAGAATCTCTATGATTATAGTGTATGAATGTCTGTATTTACTCTTCAATGACAATAAAGTATTAAGCCTTTGGCAAAGCTTGGGAGTGGAATACAAGGATTTAATGTGCCTTTTTATCAAGAAAATGGCCACACAGAACAAACATAGTTTATTCCATTTTCCTCTGAAAAGAAAGAATGCAGTTTGAACTTATTCTTACTAGACAGTAGAACAACTATGCAGAGGACTATGAGATTCTCACTCTATTAGGCATTAAATTATTAGAGCTTCAGTCTATGGACTCTCCAGATACAAACTCTGATTTTGGCTTTTCTTACAGTTGCAGCCATCATTTTTTTTTCTCTCCTGTACATATTCTTTGCTGCCCAATACCACTCATGGTGTACTGTTAATATTATTCAGTTATGAAACCAATCAGTCACAATGTACAACTACAGCCTTAGAACATATACCTCCAAGCTCCTCAGAAAATGCAATTACTATCTTCCAATAGTTATCTATTATAATGTTGAGTTCTCATATCAGCAGCCCCCAAACTATCTGTATGTCTTTTACTTAGATTTTTAGGCATCTGTCAGGAGAGGTTTATACTGGATATCAGGAAAAAATTCATTACAAAAAGAGTGGTCAGGCATTGGAATAGGTTGCCCAGGGAGGAGGTAGAGTCATCATCCCTGCAGATTTCCAAGAAATGTGTGGATATGGAACTTTGGAATGGGGTTTAATGGCCATGGTGGTGTTAGGTCAATGGTTGGACTTGATGGCCTTAGAGGTATTTTCCAGCAAAACCAGTTCTATGATTTGATGATAACTCCGATGTGAAACAAGATCTCCTGACATTCACAGAACTATTTTCTGATATTTGTTTCTTAATCTGTTGTCCTTATATTGTTTAGATTGTAAATATTGGGAATAGGGATCATCTCTGGCTTTCTGACCACTATATTGTATTTGACTAGTAAACAAAGCATATAGTTAGAAAAATTGTTGCTGTAGTTTTAAACCATTTCTGTGTGTTCTAGGAAGATTAAAGAAAGCACATTCTGTTGCACTGCCTTTTGGCAATAGGAAGTTAAAGCTTCCTTAACACATGCTTGGAATATTTCAGTCTTGATCCTATGGAATTCTTATTGCAGATGTTTCTCAGAAATACAGAACTTAAAAGTGTGAAACATTTTGTAAGAATTAATGAGCGAAGATAAATAATAGCATTCTGGTTGAAATCAAAGCAGAAAATAGCTAAATCGTTTGAAAAGACACATTAAGTAAAGTAGCTGTGCAACGTATAATGATGAGAAGTTACTGTGGCTTACATTGAAATGGACTCATCTTGCACTAAGTGAGGCCAGGTCCTACAAAAATGGCAGAGAATCACTTCTGGCCAGAAATTCCTGATCAGACAACATCAGAAAACATGGTTAAAAAATATCTGGTTTGTAAATATAATTTTATGCAATTATTCCTGAAGGAATCCTGATGCACCTGTGTCACTCACCCTACATTACACTGGGTTATGTAGAACTAATAAATACAGAGAGATAATTTCACATACATACACATAAAAAGCAAGAACCAAGGATACAAAAAAACCCAGAGATTTTATTTAAGGGGATTTGATGACAGTTAAAAATTAATCTGAGGAGAAATGAAAACACTTTTGCATCCTGTGCAGTCTGCTGTACACTCAGTGTCATGGCTATAATTAATCATTTACACCTGTGTGGAATGTCACAATTCTTATTTGGTGACATTTTGAACTGGAATAAGTAATACAGTAGCTGCAGGGGTTTGGTAAATCAATAGCTTTCCTTATTTACTTATTATCTTTTCCCTCACCTGGAATATCTTAGACGTGTTTCAAATCTGACTTTATTTCAAGTATGAATAGGTTTTCTATAGCAGCATCATATATCTTACTTGAAGGTGTGAAGGAAAGGAAGAAACAAAAATGTTTTAACTTCCTTGCACTATTTTCATATTTCAGCATATTTGTGTCTTCAAGGTGTCATGTAGTGAGTACTTTTGACAGCAGATATATTCCCATATGACTTTCACAGTAAATGACTAAATTTACTAAGTTTAGTTGTTAACTACTCTCTGACTTTGCAAAACTTACTGAACACCATAGAATTTCATGGACAGTTTCACAGGGAAAAAAACCTGACTAGATTCTAAGTGACCACACCCACAATATATTCTGATTCACCATTAACTAGGTGGTTAATATAGATGTGTACAAATATATTCAGTTTGTTGATACACAGTTGCCACCTTGTCAGCCCCAAACTTCAGTCAGTAGATTGCTTTCCCTTTGAGGATTCCTTATCTATGGAAAGAGCTGCATGAAATTTTCAGTGTGGAAAATTAACCCACACACAATTCCACAGTTTTATGGAGTTCTAAGTAGACTACAGTGAGAGGTGACTATCTAGTGTTTCATTGTAGCCAGGGAACAGAAGTACTGGTGATACTGTCACCAGTTCAGCACCTCCATGAGTAACACAGAAGAACTGTTAAGAATCTCAACAGTGGCTGTTACTGTCACCTTTCCATGCTGTTGATGTGATTGATTGTTGTTATTGTTGGCAAAAACGAGAAGGTTCATCTGAAAGACATATAAAACTGAAAAGATTAAATTCAGGCACAGTTTACACAGTGTGAATGATGGATTTCCGTGGAGTTGCAATTTCCTTGCAGCAGGTCTGGCCCTGGATACAAGTTCCTTGCCAGGAGCTGTTCTACTGCCATGGGTTTTGCTTGCCAGTGTGTGTCAGATGGCTGTCCTGCTTTGTAAACTTTTGGTGTCACTAAACTGCCAGATTGCCTTCATGCAGAAATGTAGTTCTGTTTCTGAGATGTTTCAGCTTCCTTATTTTTCTTAGCTGTATTCAGTGTTGCATGCCATTATCATCCCATTGGACTTCTGAGACAACGAATGAATTTAAACCTTCAACAACAGCAACTTCAATACCTTTATTAAAAATGAAATCGTGATGCCTAAGTCCTATATTCATCCTGCATTGATGTCTTTGATCACATCCTTTCCGTGCCTGCCACACCTACATTACTCTTTGAGGACTGATGAGCAAATTTAACTCACTGTCTCTGATGTAAAAGCTTACTTTAGTATGAGTCTCAAGCTGTGCCAGGGGAAGTTTAGGCTGGAGGTGAGGAGAAAGTTCTTGACTGAGAGAGTCATTGGCTACTGGAATGGGCTGCCCAGGGAGGTGGTGGAGTCACCGTCCCTGGAGGTGTTCAAGGTGGGTTTGGACGTGGCACTTGGTGCCATGGTCTAGTCTTGAGGTCTGTGGTTCTGGGTTGGACTTGATGATCTTTGAGGTCTCTTCCAGCCCTGGTGATACTGTGATATTGTATGATACTGTGAGTCCTCTCCTGTCCGCTAAATTGGAATTTTTTTCTGGGCCACAACTGAGCAGCACTGGCCTGTATATTCTTTTCTACATTTCTCATCCATTGTTTGACATGTTTAATCATTTTCCTAAGGTGTAAAATACAGCATGTAAGAGTGGCACAAAAAGCATTTTACCAATTAAATGTGGTCATCTCTTCCTGAAGGAAAAAAAAAAACCCTTAGAGGTTTTGATAAAGTACTCACTTGGCACAGAAGACTCTTTCGGTTGGTGTCTTTTCTATATGTGTTTTAATCTGATTCTGCCAGAAACAGCTGTGTTTAGGACTCTTTAACCTTAAGAAGTGTAAAATCTTTAACTTACTTTAAATGGAAAATTACAATTTTCTATCAACCAGTGCTGTGAAAGCAGTGTTTTTGGTAACTGTGTACTGCAGGAATCAAGGAACTGGTGCCACGTGAATTTAGCAAAGAGGAGTTCGAAAATGTTCTGGACTTTAATATTTATTTGTATGTATCGGCTGCCTGTAAGGGACTTTTCTGTAAACGTTCTGCACATATGGCAAAAAGTTTTTAAATGCAAAAATAAAAACTTGTAGTTTTTCCTTCAAGATCTGATTTATATTATATACAAACAGAATACCTCATTTAAAAAAAAAAAAAGGAAAAACTTCATGAGGTTACATATTTATTTTGTATTATGTACAGTAATGTCTATCATATCCTTTGTAAAACTGGAAAAAACCCTACTAGTAGCAAATTAGATTTCATTCGAATTTGGACTTTTCCCCCATGTGAATGTGAATTTTTCAACTAAATGATGTCTGGTGAAAATGTAACTCATTTGTTCTGTAAGTATAGCATATTGAAGAGTGATGGTGTAGCTTCACAAGTCACCACATCGTCATTCACACATCATCTCCTGATGAACATAGTACGTTATCTTCAAGAGATAAATTCAACATAATTACAGGAAAAGAGATTTATGTCAGACATCAAGAAAAACTTCCTAGTCCTAAGTGTGGTACAACAATAGGGCAGGTTGTCTTGTGAGATTGTGGAATAACTGAGAATTTCTGAGAACATTTGAGAGGAAAATATTCTTCAGAAATAGTTTAATTCTGTTCTAGAGTAGGGACACATATTCCTTTGAATTCAGTCATGATTGTTGTATTGTAACCAGAACAACATGATTCAGCATTGACTAACAAAACAAAAATAGAAACATTTACTATTTGTGAGAAACTTAAGATTTTTCTCTTTTAACCAGAAATTAAAACATCAGCTGTGAGAATGTATTTTTTTTTCATTGTCTTCAGGAGACACTTACGGAAAAGAAAAAAAGTGAATTTCCTAGAGTAATCTTCCTTGCTTAGAGGGTCATTTCATGGTTGGAGGAATAGAAGAAATCCCCACACAGGTCTAACTTCCTCCAACAGCAGTGTAGGTCTTGAATGGCAGGGAGCCGAAGGTGACCTGCCTCATTTGGTGGCCAAAAGCTGCAGAGGTGATACATTTGCCCTCCACATAGGTCTGTAGGTGAAAACTTGTTACTTTTGATTCAAAACAACCTGTTGAAGGGAAAACTTCCTAGTGATTGGTTTATGGCATTTCTTCTCACAGAATCATAGAACCAAAGAACCATAGGATGGTAGGGATTGGAAGACATTTCTGGAGATCATCTAGTTCAACTGTCCTGCTAACACAGATGTGCCTAAATGAAGTTGCACAGGAATGTGTCCAGGAGGGTTTTGAAATTCTCCAGAGAAGGAGGCACCATAGCCTCTCTGGACACCCTGTTCCACTGCCGCATCACCAGAGCAGTGGCACCATAGGCACCATTGCCTCTCTGGACACCCTGTTTACTGCCCCATCACCCTCTGTTACCTCATCTCTGTCGCATTTCTGCCAAAGAGTAAACAGCTGATCTGGTGTTAAGGATTTGGTTTGATAAGGCTTTGTACAAGCTATGGGAGAAATTGTTTCCTAAAATAACCTTAACTTCTGCTTACATAGTGCTTTCTACTGCTGCATGTTCTGCTTACTTTTATTGTTTAATGGGTGCGCTGCTTAATATGCTAATCTCTCAGGGCAACATTACAGGTGTTGCAAATGCAATAATTCTTAATTTAATGACTTAGTTTTGCATAATCTTACAGTCTTAGTCATCATATCAAATCTTTTGCCTTTCATTTCCTTTTCATTGAATAGCATCTCATCTAAGCACAAATCTTAATACAAGAAGTATAATATTTAAGCAGGCTGATTCATCAAGCATGACATTTCCCCTCTAGAAAACTTTTCTAAAATGTTTGCTATTAAGTTAATAATAGACTTGAAATATTTAAGGTGAACTGATAAGTACTTTAAAGCACTTTCAAAAGAAGAGGCTAGAAGGGCTTACAAAATACCTTCCCAACCATAACTCTAGTGTTGCTATAGCAATGTTATAATAGTGCCTTATTAATAGAAAACTACCTAAATATGCTTTTAAAAGTCTGTGCAAATTTGTGCACTATTTTTTTAATGTCAGTGCTGGCAACAAGCTTATGAATCTGAAGCTCTTTATGTCGTGATTTTTTAAGCCAGAGTGGAGCATCCTAGTTTTATCTGTTTTGCTTTATCAAAGCAAAACACTTATCTAAGCTTTGTAGATAACAAAAAAGCCAGGTTCTATCTTCAGTTCCTTTTTACATGCACTGGCTTCATACTGGCTTCTGTACGTCCTCATCTATGTGCAGTGTTCCCTAAATAGTTTTGTTGCTTTAAATGGTGTCTGTCTTATGTCATGTCCCTGTTAGAACATCACTTGCAAAATGATCTGTTACCTCTATACTGTGTGCTGCCTTTTTCTTCTTTTGATTCTTATCCCTCCTGGTGTGTTAGTGACTGTAGCAACCCTTGGAGTTGAGTTGAACCAAACTATTGAACACAACAGTACTTCACTAACTCCAGCGGAAGGTTCTATTAGTGTGTTTGTTTGTTTTATGTAGCATTTTCTGTTTCTGTCTTTGGATATAATAATGAATATCAGCAGGTAAGATGTCACACTGCATGAGAAGTTAATACATTCTTGATGCTTTTCACAAAAACCTTTTGAACATCTACCATTGTTTTGAGGTCATGTCCTTTGCAGGGGAAAAAGGCAACTGAGGCCAGAAAAAAATTGTCCTAAGCCCTAAGAACAAGCTAACTTCATAATCTACAAGGGTTTCATTCAACACAGCTGTTGCAGTCTTGATTTTTGCTGTAGTGGACATTAGAATACAATGTTTTGTGAGCAAGGCTACTTTTTCCATTGTTTCAAGGCCAAGTGTAAGGTCCTGCACCTGGGTAGGCACAATCCCAAGCACAAATACAGGCTGGGTGGTGAATGGCTGGAGAGCAGCCCTGAGGAAAAGGACCTGGGAGACTGGGTTGATGAAAAGCTCAACATGAGTCTGCAGTGTGCACATGCAGCCCAGACAGCCAACCGAGTCCTAGGCTGCATCAAGAGAAGCGTGGCCAGCAGAGCAAGGGAGGTGATTCTGCCACTTTACTCTGGTCTCGTCAGACCCCACCTGGAGTACTGTGTGCAGTTCTGGAACCCTCAGCACAGGAAGGACATGGAAGTGTTGGAGCGGGTCCAGAGGAGGGCCACAAAGATGATCAGAGGGCTGGAGCAGCTCTCCTATGAGGACAGGCTGAGGGAGTTGGGGCTCTTCAGCCTGGAGAAGAGAAGGCTTCGAGGGGACCTGATAGTAGCCTTCCAGTATCTGAAGGGGGCCTACAGGAAGGCTGGGGAAGGATTATTTACAAGGTCCTGCAATGACAGGACAAGGGGCAATGGGCTTAAACTGGCAGAGGGGAGATTTAGACTAGATGTTAGGAGGAAGTTCTTTACAGTAAGGGTGGTGAGGCACTGGAACAGGTTGCCCAGGGAGGTTGTGGATGCTCCCTCCCTGGATGTGTTCAAGGCCAGATTGGATGAGGCCTTGAGTGAGCTGTACTAGTGGGAGGTGTCCCTGCCTATGGCAGGGGGTTGGAACTAGATGATCCTTGAGGTCCCTTCCAACCTTACCATTCTATGATTCTATGATTCTATGATTCATACTCATTGCTTCACCCATATGAGAGTAAAACTGAAAAGTAGAAAAATATCATAACAACTGTTGATGTCATGATTTATTGGCTTACAGAAATTCAAAAAGGTCTTTGATAAAGGGAAATACTTTTTTTCTGTTTCTGTACTGAAAACAAGCAGTCAGAATATAGTGTTGATGATACGCTCATTGAGTCTACTTATTATTTAAGAAGTTAACAAGTACTGAATAAGATAAATTAATTTTCTCTTGCAAGATTTTATACATTAACTAGAAGATATTTAATTCTCTTCTGTAGAGTAGGACACCTTCTCAGGAGTGTGGTTCTGACTGATCAGACTTCTTAAACATTGACATTTTATAGGAAAAATCACTCCACTACTTTTCTCAGTGTTTGTCATTTGGCTTCTGTCCAGAACATTTTCATGTGGTTCCTGAAGTTCATGATTTTGTGATACCAAAATAATAGCACTAGAATGTAGAATAATGTTTGAATTTTTGTGGATTTCAAGTTAAGTTTCCACATAATCATCAAGGTTTATTGATGATTAAGATCATTGAGGTGCTACATCTTTTTGACCGAGATCTGACAGATGGAGGAAGGAAGAATTTCTGTCTGGCAGAAAATAAACTTTTTTAATGGTGATTTAGTAGGGCAAACATAACACCCATCTTCAAGAAGGGAAAAAAGAATGACCCTGGAAACTACAGACCAGTCAGCCTCACCTCTGTGCCTGGCAAGATCATGGAGCAGATCCTGCTGAAAGTCCTGCTAAGGCAAATGGCAAACAAAGCAGAGGTGATTGGTGGGAACCAGCATGGCTTCACCAAGGGCAGATCTTGCCTGACAAATTTAGTGGCTTTCTATGATGAAGTCACAGCGACAGTGGACAAGGGAAGGGCAACTGATGTCATCTACCTGGACCTGAGTAAGGCATTTGACTCTGTCCCACATGACATCCTGGTCACCAAACTGGAAAAAACATGGACTTGATGGATGGACCACTTGCTGGATAAGGAATTGGCTGGATGGTCGAACCCAGAGAGTGG
>VWZE01005407.1:18055-65228 GCA_013396675.1 Eubucco bourcierii | reverse complement strand
GGTTGTGTCTGCTCCCTGCCTGGATGTGTTCAAGGCCAGATTGGATGAGGCCTTGAGTGAGCTGTACTAGTGGGAGGTGTCCCTGCCTATGGCAGGGGTTTGGAACTAGATGATCCTTGAGGTCCCTTCCAACCTTACCATTCTACCATTCTATGATTCTATGATTCTATGATTTTTGATGCTTACTCTTTAGATTTGTCTTAAAAGCTTTCTCCATTAACATATCCATAATCCATAAACATTCCTGGATTATCAGTAGCTTATGGTTTAGATAAAGTTCCTTGTGTTCAGGAAATTGCTTTTATATTTTCTTAGATGATTGTTTAATTATTTTTCTGTAACCTCTTTCTCTAATCTCTGTAGTAGGTTGGTCCTTTTCATAAAGGATGCTGCTCATACCTTCATTTCTGTGAAGTATATAATTTAAGATATAGATCTCAAATTATTTGTTTGCAGTGAATTTAATTTTCTCTTGATTTGCCTAAGTTTTTCAGTTATATTTTGCTACCTTGTGTATTTTTTTTTATTCACAAAGCTTTTTTATTTTGCTGTTTCTACCATAAAATTAACTAATGCTTCAGTTACTTTTTAATCCAAAGGCTACTCATTACATTCAATGCTATTTTTTCCTTCCTTTGGGGAAATTCTAATATTTCTGTTATTTTTCTTTTCCCTTCTTAGAATTAGAGCTAAAAAACCTAAGTTCCTAATTATTGGCTTAATCAATGAACACTGTAGTGTATTCCCTTTCACTTTTTTTGGTGAGCCTTCATATTTGAATAGTTTCTGAATATTTAAGTAACATTTTAAAAATTTCAGAAGACACAAGTGTATTCATCCAGACATACCTGTTGAAACTGCTTTTCCCCCCACCTATTTCACTTCTATTTTATTTGTATATTCTAATGCATCCTTCAAGAAGGGAAATTTTGGCTTTTGAGCTAAATGATGAATTGCATGCTATGAGCAGTCGATGTGAGTGATTTGCAAACAATGCAGAAGACTGTGGTATGCTTATACAGAAGCAATTTGGTGTATGCCCACAAATAAAGAAACTCTGTTCAGAAATGATTCATGAACACTAAACGGATACTAAATCTTATTTGCATTGTGTAATTTGACCTCATATACATGAAATCAAATTTTGGTTGTTGTTGCTTAGCCTTTTTGTTAGATTTATCATTGCAGCTTCCTGTAATGACAGCAAAATGGATTTTATTTTAGAACTCAGCTTTCATAAACTGTTTCCATTTTAACTGAATGAGTGCCCTATCCAAATGCATCCTACATGTTCTTCACTCACCGTATGCATGATTTCTATCCTTTAATGTAATTAACTAATTCACTGTTATTTCATAATCCTCTGCATTTTGATTTCCCGTTATCACACATCTACATCCTCCAACTGATTATATGAAAGGACATAATGTGGCTAAAACTTTGTTTGAACCATGCCAAGAGGCATGGAATAGCATAAAATCTGTATAGAAGGGCTCTGTATCTGTTTGCTACTGGTGTGACAATTACAGTTGCTCTCCACTGCAGCACAAATATGTTCTGATGTCACAAGGGCACCAGAATCCACACAGATGTCTCTCAAAGAAGGGTGACATTCTGCATCTACTTCTTCCTCCTTATTAAAAGTTGATTATGTGGACAGGCTGGGACAAGTACAATGTAAAGATATTTTTCCACCAACCCGTGTGACCTAAGTTTGTGATTGCTTTCCCAGGTCAAATTTGCTAAGGGAAACTGAAACAAGTAGCTGTCCACTCCGAAAAGTTAACACTTCATCTGTTCTGCAGCTGTCAATGTAATTTTACCTGTGAGTCTCTGAAAACACATTCGAGGATATTTCTGTAATTGAGAGGTGAAACTGAAGAGAGCTATCTGAAGGCAAATGGAATTTTGTAAAAGCCAATAAACACTCATATGCTGTAAAATAACTGAATTTATTATACTAAAATCAATATGAAGTTGTATATTTTATCAGAGTTACTGTACTCATCTGAATATTACTTTTTTGATATCATAGATGCTGTCATTTATCGTATTAACTTTTTTTTTTTGCATTAAAAAAGACCTACTGTTGATAGCAGATTTGCACAGATATACAAAATGCTTTTGAAACCAAAAGTACTTGATACATAGAAAATTTCTGACTAGAACAGTATTCATTTGTGTAGTATAATGTTACCACCATGACTTGTATGCCAATAGTAGCATTTTCAGCATTTTCTTTGCAATAATGTTTTACAAAATATATGGAAATGGCATTTCTGACTTCTGGAACTTTAAACACTGACAGCTACAGACCCTTCCAACAGTTTTGTGATGCTTATACAATAATGTAGCCAGGCATGCTCTGCTTAACATATGTGTTGATCAAACACTATGTTTATTCCATGTAGGTGATTTTTTTTTATGGAACAGTCAAACCTGGAAACTACATACCCTTTGAAGCAGGCACTTCTCACCTAAAGAGAACACACTTGCTGCCTCTTACACTCAATTGTTCTGTGGATGTCAGAAGGTGAAGAGGAGGAAAGAGAAGGTGAAAAATAACTCCTTAAACAAACAAAACCAAAACCAACCAACCAAAAGGGCATTAATTATATTTAAAATGAAAATAATTCATTTGACAGTAGCTGCATAGGGCCTACTGCTCAAAAGGGATATGGTGTGTCAATGAGAGATGAAAAACTGTGACTTTGTGCTCCTTCTTTGTACATCCCTGTGCTGGTTTGAAGCTAATTAGAATATTTTAATAGAGAAAATTACACTATAGGCTGTGAAAGGAAAACATGGTGATGTCTAGTTCACTCATATGCTTGCTGAGATTGTTTTGGGAAAAGAAACCAAAACATAGATAAGGGATTCCCAGTCTGTCTCTCTTTTTGGGGCGGTCTAGCAGCTTCTGGCTCTGGCTCCTCTGCCAATTAATTTTCACTAACCACTTTTCTTCTAACTCCCCTGGACGATCCTCCTAATTCACCTTGCATGTAAGGCAAACCTTGGGGTAAGGTATAGGGGTGGGGAGAAGGTGGAAGGGTGGTTGGGAGCCCCTCCTGGGGTCTCTGATTTCTAGGAGGGGAGTTGAGTTTCTGTATTCCCTTTAACTTNGGGGGTGGTGGGTGGTGGTGGTGGGGAGGGTAACTCCCATAGCATCACAATCCCACTGAGCTGTGAGTTTGTACTCCTTCTCTGTACTTCTCACTGAACATCCTTAACAGAAGAACAAAAATATTTTGGTCAGTTTTTCTGCATCGGAAGGCAACTTGCTACTACATACTTGTGCGTTACATATGTGCCATAGATCAGCCATAGTGCATCATTACCCAGCAATAGAGCATCAAGAAAAACATACTCTGATACAGAACAATTAATGCAGATGTAAAGTGTTTGCTTGAAACCACTGCCTCTGCTCATCATGTCCCAGCATCAGTTCGCAATATCCATATCAAAATCTAAAGGAAGATAACAAGTTAAAAATAATCAATAGTCATTTATCATTTAATTTATTACTACTCTCTCAAGTTCTAGAAGAGTGCTTGATATAATCAACTGAAGATATATCAGGATAATTTAATACATTAATAGTTAGACACTGCAATTGAAGCTCCAATTTCTTCCTAGGCTTGATTATGTATCTGTAAAATATTTCTTTCCAGCTATATTAATTGGTAATTTTGCAGAAAAAATTACAGCAAATTAAACTCTAATAATCATCTTTTACTAAATAGGTTTGTATCTTCCGGTTTGAGTCTAGGAAGACAGCGTATTTAAGTGCATTAACCCTAGCTCACAGAGAGTACTACTGAAAATATGTGCCTGAGATTGCTCTGTGGATCCCAGCCTAAGGACCAAATGCTGTGTCCAGTGGTGCTAGCTCAGATGACTTCTAAATTCCATCTAACTAGACTGAATTTATCCTTACACTTCTGGACTCACAGAATCATATAATTGTTTCGCTTGGAAAAGACCTCTAGGATCGTTGAGTCCAACTATCAACCTAACACCATGTCCCCATGTGCCATATCCACACGTTTCTGGAACACCTCCAGGGATAGGGACTCCACCAACTCCCTGGAGAACCTTTTTCCAATGCCTGACCAATCACTCTGAAAAGAAATTTCCCCTAATATTAAGTCTAAAGTTCCCCTGGCACAGTTTCTTGCCATTTCCTCTTGTCCTATCAGTTGGTACTAGGGTGAAGAGACCTGTCTCCACCTCTACATCTTTCAGGTAGCTGTAAAAAGCAAAGAGGTCTCCCCTCAGCCTCCATCTTCTCTAGACTAAGGAATCTCAATTCCCTCATTTGCTCCTCATAAGACTTGTTCTCTAGGCCTTTCATCAACTTTGTTGCCTTTCTCAAGTGAATCACCCCTACCCAGGTGGATAAGTTTTCTAGTGAGCCAAATGATGAATCCACAAAATGAAACATGCTTTCAGGAGTGAGGCACTAGCTGCAAGCTTCTCTTGGTCAGTAGACGGGAGTTTGATAGGTCTGAGTTTGAGACTAGGTCTGTGGATCCAAGCACAGGATTAATTTCTGCTGGGTGCTTACGTAACACAGCTCTGACTGACTAACCTCAGGAAAGTGGTTAGTGTTAAAAGTTAATTATTATTACCATTGTTTGATAGGTGACTACAGCAACATTCAATTGCTATGGGGTTTGAATGGACTTTCAAAAAGAAGACTGTAATTCTCCATTTCAGATGTGACAACAAATGTCATATCCTCCCTCCCTCCCCTCCATCTTTTGACAAACATACAAAAAACAAAGACATGAAAGGAGACCTGGAGGGTAGGCTCCCTCCAGTAATCAGAAGTGATTAAGAAAGAAAAGACAACCCTCACCTTTCAGTATCCACTGCATGGTTACTGGCTAAGTTGAAGTGGCAAAGTTCATAGAATCATACAATCAACCAGGGTGGAAGAGACCTCCAAGATCATCCAGTCCAACCTATCACCCAGCCCTATCCAATCAACTAGACCATGGCACTAAGTGCCCCATCCAGTCTTTTCTTGAACACCTCCAGGCATGGCAACTCCCCCACTTCCCTGGGCAGCCCATTCCAATGCCAATCACTGTTTCTGTGAAGAACTTTCTCCTAATGTCCAGCCTATACCTCCTCTGGCACAACTTGAAACTGGATCCCCTCGTTCTCTTGCTGGTTGCCTGGGAGAAGAGACTGACTCCACCTGGTTTCAACCTCCCTCAGGTAGTTGTAGACAGCAATGAGGTCACCCCTGAGATGCCTTTTTTTTTTTTTTTTTTTTAAGTTGATGTTTTAAAGGCCACATTCTTCTTACATGTATTTACATGTCTGAGGCAATGCACAGGTGACAATCCACACTAACCGTGTAAGGCAGGTGTGAGAACTAGATCATAGCTAGACTGCAAATATTAGGGAATTCTACTTCTGGCAAGTTAAAAAAGAATAGAAACAATGTAAGCATATGAATATTTGCACTGCATTGGGACATTAAGTATCAGAAGTCTGAAGCAAGAACTCTATTTTTATCTTGGCAGTTTATTATGTTTTAATTTTCCTACTCCCTGTGTAATCTAAGTTAATTCAGTGTGCAAGATATAATTTGTTACAGCTTTAAAATATTTGCATGTCTTTTTTATAATTGAATGTGGACTTTTTCATCTTCAGCAAATCCACAAGTATTCTATTATAAATTCTTGTAGTATCACATATTATTTTCCCAAATCTGGTGGTATTTACACTGGAGTTTTTAGTGTATTTTCAGTATTTACACTGAAGTATCTAAATTGAGTTTAATATTTTAGTGTAAATGTGAACTGTTATGTAAGGAAGTGCAAACTCAACAAACACTGAACTGACCAACCCAGATCTCTGGCTTGTCTTTCTTGGCGGTATCATACTGAATTTGAATGTTCAGTTTTACTGGATGACAACATTTGCTAGCTCTTTCACATGTCAGATTTTGTTAATTGTCTTTAATATGTTTATTATTGGCTGCAATTTTTAAATTGTCGTTGAATTTTCTGAATTGTGCAGCCGACTGACCTGTGATTGCCAGTACTTCATATGAACTTTACCTGGATAGTTTTGATAAGGCTCAAACTACCTTACATGATCATTCTCTCTAACTGGATAAGTATATTTCACAGAACAACTATTTTAGAGCAGTGGTAGGCAAAACCAAGAAAACCAACTAATCTGTTTTTTAAATCTAATTGGTTTATTTAAATCTTATTGGTTTATTGGTTAATTGGTTTGCTATTGGCGTTTGACAATAATGTCCGACTTTCAAAAGAGTATGCTTAGTGCTGCTGGTAAGACCATCCATCAGGCCCATGCACAGAACCGGTGAGTGTTAAAAAATTGTATGACTATTCCTGGAAAAAACATTTGTATTATTTATGTTAGATCTAATAATGAAAACTTATGGCAGCAAAAACACTGCAATTCATACTGAAATGATTCACACTGAAAAGAAAAAAAAAAAGTAGCTTTTCTGGAAAAGATGAACAGAATAGCAGAAAGAAATTTCTAACGGCTACAAAGACTAACAAAAGCAGACATTGTGGCAGTAGAAAACAAATTGCCAGCTATTGTAAATGCTGTTATTTTCTCAATGTGCCTAAATAGCATACTACCAGGACTCCCACTGACATTACTAGCATGGAAATAGAATATTATTGTGAATGCATTTTCAAAATATTATAGAAGCCAATAGGGTCCACATAGCAGTCTATAGAATGTGCAATACAAGTTATCAAGCTCTACCTCTCCTTTGATGTCAAAAAGCACAGAGCAAACCTGATTTTTGGTAAGGACTCTGTTTTACCACAATAAATATAAGTAAATGCAACTAGTACATTTGCAGGGTTAGAAGACATTTTTACCTCCCGATTTCCATTTGACTTTGCAGCCTGCTGCAGTTTTGATGTTTGAATTTCATTACAAGACTTTTTTCTAGATGAAGCATGTTGTGAGGAAATACAACATGTCATGGATGAACATCGTTATCTATCACTTCACGCTCACACATCCACATAGGACTAATTTCTAGAATAAACTGAGCTTGTCAGTTTGGCAGGACTGTTAAGAGCTTCTCACCACAACTAAAATATTTTATGTGAAACAACATTTCGATGTGGAATTTCATACAGAATGATAGGAAGATTTCAGAAAAACCTTGCTACTATTGTAGGTAGTTAAAGTTTTGGTGCAGTCTAATATCTTCAAGATCTTGCTGTCTGTGCGAGCATCTTTGTCTATGTGTTTGTGTACTGAACACATGATTTTGCTGCTGCTATTTTCCTTTCTTTGGTAAAATCTGATCTGTTTACAATGAAAATTGCCTAGAATACATATGTTGCAAATATCTTGTGGGAGATAGAACTGTTGGACTCAAGGTAAACATGGTACACATTTCTTGTGGTGTAGCTCATATTTCTCAGCATGCATATGTAATTTGGACCATTTAATACAGTTCCTACTGCAAATATTCACATAAATAGCAGCAAGCATGCAGTACCAACTTCATGATAGACAGATCTTTCAATATGCAAAGTGTAATAGATTTTAACTTGTCTGATTAAAAACACATTCAAAAAAGAACACAAATTTAGTAGCTTAAGTTTCGTGTTGCATGCAAAATTAATGGCAAACCACACATGATTAAACGTTTACAGCAGTTCTCACACTTCTTTGTTTTGCTGGAACATTATGAGCGAGGTTATGTACATTCCACATCATGTTACACGTTTTCCGTGTATTGTATCTTAAAAGCTTTCATGCAAGAGGAGTATTAAATCTCATGATACAAACTTCAGGGGATCAGTATGAATTTCATTGAGTAGGACAAGCTGCATATTGTCATATAGATTGGACACCCTACAGCAAAGTGAAATCTTAAATATGTGGATGGATTAAAAAAAAATTTATTGACAGTATGTCATACCAGTGTTTCTAAGAACATTAAACAAATACCAGTGTCTTGCCTACCAGCTTCAACAGCTAATAGATTGTGCTGGTTTGAGGCTAATTGGAATATTTTAATCGAGAAAATTACACTATAGGCTGTGAAAGGAAAACATGGTGATGTCTATTTCCCTCATAGGCTTGCTGAGATGTTTTGGGAAAAATAACTCAAAACATTAGATAAGGCAGTCACTGTCTGTCTGTCTCTCTCTGGGGACACAGTGTCTCAGGTGGTCTAGCTTCTGGCTCCTCTTTGCTGATTAATCTTCACTAACCACTTTTCTTCTAACCTCCCTGGCCAATCCTCCAAACTCACCTTGCGTGTAGAGCAAACTTTGTGGTAAGGTATAGNAGTTCTAGTCTGGGTCATTTTACAGGGGGGGGGGGGGCAGGGAACTCCCAAACCATCACATAGATTTTATATTCTTGCATCTCAAACCTAGATGCATACACACACACATCTGTCCACCTGCCATTGGTGTTTGTTTCTTTCTAATTTAGAGCAAGCAAGCAACCATACCCCAAAATAAACAAAAACTCAAAACAAAGGAAAAAAAACAACCAAAAAAAAAGAATAAAAAGAGAAAGCCAAAGAAAATTCTCATAGTGTCATTGTTATAAATTTTCCTATACAGAGTCATTATTAAAAATATAAACTGTTCCCATGACACACAAGTAGTGTTAGGATTACAAAGCGAGAGGCCACTACGGTGCATTTAAATACAGTGGTTAGACAGCTAACATATGAAGCAAATTCTAGCAGCTTGGAAATGCTAGCAAAAACAATGCAAGTTCAACAAGAACTGTGATGAATAATTCAAAGTACACCCTCAGTGCAAGCTTTCCTGCACAGTTTTCCAGTATTCAATTAAAGGGAAATTTTCTCACACAGAGAATTCCTAGATAATGTAGCTGAATGTGCAGGACTTGCATGTATAGTAATCCCAGGACTGGCCTTTAAATTTGTACTTTAGTTCTTTATTGATGCAATCATTAAACTGATATGACTATGACTCTATTATATAATCTGGTAGGTAGCATTAATTACCTGCTGGGGATGGATGTCACCCATTCACTTCCAGTTATTTCACATGCATGGTCTGTTTCTCCTGTAGCTTTGACTGTCTTGATAGAAGACAGATTGTGAAGAGAACATCACGAAATATGTATTGTACAAAGTATTTGTGATTTATGTTGCACAAATTTCTTCATGACTTGATGCCAATTTTCCATCAAAAGAATAGGGGAAAAAATATAATGTCATATGTTTATTAATGGTATATTCTTTAAATTTGGTGGGGTGAAGCTGCTTCATAAGCACATAATTTTGCCACCTGACTAGCTAGCTATTCCTTCTCTCTGAATCCTAGTAATTGTGAGGGAGCGATGAGACATACCAGAGTGCATTTTCTCCTGTCAGCCAGCAAAAGAATTAGAATTGGAGCCATTATTCACTCCCCAACCTTAGCATCAAAACAAGTTGTTGTTGTTTTGGGGGTTTTGGTTGGTGTTTTTTTTTTGTTTGGTTGGTTGGTTTTTTTGGGGTTTGTTGGGGTTTTTTTTTTTTAAACTACAGTTTGAATTGGCTAATGACAAAGGGAACTCCCAGTGGGTGTGACAATCATGAGATAATAAGCTTTAGAGGATTAGAAGACCCCAGGGGTGTGATTAGCACAGGTTGGCCAAGCCCTCTGTCACAAATTAATTCAAAAATGAATATTTGCATTCCAGCACTGTGTCTTAGTGAAACCAATTTCCAGCCTAATAAACATTTATTCTTTCTGCCCCCCCCACCCCCCTTTTTTTTTAAAAATGAAAAGGAATTCATGTTGCACAAAACAATTGGCAGCTGTGGCTAATGAAATGTGAGATGATTAAGCAATAAGAATCTGAATTTTGTGCAATTCACTTCTGCCAGTGATCTCTGAACACAAAGAACATGTTCATTGTTATTTTTAGTCAGTCTTTTCCCTACACTTTCATTAAACGCTTGATGGAATATTTTCAATTCATTTGATTCCATGGTTGACAATCAGAAAACTTTTCCTTCCATAATTAGCAATTATCAACTGCACAAAAATACTGAATGCTGTTGGGTTTGCATAATAAACAAAAAGCAGAAGTGATGGTAGCAAGTTTGCTGAACTGAAAAGATACCTTTCGTGCACTTGACAGCTATTTGGGAATTTGAAATGGTGTTACATACTTATGGGTGCACTGGTGAAACGGCCTATATGCCTGACAGTTACATTAAAGGCAAGCAGGCAAAATTGTCACTTGACACAGGTTTAGCCAATGCAGTTGAAAAAACAGGCCAAAGAAATGCAATCTGTCAGTGCAGCAGTAATTTAAATCAGTTTTATCAAACAAAGGAGAATAATTACATGCAGTAAAAGATACAAATTTGTATGGGTAACTTTTTGCTCTAAGAGAGCTCATTATATGTACGGAAGAAAATAGACGAATAGCAACCATGTGGGCTGCTTAGTATGGCTTACATGTGCACTATTTCTCTTTTCTTTATATCCATTTGCCTGCTGGTTCCACAATCTGTTCTTTAGCGTTGGCAATTTCTTGGATACATTTTTTCTGTAATCTACTTGTCCTGATCATGTGTCTTAATTTCTATGTCTGTAAAATGAACAAGTTAGTGATGAACTCCCTCTAAACAGTGCTTTGAAATTTAGTTACAAAAAGCATTACACAACATCAGTAAAGGCAATGAATTTTGCTGTTTTCTTTCTTGAACTTGCTTTTCTTTAGAGGCGTTTTCTTTTCCTTCACTTCGGGCAAATTTAAGAACAATTCAGTTCCAGTACTGCCCTCGTTCCCATCAGAAATTATATTTTAACTGAACAAAAGTATCTTATAGGTCTCACTTCTGACTTTCTGCTTTATCAATCCATTTTTCCATAATATACACCAAATCTCATTCAATCTGTTTATAAAATATTTCTGTTTGCTGAATTTTGTTGGATTTTTTTCTGTTACATTTCCTGGGAGAAAATTATTATTATTTAGTTTAATTGTCTGCATTGTCTACCTAAGTACTTAGCAAAATCTGAAGTTGTATTTCTTCACCAGTAGCAGCACTAGTCATAGCCTGTATCCTTGATGACAGAAAGGCAGTAAGACTGTGTAAAAGCCAGTGCTTAAGCCTCTTAGCCTCAGTATTAAATTGTCCTATGTTATATGGCCTGGGGAAAGGAAAGCAATAGAGATTGGAGTTGATGGGCTTTTACAGGCTTTGTTGAATCATAATGTATTAATCCAAAACCTGAAGTTTAGCTGCTACACTATTCCTATTTGTTTCCTTAGAGCAGTTCTGTACTTAATATCCTTTATTAACATTTTAAAAGGAAATTTAAGGAAATGTCAAGGGTTCTGTATCCCTGTTGAGATTCCTCTCTCTTAAATCCCTTTGCAACCTGTTTTTCTCCCTTCCCCTGTTAATCTCCTTGAGTATGTCATGTTGTATGGTTAGAGGACTGTGCCTTAAAAGCTGAAGGTCCAAGTGAAGTAGAGTATATCTTGTTATATATCGACACAAAGCACTGAATGCAAACTGGAGTAGGCTTCTTGTGAGCATTGGAGTCATTCATAGCCTGACTGAGAAGAAATTTTAGACATAATTTCCATTTGACTTTAGTGGGTGCATGAGTGATTCTCCCTCCCAAAAAGAGCAGAAGAATCAGCTTTTGACTGCAAATGGTCTTGTCTTATGGAATGGAAAGGAGTCATCTGTGAAGGCAACTTCACTGATAACCTTGCAGTTCATTTGTATTCATTATAGCACACTGCCAACAAAATTGTATTCTGTCTAATAAATACTAATAAGCCCACATCTATTGCATACGGACAGCACTTCCTGAAAGTGTGTGTTGCCAGTCTTGATGGGAGAGAGCAGAGGAATGAATGGGCTCCTTCCCATACAACTGCAGCAAAACAGTCACTGTTTGGAAAGATTCAGCTCCCCCCTCCCCCCCCACCCCATTAGTCAATGAAACCTGCAACATTGCTGGCTGCTAGAGAACAACCTACTGCTGTATATGACTGAGTAAATAGCTCGGCCCCTTCAGAGCAGCCCAGGGCTGACCCTGCTCAGATCCAGGCAAGACTACTGACTTCATGGAGAACTCAGAGAATTTTTTCAGAAATTGGGGAGTAAAAAAGGTTGTTTCCCCATTTTCTATATTGGCTATTTTTATGCAGATGTATTGTGTCAGAAACAAAGGAACAGGGGGACTGCAACTTAAAGATACAGGCAGATGTGTCCAGAATGGCACTCGTAGTATGAAAAAAGTGGATTGTATGTGTACAGTGGGCTTCTGAAATTCTACAAGGTGCCATTCTATATCTTGAGGTGCTGCTGTGTCTCAAAACTGTGGTCTTTAATGTTTCTATTTCAGATATTAAAGTACTTTTCAAGTTCTGTTATTTTACAGTCCTAAAGCACTGATTCCCTTCATGTGTAATGAACAATTAAAAAAAAAAAAATTAGCAGTTCAACTTCAGTGATTCATGCTATAGCATTTTAGTATGATAAACAACTGTGGTACAGTATATCTTTCATATTTTCCTTAAAAGGTCAAAGAAGTCTTTAAAATGTTTTAAGCTGAATTTTATCAAAATAAAAAAGCACTGGCTGCATCTAATTGAATAGCATGGATAACAGGTCACTGAACTGAATAGATTCTTCTCAGGCCCCTAATGCTGTGATGAGCATGAATGTGAAATTCCTGCTGCACATGTTACAGATAATGGATTTTCAGCAGTCACACTGTGAAATACTATTTCAGGTGTTGTACTTTATTTATGACAACAAATATGTTTTAATCTCTTACTAGAATACAATTTATTTTAAAATTAGGTTTATTCAGTAAACAACTTCCTAAGCTTGACGGAGAGGGTGGGTAGGTGGTAGTAACACAACAAATATGATGAAGATGGATAATTGGCTTTTGTAACGGTGTTTTAACCATAGTGGTGTTTGACAGCAAGGACCATAGAAAGGCTCATATTCAGCATTCAGTAAAAATGTAAGAAATCTGGCCTCGGTACTGATTATAAAAGTATCTGTTGTAACATTTGTATATGGTGCTCTAGGTTTCTGTCATTGAGAATCAGAGCCATGGGGGCCTGCACCAGCTAGTTACTTCAAGGCACAGGGGTGTTGAAATAATGGTAGCAATCAGTAACTGAAAGGCTGAGAGTCCTTGAAGTCTTCAGCCTATGCTCACTCCATGAGTATGGTCCATATCCAGTTGCTGTGGTCAGCCATAATTTTTATTCTGGTTCTGTGTCCACCCTGACCCACATACTGGAACAGCTTTACTCTTGGGTGTTTCATAGAGGAAGAAAGTACAGGGAAGGATTAGAAAGACAAGTACCTGTAATAACATTGTAAGATATGAATTCAAGCTTGTATTCCCCTATATTCATGGTTCACAGTGTCTCAGGAAACATTTAAAGATGACCTGTAGCTAGCTCACAGGAGATGGATCTTAACTTTTCAGTACAATTTCTGTGTCCAGGACTGAAATCTACTTTGATAAGGTTGGAGTTGACCAGGGTTGTGTCCTGCAAGAGTAATTGTTAATATAGAACTCCTTTGTCCTGCTTGTATTCTCAGCAAGGGGTATAGAGTCACGAAGAAAATGTCTTCACTTGCAAATAATGCAAAAAGTCTAACTAATCCACACATTGTTTTAGTTGTCTTTATTTTCTGTATAAAACTGGTAGGAAGGTCTTCCAAAGGCTCCTTTTCTAGCTGTAAGATGTCGCTGACTTTGGATTTTGGGCAATATATTTGCATTGTCATTCTGTTCTTCCCTTAACACAAAATAGTGATTGGATAAGCATCGTGGACGCAGAACAGCCAATCCAACATCTGAAAGAGCTCAAATGCAAATTAGCTGTTTCATTGCATTTCTGCCTTCCAGTAAAGGAACATGTTTCATGTTCCCAGAAGACTTTTCTTAACTAAAGTTTCAGTACCAGATAAACTGCTATAATATATGTGTAAACAATAAGTTGTAATTAATAAATAATACATTTCAAACCTAGGATATAGAGTCAGTTTCCAGAAGGCTCCCAGACTGTATGAATTTATGTCAGATTTTGTATCATGAATATTCCCTCAACAGAGTCCTCTAGAGAAAAATATGTATTTGTTTCTACTCCAGTAAAATTTGAGCATGTCCAAAGTGATGTTTAGCATGGAAACAACTCTGTAGTGTGCAGCGCTGCTGTGTAATTACGAAGCATTTTACAAAGTAGTTGCAATAGCTGTTTTCCAGATATAAGTATCTAGTTCCTCTCACTGAAGCAAAAGTAGTGAACCTTCTTTTAGGTAATAACCGTTTGCTAGCTGCTATTCACCCCCACCCCAAAATAGAAGTTTTGGGTTAAGAGAAAAAAAGAAAAAATTACTTTGCTAGGCATCTATTAAATATTTTTTTTTCTTGACTAAACTTTACAGCGGGGATTCGTTTGTTTGTTGATTTGTTGTTGTTGTTGTTGTTTTTTAATTTCCAAAAAGGACATTCAAATCTTTGGTTCAGTGATAAATCAAAACACCTTTCATGAGAGACGCACTGCAAGACACACACGTCTTGCAGATTCTTGCAAGTAAATGTAAATCTCTTTGTGGTACAGTTATTTTAAAAGACCTCTTGTCCCTTCCCACTCTAAGCCTTCTTTTAAAAAACAGAAGTCTTTGGAGATATATGACCTGAGATACTGCTATCAGCCAACACCTGCTTCAGAAAAACAGGCAAACCTGCCAACTAACAGAAAGATTAAAAATGAGATTTGATCAAAAATTTTCCCCAGAATTAATTAACTGAGAGGTTTTGAAGACTAGGCTTTCTCAGATTGTTTGACATTTATTTTCTGTGTTTTAATTTTATGATGACAGCTCTATGCCTGTCTGCTAGCAATGTCCAAATCCCTTTTAATGGATTTTAGAAGGAACAGAGTAGCTGCTTAGCTGCAGGGAAGGAGTGAAGGCACCAAACTTCTTTGCATTGCATTGTTTGCATGTGAACATGGTCAGCTGTGGACTTACAGCTGCATTTTGGATATTCCAGAGTGGAAATATTTAGGAAACCTCTTCCCAGAAAGAAAAAAAAAAATAATCGATTATCTTTGTACTTAACGTTAAGTTTTCCCCCCAAACCAAACACAATATTGATTATTTTCCTAATATCTGTAAAGAAAATGAAGGTACAGATGCAAGGCTTATATGCCCACTGAAGGCATTGAAAACAAGATTAGAAGTTTAAAAGTAGAAGTAAAGTACAGAAGACTTGGCCAGTTCATATAAATATTTCTGAAAGGTAAAAAGAGGGAGATTTCTTGGTGGAGAGCAGAAGGTGAAGTGAGCTAAATGATACCAAAAATTTGTATTACAATTAAACATTCCAATTACTGTATTTTTAAGTAAAAGTATTGTTTAAACATAGGTGGTCATCTTTTTAGGATGCAAAATAGAAAGTCTGTGGTGAGCTTCTAACTTCAAACTAGATCTCTATTTTTACTAGATGATGTAATTAACTAATACAGCAGTTTCACAACTTAATGGTTATCTTGAAGATGTATAATGTTTCTTTCAATTTAACCATTGCTCTGAATTCTTTGAATGAAATTCAAACCTATTAATATTAATGAATTATACAAAAGGTAGTTGTATGTCTTGCAGTTATTTGTAACTTGAACTAAAGAAAAAAAAATATAATCAGAACACAGTCTATATCACTCTCTGTCACACAAAATCCAGGCAAGTGAGTGAAATATCACGCTGTCCAACTTTGCGCAGGTTTGTTCTGCATCAATTTATCAATCTCCTTCTTAGTGACAATCTTATTATTACAATGAAGCCTGACTTGATGTGTCTAAGGTTTGTACTGGCTTTAATCTCATTGGTTAAAAGGAGTAATAGCAGAAAAGGTCTTGCTTAAAACACCTAAACCAACCATCTTAACAAGTGTACAAAACACACCCAAACGTGAATGTGGATGTCACTGAGTGATTTTAGACAAGTCTAGTGTGTTGATTGATTCAGTTTTTTTTTTTTTGTTTTGTTTTTTTTTTTTAATTTATCATACATATGGCTTTGGTTTTACATTGCAAACTGCACTTTTCTGCTTTGTTCCTTAAAAAAAAATAGACTTAAAGCTTCTATTTTGAACATAATTGGGGACTCTGCTAGAACAAATGTCTGGCAACAGATTCTGGCTAATATTGTGCATGGTGTAGTGTAATCAGAAGTTGGCTGCCAGGGCTAGCTATTGGTTTTCTAGTAGACTGGACCAAGTGGAGCCATACATTTACATCTGTGTTCACTGGAGAGAGAGAAGAATGGCAGTGACTTCAGACTGCTCAGATTGTGGGCCAGAAACTTTCTGGGAATGACCAAATATGACTATGATCTTGTAAGCCTGGATCCGCTGTTGTCATTGCCAAAGAAAGGTTGTAATGTTCGGTACCATACCATCACCTAGGCATCTTCACCAGCTATCCAGTCTGCCTAGTGTTAGAATTGACTCTGAAATATGAGATCACCATGGAAACTAGCTAGTGTGTATAGGTAACGTGGTTATTACAGCTTTGTAGTCCCTGCTGTAACGTGTGAAGAGGTTTGATGCTTTGCATAATATTTGTTTCTCTTGTTTAACACAGTTACGTCTCATTGGCAAAGAATGTTAGCTAATGGAGGTGACTTTTTATGTGATACGGTGGTGTTTAGTGAAATGTGAGATGTGTTCTGTTGGATCTCAGATGAGAAAGTGAGGTAATCAATCTTGGAACATCTTCCAGTTAGATCCTAATCCTAACATGCTGAAGCAGGAGAAAATGGAACAAACATAGAATCATAGAATCATCAAGGTTGGAAAACATCTCAGAGATCATTGAGTGTAATCAATATGTATAAACGTAGAACAGAAATTAGGTGGAAAAGCTCTCATAGTGGTGAGATTTCTAGAAGAACTTTCCACTAATGAAAGGATTGTTTCAAGGCGGGTTTGGATGTGGTACTTGGTGCCATGTCTTGAGGTCTTGATGATCTTTGAGGTCTCTTCCAACCTTGGTGATACTGTGATACCGTGAAATGCAGAACTCTGTTTCTCTGGATATTTATTTATTATAATGTCTGAGTTTTGGAAAGCCTGGCCTTGATTCACTGTTTGTTTCCTTCCTGTGTTTCTAAGGCTGCTAATTGCATTATGTTAGTGTAATGTTCCATCAGAAATTAGACGTTCTTAAAGGTCTCTTCCAATTCAAGCCATTCTATGATTACATACATGTACTTTCACTCATCTGAAGTGCTGGAGTAGATACAGAGAAGGACAACGAACCTGGTGAAGAGTTTGGACAACAGGTTTTCTGAAAAGTGGCTAAGAGAACTGTGGTTGTTTAGTCTGGAGAAAAGGAGACTGAAGGAAGACTTCATTGCTCTCTCCAACCACCTGAAAGGAGGTTGAAGTGAGGTGTATGTTGGTGTCTTCGCTCTAGTAAAGAAGCAATAGGATGAGAGAAAATGGCCTCAAGTTGCACCAGGGGAAATTTAGATTAAACATTAGAAGAAACTTCTTCACTAAAAGTGTTCTCAAACATTGAAATAGTCTCCAGAGGGACATGATCAAATCACCATCCCTGGAGGTGTTTAAAAAATGCATAGAAGTGGTGCTAAGGGACATGGTTTAGCACCAGACTTGGTAGAGTTATGTAATGGTTGGACTTGATGATCTTAAAGGTCTTTTCCAACCAAAATAATTCTATGATGCTGTGATTCATCTAAAAGAATAAGGGAATTTGTGATCTATGAAGTTGGATGCCTTTTGGTTTTTCTTGAATTCATTTCACTTACACAGTTCCCATGAGAGTAGTTGTATCAAGGAGTAGAGTTCATACATAGTTAAGTGTCCTCAGTCAAATTCAGATTTCAAAAAGATGATTTAAAAGTATGTCTCCAACTATAATCATACATTACTTCATATTAATGTAGGCTTTAAGACTTGAGTAGATTTTATAGTATAAAAAAGCACCTTCTTCTATATGAGTCAAGTGAATAATTCACCATGAATAATTTATAAGATGAATTGAGGCTTCTCTTTCATGTACCACCTACATGAAATAATTTCATTTATTTTACATTTTTATTTCTTTCTCTTTTAAAAACAGCCCCCCCCACACTTCTTAAGTAATATGAACAGCTGGAAGCTGAGCTTTGTTACCTATTGGGGCCTGCAAGTTTCGTGTTTCCGTATCTTGAACGGATAAGCAGAGTATAAGTTTGTTTTGGAAACAAATATTTTAATGGTAGATTTAAAATCTACTTTTAACAAACACTGCTTAATATGAATAATTATTACCTGGAGTAATGTGAATAGGATAAAATGACTATCTAGATCAAATACAGCAGAATAATCAGCATCATCTCTCAGTTCATATGCACATACTTTTATGCTGGATCTTCCTTTGGAACAGATATACTGGAGATATGCTGCCTATTTTAAAAGACCCAAAATACCCCTGAGGAACAGAGAGCATTCTTTCTGACTCTGTGGTGCCTTTTAGGAAGGTCTCCAGAGGGAGCAGCATTACAGGACACAGAAACTGTGGCTGAGGCAACCACATTATTCTCTTGGTACATCAAAGACTGTCTCACATATACAGGTTAGGGCAGTTTTAGTCCTTTTGAAATACATGTCAACAGCTAGACAATTCCAAACTGTCCACAAGAAGGGAAGTAGGAGCTGCCTGCCTCCTATGTCTGTGGTGAAGCTCTGTACCATCTCAGAAAGAATCGGGCCTGTGATACCTACTGTATAGAGACTTCAGACTCTTAATCCTATTTAAATTTGAATGTCAAGACATGGTATAATTTCTGTAATTTGAGGTATTAAAAGCAGAAAAAGCATCTTTAATCATAAAAGTTTAATTGCTCTAATTTATGACCGCTACATTTTAAGCCCTACCATAAAGTAGATTGTGTTCGGTAGATGATAGGTCACAGTAAGGAAATTTGACCTATCAGGAAACACGTTTACATTAAAACATTTTGACAGCAACAGTAATTAAACCTGTTTTCCAGGTGCAGAGCAATACTTTAAATGCCCCTCTGGCTGCAATACCATTCAGCTTTGTCTCTCTCCCTTCTCATTTATTTTGAAAGCAAGATAATGAGAAGAGAGCAAAATATAAGGAGGGCTGGACTAGCAATTAATAATCTAAGTATGTAATCAGAATGCTAAAATCTAATTTTAACTGATTTGTGTATTAGTTTGTATGACACTGACAAATTATTTTATGCATTTCCACATGCCTGAGAAACAGGAAATGGGAAATCATGGCATCAGTGCTTGTGGCTATGCCAAGTTATAGCCTAACATGGTCACTGGAAATGTGAGCTGGCTTTAGAGTACAGCTATGCAAACATTTTTATGCAGACATCATGAAATATTTTTTCTGTGAAGTTTTCTTTGAGTAACACTGCATGAAGACTGGCAAATCCTAAAACCCCAGTGAAATCATGAAGGCATAATGTGGACAAGTGCATACTTGTGCCGTGATTCCAAGGATAAGATCTATTTAACTTACACACAGCATAGACAAAAGCTGCTCCCTGTCATGCTGCTGAAATTCTTTTAACATGCCACACCTAAGCTAACTTGCTTCCTATCAGCCTCCTCCTTAAAAGCCCCAAATTGACAGGTGAATGGGTGCTTAACCATCCACTTACTGGTAATTTTTATTTTGGAAGAAACCAGTCAGTCCTGCCCTCATCTTCATCCACCAAAACAGCTGACTGCAGCACTGCATTTCCAAGCCATGCATCTTTAATGATCTTTGGAAGCAAGGTCCCAGACATGAGTCTGCTCTTGCTACTACAGACAACATACAATTTGCTTCCCCTGAAGACCTGGCCATGGCACACCTGGCTGTTTAAGTCTTTCTTGGATTTGACTGTGTCGTCAAGGTCACCATGTCAAAAGGGGACAGCTCAGCCCGGGAAATTTGACTGTGTTGGAGGGGTGTGGTGGCTCGTGGCAGTGTCCTGAAAGGAGGAATAGCAATAAACTCATGAGAAGTTTTGACAGGGAGCAGAACATTTACAGGAGGTCTGGAAAATGAAGGTTTTAATGCCACTCTTTCACAGCAAAGTGTCTCTGCCTGCCCTTTCCAATGCAATATTTCCTACAGTAGATGAATGGAGAATTATCAACATTTGTAAATGCTTGAGAGCATATATATTATGTGCTTAACTGAAGTATTTATCATTTAGGAACACCTTTTAAAATATCAGAAAGCAATTATTATCAAAATGCTAAATGTCATCATTATTGTTCCTACACAGCTCATATGCAAATACAGACTGCTCCCTAGAGCTTGAATTAAAAGGAAATGAAATGGAAAAGCTTTTTCCCTCTTTCATCTGTTTCTTATTTATTTACTGTGAAATAAGGCATTGCACAAACCTGGTATTTCACTTGTACAATATATAGTCATTGCAATAAAATCTTAATTGCTGAGTCAGGAACTCTGTGAACACCTTCATATTCAGCAGTAATTCCAATTATTTCTATGGCTGCTCAACAGCTCTGCACTGTGGTCAGGGAACAATGTAGAAATGTTAGTAGTCAATGGGTGGTGTAAATGAGACCCACTCCAAAGGGATTTTGGAGTGATTATTACTTTTTGTAAATATACATGCTAATATATTTTACAAGCACAAGCTGTCATTCACCACCCATTTTACTGATAATAGAAATGATCAGATTCAGCACAGTTGTAGCAAGTGTGTTTTTATATGTGCTCAAGCACAGCACATTAATTTCTCTCAAGGGTGAGAGACTGCCTGGATCTCCAGAGGACTGGCAAGGACTGTCTCCTAAGCAGCACAAGAAATATCTGTTAGGAGTCATTGACAAACCTGCACTACAGGAAAGATCATAGTTTGCAACAGTGACTTGTATTAGTCTTACAAAACTGCAGCTTGGTGCTGCGCTGTGTGCTGGTGCTGTATCTGTTTAGTGTTTATATACCAACAGTCAAAGTACTTCTGCAACTGCAGGACTGAGTGATGTCCTGTCTTGTTCACCAAGGAATTAATTGTTCTTGTTTTAGAGTTAGCTGTTAAGGAGATTAGGAAGGTGAAGCATAGCAGGGCAGCTGTGGTTGCATGGCAACTGGAAAGAACAGCAACATCTGGTATTCTTAATTTTTTTGGAATCTATAGATCATTGTGTCATCATGTGAGCATTATTATTTCTACCACCATGCCTCATTTTTTCCTGTTTGTTACCCCATAAGAAATATCCTTGGTGTTACCATTTAACCCAAGGGCAAAATTACGTATAGCATGGATGCTGTGGTGTTCAAGTCAGCTTCCTAATTCCCAGGCTGAGCTAGCCCTAGAGGATATTCTCAAGAAGTTACTTAGAGGAAAAGGTCTATCCTCTTATGAAAGAACAGCTCTGACGTTAGTCAGCCAGTGCTGTGAGCTCCTTGAGTGTATGGTGTCTCTCCTGTCTTCTGAAACAATAGATCTCTTTGAATTTTGTTTTTACTTTCCTCCCATAGGATCATTTCTTTCCTGTTAGGAGGGCAGGAAGACCAGACTATCTGTCAAAAGAATGGCATCTATAAGAAAAAATGCATTAACTGTACTTTAACTCATCTTCCTTGAAAATTTCCCCACTTGTGGCTTTTGACTGCTTCATGGTTTATTTCTGACAAACAAAAGAGCCTTATTAAAGCAGTGGTTTGCTTAATTCATTTTAAAAATTAAAGCTCAATAAACAATGGGGTGTCAAGTGTAGACCAGACTGGTTTTCTTCAGATGCCTTTAAGTATTTGACATCACTCATCCACCCCGTGGTTTTCTTCAGTAGTTACTTTAAAATAAAAAAAGGAACAGAGGGGTTTCCGCGGGGTTCCCACCAGGGAGCAGCAGATGTCAGGCATGCTCTGCAAGCACCACAGCCTTGGTTGGTACAAGGCCTTGGAAATCCTCCTGACCCTCGAGACAAAAACTGTTTTAAACTCTCCTTACCTCTGTGTAGGCATCTAAACCAGCCTATTTCTAGGGGCAAGCTGGTGATTTCATCAGGCCTTAATAGCAAGGTTGCTTCAGAGAGAAGGAACTTCAAGGGAGGGTGGGTGCGTTCCCCTTACTGCTCAGCATACCTCTTCTCTAAAACCACCAGTTTCCTAGTGCTGGACCAAAAATACAGGAATTCCCTTATGCCAAAGGCCCATTCTTAGCCTGAACACTTTGCTGAGAAGGCCAAGCAGGGACGTGGAATTATGAACATTGATGAGGAACAATTTTCCTTGGTCGATGAACTTGAGCACTTTGTGCATTTGCTTGGCTGATACAATCCTCATTGTCTCCCAAGAAACTGACGAAAGCATTTTGAAACAGCTGACAACTGTGTAAACACGGAAAATCAATGTATTATTTCTTTTAATATTGACTAGACTAGCAGGTTATGTAGTCTGCATTAAAAAATTCTTTTGCATATTCTGCCTTTTAGACTTCATTTTATCAAAGTACCCTTATAAAACCTCTTTTGCTATTTCCAATTCATCCTTTTGTTCAGATCTTTTTGAGAGTTAGCCCAGATTAGAATTCATCATCTCTAAGAAAAATGAGACACTAAAGGTATTCTTTCTTCACTCCAGCCTTTCTTGACAGGCTGTCAAGAAATACGTCTCTAAAAAGCCAGGTTAGATCCTCAGAGACAACAGGCAATGCAGTTTTTAGTAACGTGTTAAAACCCAGTCAGAGTGCACCTTGTTGTTGCTGTGTGCAGCGGTGTGACATCTGAGTTATTTGTTTGCTCTACCATAAGATAGCATTAGTTGATGTAATGTGAACAGATCACTCATTTGTGGAAATATTTATGGTGCTGCTGCTTTCGAGGGATCATTCAATTTGAAAGCAGATGGCAAAGCATGGATATTCATGGACTACTTTAAAAGCTATCTTATGTAAAATGTTTTCGTACAGAGCAGCTAAAGCATGTAACAATCTGATATTTTACACCACTTATTAATGTTTACAATGTATTTACAATAAATCTTTGTAAATGCTACTCAAGCAAGAATTTCCTAGTTTCAGTTTTTATTATAGTATATCACATGAGTTCTTTACAACTCAGGCTCCTGACCCCACAAATGCCTGCATATTAGTTAAAAAAACTCTCAGGTATGGAGGCTTATTGTGTTAAGGGAGAATGAGTGTTTGCCTCACAGCAAACTGCAGGAACATGTGGCACATGTTGAGCTTTTCAATTGTTTGGGGACTTGGGACCTCCACCTTATGACAGCTAAAAGAAGTCTAGCTTTAGAAGTGATGACCTCATCTACTGAAAACTACAAGATCCTTCTAAGGCGTTACACTGGGAATGCAGAAGACAAATCTCTTCTAAAGGTGATGTCCAAAGGCTTTAATATTCTGCAAGTGTGAATTCTGCTAAATGTGAGATAGGTGTTTGTATCATTTCATGTTCTTCTTTTGTAACTACCTGAAGCCCAGCTTTCCATGGTTCAGTGTTTAGAAAAAGTGGCAAGTAAAAGTCTCTTAATCATACCGAGTTGGAGGACTAGCCTTTTTCATGGATCATAGTTGATTTAACATGTATGCAGATACCATAAACTTCCTGACTGCATTTGATATCCCTCACCCAACACTATGTGGGCTGCCCCTCGCTCACTGCCTTCTGCCCTTTGGGGAGCACCCACATGGCCAGTTTATATGGTAGCTCTAAAGGTCTGTGTACATTTTGATATCCAAAGCTGTATATCTAAGTTTGATACAAAAGGGGGGAAAAATAACAGAACGGGTTGTAAAACTATTCTCTTAGTAAAAATCATGACACAGGCTTCTGATCTGCCTAACTTATTTAGTGTTCACTTGCAATTCTCTTGTTCTCAGTGTTCTGATATTTAAGATACAACTCCATTACATTGATTTTCCTCAGGTTGGGGTCATGTGCCTGCCTTTGCTGGATCTTGGCCCCGAGTTCTCAGCCAGAGCTGTTTGAGATTTACCGACTCAGCTGTTTGCATTGAGTGCTGTACTGGAGGCTGCCTGATTTGAGAGGGAGGTTGCTCAGGTTACTAGTTCTAATGGTAATAAAAATGATCATTAAGTATCCTGCTGCTTCTCCCTACCTCACCCACCGCATTTTGAGTGTGGCTGTTTCACGTTTAAATAAACTCTGTGACTGAATGTGACCTCAACTGTGGGCTGTCCCTATTCTCTGGCAGCACCCTTGGAAAGGGACAATCCTGCAGACCACCATCTAGCATATTTTTCATCTCAGATTCCCTACAGCCTTGCAATGCTATTCTCTTTACTTTTTCTAGTCGTACAAATCAGTGCCTCTCAGGAAACAGTAAACGCATCTGATGGCACAGCAGGAACACTGTTCTGAGAAACATCTTGGCATGAGCAGTTCAAAGGCCGATGAGAGAGCATGTACTTATACGCATATGTATGTAGTATTTATTAAAATGTGCTTGAATAAGCATTAATAATGGATACAATGCTGATGTTTTCTATGGGTTTTCAAGCCACTGGGGAAAGTGGAGAAACAGTTTATTCTTAAGAAATAGCTAGATTACTGCAGCACACTCCCTTTCCAGGAAAGCAATTATTTAAATCTGATTAGTGACATAAACTGTCTGAAGGAGAGAATACACATCTGAAAGATGCTTTTTAATAGGTAAACAATTGTGTGCAGCCATGTTAACAGCATAGCAAAGGATGAAGCTGTTGCTTCTGACTTAAATACAGTAGCTCTGTTATCTCTACTTGTAAAGACCTGGAATTTTCTCTATTCACTTTGACTTACAGTGCTACTGATTTTTGTAGAAAACAAGTCGAAAACTCAGATTCATCTCTTCTGTAGCCGAAGCCTGGTACTAGTGGTTAAGGTGGTGTGCAGAGTTTGTGTCTTTTATGTGGGTTAAACTACTTAAGTCAGATTCTTGCTAAGTTAGTGTCATTTGTGTTCTGTGGTGGTTCATGCTATGAAAACCTGAATTATTTCCGCAAAATTCTTTCAGATTGCTCATCTTGCCTGGTAAAAGGAGTAAGGGGTAAAACTGAAACAAACAAATAACACAAACAAACAAATGAGACTCAGCAAAACCTACTGACTGCATAATGTTCAGGCATACACTCTGTGGTTGACTTTAAATGAAATAAGAACACGAGGGACTGTATTTAATTTAAACACCACTCATCCTAAAGCAACTTAACCTGCAGAATGATTGCTGTGCAAACACTGTAATAATATAGCAGAGCTGTCACTTCAGTCAGTGTTTAATAGTCTCTGGCTGATTTAATTATTAACACTTAAAGTACTTCATGAGAAGTGATGAAAATACAGATATATATAACCCTTACTGAAATTTCTGAGATCCCACAGAACATGTTTGTAGCTATTGCTTGTCACTTCTCAAGGGGGACAGCAAATGATTGTGAACTGGGCTGTTAGCAGCAGCTTCCTGAGCTTCTCATGTTTGAAAACTGCTGACAAATTAGATGAAATTGGTTCCTCATGGCTTTTGTTTCCATGTAGACTGTGTGGAACCCTAATACTTGAGGGTGTAATGTTTCCTTCCTATCTCAAATAGTTGGGAATTGTTTGTTGTTGTTTTGGGGTTTTGTTTGTTTGTTTGTTTTTGTTTGGTTTGTTTTGGGGGGGTTTGGGGTTTTTTTTTTCTTATGGGAATACAGGCTAAAAGACAATCACAATAAAAGCCCAAGAGTGCTTGCCAAAAAAAAAGCCCAAACTATTTTTAATGAAAAATATCTGTAGCTGTGCTCTTTAACTTTTGGTTTTGTTACTCTCTATTCCTTACTGTAACCCATGGCAAAGCTCCTTTCTGTAACGCAGGTCCTGATGATTGTGGAAACAACAGACTGGGCAATATTTTTATGCTTGTGTGTGTATAGAGACTACAGTTACAGGCATTTATGAGAGAGTACCACTAAATTCAGCTGAGTTTCTCTGGCTTTTTTTAAGGCACTGGAAACCCCTTTGCCTAATACCAGAGAGCACTTGCGCTTCTGTTTGTGTTACCATCAGGCTTTGGTGGAGATGGTTCACATGGCTGTGGCTGGATTTATGGTTATAGTTAGTAACAGCTGGCATGAGGCTTAGCCAAGGGCTTCATCACTTGTCTGAAGGAGCTAAAATGGACTCTAGAGAGCCTGGGCATTTCCTTGGTTTCTGGCATAAGCTCAAACAGCAAATCCATGTTGAATTACAGCAGCTGGAGAGTTTATATGCCAGTAGATTATTTCTTTCAGTGACAGATAAAGTAGCTGTAATTTGAGCTTTGAGATAGAATCATAGAATCATAGAATGGGAAGGTTGGAAGGGACCTCAAGGATCATCTAGTTCCAACCCCCTGCCATAGGCAGGGACACCTCCCACTAGCACAGGTTACTCAAGGCCTCATCCAACCTGGCCTTGAACACCTCCAGATGTAAGAAGGTATTCCCCCATAGTGTCACCTAACCTGGAATAAGGATGGGCATGGAGCTTCTGATCTCGCAGGGCAGTGGGTGGAAGAAATAAGACCAAGAAATAAGACCAATGAAGCAGGGATCTTCATAGTTAAAACCCTGCTGAAAACCCCTTGGGAAAAGCATTTGGTGTTTGACTCTGTCCCACATGACATCCTGGTCACCAAACTGGAAAAACATGGACTTGATGGGTGGAGCTCTGCTGGATAAGGAATTGGCTGGATGGTTGCATGCAGAGTGGTGATCAACAGCACAATGTCCACTTGGAGACCTGTGATGAGTGGCATCCCTCACGGGTCAGTGCTGGACCAGTGCTGTTTAACATCTTTGTCAGTGACATGGACAGAGGAATTGAGTGCACCCTCAGCAAGTTTGCAGATGACACCAAGCTGTGTGGCACAGTCGACTTGCTAGAGGGCAGGGATGCCATCCAGAGGGACCTGGACAGGCTGGAGAGGTGGGCCCAGGCCAACCTCATGAAATTCAACAAGGCCAAGTGTAAGGTCCTGCACTTGGGTCAACACAATCTCAAGCACAAATCCAGGCTGAGTGGTGAATGGCTGGAGAGCAACCCTGAGGAAAAGGACCTTGGGGTCTGGGTCTGGGTCTTGGGGTCTGAAAAGCTCAACATGAGCCTCCAGTGTGCACATGCAGCCCAGACAGCAACCAAGTCCTAGGCTGCATCAAGAGAAGTGTGGTCAGCAGGGCAAGGGAGGGGATTCTGCCCCTTTGCTCTCGTCAGACCCCACCTGGAGTCCTGTGTGCAGTTCTGGAACCCCCAGCACAGGAAGGACATTGAACTGTTGCTGTGGGTCCAGAGGAGGGCCACGAAGATGATCAGAGGGCTGGAGCAGCTCTCCTATGAGGACAGGCTGAGAGAGTTGGGGCTCTGTGGCCTGGAGAAGAGAAGGCTTTGAGGAGACTTTGTAGTTGCCTTCGAGTATCTGAAGGGGACCTACAGGAAGGCTGGGGAGCGACTATTTACAAGGTCTTGCAACGACAGGACAAGGGGCAATGGGTTTAAACTGGCAGAGGGGAGATTTAGACTAGATGTTAGGAGGAAGTTCTTTCCAGTGAGGGTGGTGAGGCACTGGCACAGGTTGCCCAGGGAGGTTGTGGCTGCTTCCTCCCTGGAGGTGTTGAAGGCCAGGTTGGATGAGGCCTTGAGTGACCTGTACTAGTGGGAGGTGTCCCTGCCTATGGCAGGGGGTTGGAACTAGATGATCTTTGAGGTCACTTCCAACCTAAACCATTCTATTATTCTATGATTCTGTGGTTCCTTTCTCTGGTTCCTTAAATTTGTCTGAGTATCAGGGAAAACCTTAAGGCATTTGACTGACATTTTGGCATACTAAGCGGCCACTTGAGTTGCTTTTGTTCTAGTCTGAAGTTTATGTCTTGAAATACAGAAAACCTTGACTGAAAGGATAGGGAATTACTCATAAGTTAATTTTAATTATGAATTCCCAGATGAGGTATCTCCACTAGGTGTATTGGTTGCTCTTTCCACTTAAGTTTGCATTTCACATGCCAAAAATGCTGACGGGAATCATAGAACAGCAGGAGTTGAAAGGGACTTCGGGAGGTCATCAAGTCTAAAATCTCTGCCAAAGCAGGATCACCCAGAGCAGGTCACACAGGAATGCTTCCAGATGGGTCTCAAAAGTCTCTAGATGAGGAAACTCCACAGCCTTTCTGGGAGAGGCGTTTCACCCCTCTGATCGTTTTAATGGCTCCCCATGGACCTGTTCCAACAGGTCCTGATCTTTCCTGTACTGAGGGCTCCAAAGCTACATGCAGTACTCCAGGTGAGCTGCTCACAATGCAGAGTAGAGGTGCAGAACTGCCTCTCTCAACCTATGGGACATAGTCCTCTTTATGCAGCTCAGGATGCAATTAGGTTTCTGGACTGCAAGCATATATTTCTGTTTCATGTCCAGCTTTTCACTCACCAGTACCCTCAAGTCCTTCTCTGTAGGGTTACTCTCAATCCATTCATTTCTCTACCTGGTATTGATACTGCAGCTTGCCCTGGCTCGAGTGCAGGACTGGCCTTGTTGAACTTCATGAGGTTTACATGGGCCTACTTACTGAGCTTGTCTACATCAATCTGAATGACAGGATGTCTTCTGTCCCTCAAGTGTCTCAGTTGTACTACTCAGCTTGGTGACATCAGTAAGCTTATTAAAGGTGCATATGTTGATCCCACTGTGTCATTGATGAACAGTTTAAACAGTACTGGTGCCAATGTTGGCCTCTGAGGGACACCACTTGTTACAGGTCTTGATCTGGATATTGAGAAGTACTAGTTAACTCCATGGTAATTGAGCTAACCTGATCTTAAAATTCTCCCCATGCAATAGAATCTGGAGCAGGATATGCAGCCCAATGTTATGTTGACAGTTTGTACAAACTTGGTGCTATTTCTACGTGCCTTCCTGTGCCTACACATTGTCTGCCTCTGTCCACTTAAGCTGCCTTGTTGGCTGTGCACAGCTGCTGTCACTTAGTTCTTTATCTTTCTTCTCCATCTCTGTCTTCTCTATATCTTCTTTGTATCTTCTCTATATCTTTCTTCTCTATATATATGTATAGTAGACTTATTAAATGCACTGTAGGAGTTAGTATGTTACAGTCTTGCAAGTTGGGACAGTGTTTAGGTTTGTTCTAGAATAGAGAAACAAGGGATTCAGTCACTAAAGACCACTATCTTTGGAAGACCAACCATAAAAATGGTTGCCTGTTTAGCAGCTGGACTGTGAGAGCCCAGCTTTTTCTGTTACCTGCTCATGCACTTCTACTTTCCTTTAGTTCTGGGCCTTCTGGCTTCTGCCATAAACTAAAGCTTATGCAGGTTTGCTTGCACTAATAAAGGGTTGTGGAATCAGCCCTTTAATGCACTAACACAAAGGTACGTGCAGCCTGGCTCTTGTGGCAGTGCTGGCTTGGCTGATGTCTACTCTAGTCTGTGCTAAGGGTGAAGATAACAGCAGACAAGAGGGCAATGGGAGGCCACTACTTAATCCCATGCAGCTCATGAGGATGCATCAACTAAACTGGGCTTGTTCATTTAGTAAACTATTAAAGAAGCTGTCTCCAGGGTATTTATTTCAGGCAGTTCTGGTAAAGTAATCTCTTAATTCCTCAGAGTAAATGCTGATGAGGATTTACTGCAGGCTAGGTGGAGCAGAGGTCACTCTGCAAGTGCTTACAGAGTTTATTTGGGTGCAGTACTGCTGCTGTTCCATGGGTTGGGTGCTAGGAGCTGCACGGTGTCCACCGAGGGTGACCCACAGCAGAGCTGTCTTCTCTGTGGGTGTTGCTGACTGCGGATGGCTGCTAGTTTTGGGAATGTTTGTTTACAAGCCCAGAGACAGAGACTGGCTCTGTTTCAACTTTGGCTGAACCCACTCTTCTCTAAATGTTCTGCTTCTCCTTTCTTTCGTGAATGCTATTCTGCCTTCCCTCCTCAACCTTGAATCTTTCTTTTTCTAAGCCTTCCCAAACAATAAGAGAAGCCCCAGCTGAAACCATGCCCCATTACATATACTTACAATTCAGTGCTGTTTCTGCTATATACATCACCTTGCCCACAAACATAATTTCTCACTGGTTAGACTGAATATTTTCTTCACTGTGCACAAAGAATGTTCTGCTTCTTTGGAGGCCGAGGGATAGATTGTGCACTTCCACCCATAGAAAATGGATGCACAGAAATTCAAGTAGCTAGATTTACAAATTAGGAATTATTTATCCTCATTTAGATATTGTGGGAGGAATTTAGAAAAAACCCAGGAGAAGTGAGAAATCCAGGTGAAAATCCTGGAGTGAAGGAACTAGGACTTCATTACGTTGTCAGCTCCCCTTCCTAAGGGAGCTATTTTTCTGGGAACACTAGGACAGAGGTGTTTAGGCTGGATGACAGTGAAACAGTGTGACTCAATCTTATGCCAGTATCTCAAGTGGTAAGCTGAGTGGTTACAGATTGGCATATAGTGTTGAGAACTGTAAGCTGTGTTACAAAAAGGAGATGTTAGCTTGCATTGGCAGAAAATGTGGGTGGATCAAGCACCTTTCTGAGCATTTGAAGCTGAAGTTTAGACTTTTAAAAGGCAGAACAAATTAATGTCAAGGCCAGCATGTAGCAGTCTTGTTTTCCATTTTAACTATTTAGACAGCATTGGATTAGTAAACTCTAATCAAGGCTTGATTATTGCAAAACCTTTATTGGAAGCCGTTTCAATGTATTAGATTACTTCCTGCTATACAGGGTGAGTTTTTTTTTTTTGTTTCTTGGTTTGGGGTTTTTTGTTGGTTTTGTTTATTTGGTGGTAAAACAGTAGCAGACATCTTTATACATTCAGGGGGAAAGAAAGAAAAACATGGAAAGCAACAGCAGTGAAATTATTATAGAATCATAGAATGTTTTGTTTTGGGAGAGACCTTTAAAGGTCATCTAGTACAACCCTCTGCCACAAGCAGACATATCTGCAACTAGATCAGGTTGCTCAGAGCTTGGTCTGGCTTGAATGAACATTTCCAGCGATGAGGTATCTAACAACCTTTCTGGGCAACCTATTCCAGTTTTTCACCACTCTCATTGCAAAGAATATCTGAATATCCTTTTTATATCTTGTCTAAATCTCTCCTTCTTTAGTTTAAAATCGTTATCCCTTGTGCTGTTACACTAGGCCCTGTTACCTGTGTGTCAGCATGACATCTGTTGGATCTCCTTGCTGCTGGTTCAGGTTAGTAGTTGATGGTCTTCAAAAATTTATGGCTTCTACAGTGCTCCTGTGTAGATATCTCAATTTCTGCAGGAGAGAAACAGACAAAGTAGGTGATGTGCTCAAGGTCACACAGGAAAAGAATGAGGAAAAATAAAAGTATTTGTGTCTTCCTCTGATGCCTTTGCCTACTGTGCTCTCTGCCTGGTTTTAGGGAAAAAAACAAAGCTCATCTTATATCTATTGCTATGAGATAGGAACTAACTCGTGGGGAGCTAGAGAATGCCACTACTCATGGACCTGTTTTGCTGATGGCCTTAACTGGTGCTATGTATCCCAAGGTCTTTTGTAAGATCTGTAGTGATGACTTTTCCTCCACCACTGATATCTGTTTGACTGACAAGAGGAAAACATTAGCACTATTACCACTGTTAAGCAGAGAAGCACTTATTTGGGCTAGAAGCTATGACCTTTGCAGACTATAACCCTCAGGATATTTATCTTTTAAGACAGATAATATTACTGATGCCTGTAAGTGGCACTACAGCTGGTATTTATGGCCACTTGTTTTGTGTGATGTATTCATCTTGGGTTTAGTTTGTATTTACTTTGCTAGACTCTGTTCTCTACTGGTGCCCAGGTCAGTCCTACTGAGAAATCAAAATGACTGTAATGCTAATTTTGGCTATTTTCCCCAGAATCTTTGTGTCTCTTTCTGGGTTAAGTATTTGCAGGGCCAGTGGCGCTTACAAATGCAGTTCTGGGAGGTGATGCTTGCCTTTGGCCACGTCTGCTGCTCCAGTATTTTTCCACACTTCCTTTCCCAAGGCTCAGACTTGTTCCCCTGTGAAGGTCTACTCTTTTATTTGGGACAAGATAAAGGTCAAGTATAATAACCTGTTTTGGTGAACAAATAGTTCATGCACTCAGTGCCTTCTGAGTGCTCAACAGCCTTAACTTGTTGCATCTCCAGTACTTAGATGTTTACTAATTTCCATTATATATGTTGTTCTATATAACCAAATATAACTTATGTGATGAAAAATATTATTTTTCTGCTCATTTCTTTATCCATACTCTAAATGTAGCATGCTGTAAGTTTATGGTGTGATTTTTAAATGCCATATTTGGGCTTTTTATATTTTCCTCTATAAAATGCTACAGGTGTTTTGGGTACCTTCCTTAGCCGTTTAATAGACTGCAGGCATTTCACTCATTAGTCTGTTATCTGGCTGTTTATCAACCTCACTCTCAAGTTCTGAACATGTTGTCCTCTTATAGTAATCTGGCTTTGTTCTTATCACATTTGTGTGGCATTGTGTTACAGTGGTTATTTTCTGAGTATAAATAACAGAGAAGCATGAATAACATTTTCCCATGTAACAGAGGAGTTGTGAGGATTACTGTGCATGAAATGCGTTTGTACTTTTAACTGACAAAGCTATAACAGGGCACCACATGGAGAAACTTAATGGGTTGCACCTGCTAAAAATAGTAGGGAAAACCATAGACTCTCTGTAGAGATGAAAGAAACTCAAAATGGGAAGGTGTTCAGTGTGGATACCCCTGTCTTTATGTCAAACTATAGAATTTCCTGCCTCTCTGAGGAGATGTGTGGACAATCTGCCACTGTCTAACTATCAGGAGAAAAAAGGGAATTGTAGATCAATTTGTGAGCCTGCAGTGAAGAGTGACACAGTCAAGTGCAAGGTAAAAGTAGCTATTGAAATAGGTCGGTACCATCAATTTTTTTCTGAGGACACAGAAGTGGAAAAGTCAGACCAAACGAAAAGCAAAAGCTCTCTACTGGTTCTTCCATATCTTAAATGCATTTTAGTCTGAATTGGATTTTCAGTTCAAATCCCCACAGCAGTTTCTGACGCTGTATGGCAGAATGACAAATCTGTGGCCTGGCTCCCTTGTGTGTGGTATTGCAGAAAGATCAGCACAGAGGGAAGAAGAAGGGACCGTTGAGTATCTGTGTTATTTACAAGGTGGCCTACTGGTGGAAGTGGAGGAGAGCCATGGAAACAAATTGAGGCATGAAAAGATGGAAGCTGAGAAGCTAGATGTCCAACTTGTTGGAAGACATAAGAGTTTCCTACCAGAAGTTGAAAAGGTGGTCAAAGGGAGCTGCTCTATAAAAATCTGATACACCGAGAAATTGCCTAACTTGCTTCTTAAAAATGCAGTCAAAAGCAGTTGCATATATCAACACAAATACTCCAAAGCATTTGTATAGCTTTTCTGCCCCTTTACTCTGCTCTCGTTAGACCCCACCTGGAGTACTGTGTGCAGTTCTGGAACCCTCAGCACAGGAAGGACATGGAAGTGTTGGAGCAGGTCCAGAGGAGGGCCACGAAGATGATCAGAGGGCTGGAGCAGCTCTCCTATGAGGACAGGCTGAGAGAGTTGGGGCTCTTCAGCCTGGAGAAGAGAAGGCTTCGAGGGGACCTGATAGTAGCCTTCCAGTATCTGAAGGGGGCCTACAGGAAGGCTGGGGAGGGATTATTGACAAGGTCTTGCAACGACAGGACAAGGGGCAATGGGTTTAAACTGGCAGAGGGGAGATTTAGACTAGATGTTAGGAAGAAGTTCTTTACAGTGAGGGTGGTGAGACACTTGAACATGTTGCCCAGGGAGGTTGTGGCTGCTTCCTCCCTGGAGGTGTTCAAGGCCAGGTTGGATGAGGCCTTGAGTAACCTGTACTAGTGGGAGGTGTCCCTGCCTATGGCAGGGGGTTGGAACTAGATGATCTTTGAGGTCCCTTCCAACCTTACCATTCTATGATTCTATGAATGATTTCACTAATTAACCTATATTCATTTAGACAGTTGAGATATGCAAACTCCAAAATAAATGCCCAATCAATTGTATTGAAGTATGGTTGAATAGACAGAATGTTTTTAACCCGGAATATCTGACAGATAACTGTTCTAAACTCTGGCTGGCTTATGGGATTAGGCATAATGGCCCTCCATATTGATTCTTATGGGTACAACAATGAAAGCATTTTTTTTTGGTGGGGGGTGGTATATATTGCTCTGAGACTAACAGTTATGTGCAACTAACAGTGCATGACACTTGATATGCAGAAAGGAATGTAGTCAAGTCCTGTGTTCCATTTAGATGGAATAAATGCAATTTAGCTTTCACCTGATTGAAATACAGTTAAAAACAAATCCGATTCAATGTTAGCTGAAAAAGAAATTGTCCAGACTTATTTAAGGAGTTTTGTGTAATTTAAGAAAGTTCTGGGCTAAACCAAGGCTTTTGTCCATTTAAATATTAGTTTTGATTCAGTTGTTAGAAGATTTAATATTTTTTCATTCATTTTGATCTTTGAAAGACTGATCAGTTGCAAAATGGCTTCTGAATTACAACTTATAATATTCTCTTGGTCGGGGTTACATCCTGTCAAAGCTGAAGAACACCAAATGGAGAAGAATGTAGATTATAGCCAGCCAGTGCAGGCATTATGTCAGCTGCTCTTTGGCCAAATAGAGCCTGCTCAGTACTTCTTGAGAACAAAAAAAAAAATAGCCTCAAAATCAACAGAAATGATCAAATGACACTTGTCTTAAAATGGTAGTGCACTTTCATTTCCACTGGAAATGGGGTGTTGCCATTTCTGTAGGAATTTGTGTTCAATTTGGTTGCTCATTCAGGAAATGCAGGAGTAGAGCCAGTTCTAACCTGGTCTATACCCCCAGCTGAAACCAATGGGAGAGTTTGGGTTTACATGAGGACAGAATTTGTCCTGAGTCCTGTGTGCTTGGAAGCAGAGGAAACCAAGAAGCGATCTTGTCAGATATAAGACCTGTAAAACACACTTCATTAATACTACCTTTGAAAAAAGCTTTAAACTTTTAAAAAACTTTCCTGAATTGAGAACAGAGGAGAAAAATAAGAGAGTGAAAAAGGCCAAAATCACAACCAAATGCAAAAAACTCCCAAACCCAGAAGTTATTTAGCTACCTGAATGTGATGAGCATTCAGGGTTTTTTTTCCTCTCTCTTTTTTCCTCTCTCTTCTTTTTTTTTTCCTCCTTTTTTTTTTTTTTCTGTCTACATACATGAGTGAGAACATTGATAGGATCCTCTACACCAAGAGCAAGAAAAAGGTGACAGAACTTTACACTTCCTCATTGTGATTTGCTTATCAGGATCTTAGATTAAAACTCTTCTGGTTTTAGATGTTTTAGTTTCTGAATAACATTGGTTTTTGAAGTTGTACTGTCTTTGGCTGGTTTAAGTGATGTGCTCATGGAAGCAATATAACACAGAAAGTAAAATGAAGTGTCAAAATGAACCCCTGGTGGCAGCTCCAACTATTGCAGAGTTGGGATAAGCCATCAAGTAAAGATGTTTCAGTAGAGCTCTCAGCTGGAGCTGATGCCTGTTAATATAGAGTGTCACCTCCCCTTCACACTTCAGGCCAGCTCAAGAGCACTAGTGCCAGATGCTATATGATCCTCTTTTCCCTGCCAGAAGTAGGGCAGCAATAGTAAATACTGCCAGATGAGGAGACATGCTACTGCTGTGTGGCTGTGTCCAGGAGTGGTGAGCAGGCAGTCTCTCTGGATCCTTCTTAAACCAGCTGCGCAGAAATTTGCCAAGACATGACAAGCGTGGTTTCAATAGTCCCACAAACTCAATGTAGGTTTCTTGTCTGATGGGTGGAAAAGTGGCTTCACATGGTAGGTCTGTAATTTTAACATGCTTGCTTAAACCAAACCAAACCAAAACAAAAACCTTTCTGTACTCCAAATTTGAAGATTGATGTAATCTGTAGCTCAGGTTAGGAAAAGAATCACAAACAATAGCTGTCCTGAGAAAAGAAACAGCCAGGATTGATTACTTCCATTGTTGCTTTTTTCTGAAGTCTGGAAACTGACATGACATCCAAAACTGCAGAAGCAATTTAGAGAAAACTAAGCATCTTCCTAAAATGCCCCATCTCACTCTTTCCAGCCTGTTCCTTGACTGCTGAGCAGCACAAGGAAGAGAATCCCTGATGAAGTTGCTTTGGCCCTAGAGGAGTAAAGTATGAGGTGAGCACACAGAGCAGTCCCCTGGCTGTTCCAATTTTGAGATTTCTTCCCAGAAACCTGTTTCTCTTCCCATCCCTATAAAATTCAATCCAGCATACTAGTTCTGTCTTCAATTATAGGTGATATATCTTGCCTGGACCACTTGAATTCCTAAGCCATTGATTTATTTCTCATGCTTTAGCCTATGTTCTAGACCGAGGTATTTTGCCACTGACTTGTAGAGGAATTGGAGTTTCTTCTTTCTTGATACGGGCACTGCTGTCTTGAAAAAAAAAAAAAATCTGTGACTGTAAAGTGAAGATTAGGTGTGACTTCTGTTGCCTAGTATTTTATTACCTCAGTGGTACCAAGAAATACTTACTGATGTAATAATGGCAATAAAATTTAAAGCACCATAGAAGTATACAAGATGCAGCACCTGGCAAGATCTGTATACTTCTAGCATGTTCAGGATATGAAGATGCAGAGAGTCATTATTTCTGTGAGAGTAGGGTGTTTTGGGGAAGCCCAGTCATCTCCAAATATAAAAGCAAACTTTTGCCTATTTTTTTTTCTGCAAAACTGGCATTTCTTTGAGTGCATCCTGTCTCTGCCTCTATTTGCCTGTGCTCAGCGTGAGTGCTCATTTGAACCATGTATTGCACATACCCAGTTTGGAGAATATTGTTGCTCATTCTTACAGTGGAGTTCCTTTCCACAGCTTTGTAAGTGCACTTCAGTAACAGTCGCTTCATATCTTAGGTCAAAGTGTTCTAGTCAAATGAACTGTTATTAAGTTACATTCTCTGCTTAGCTTTCCAAGGTTTCTCCTCCTGGCAAGCAACTGGTCAGTGCAGGCACTCCACAGTTGTAGCCTTCAGCCTCTCAAAACAGTGTTGAGTGTAATCTGAACATAAATCTGCACAAGGCAGAGCAATCCAAGTGCCAAACATCATTGGTGCGATTATCAAAAAGAGCAAGGAAACATTCCCAAGCAGCAAAACAACATAGCTTAAAGACAGGCAACCGTTTCTCAGAACTCCCTCAGAAGTGCTGTGTAATGGAATGGGCTGTTGCAAAAGACATCAGTGCAGCTGAATCTCAATACCTGATTTTCATAAGCAAGCAAGGTGACAAAACTGTTGCAATCAGCTTGTGCTACACCTGGGTCTTCAGGTCTGCCAGCATCTTGTGACTGGGCAGTTCTGCATGCCAGCCCAGGGCAGTTTCCATTCCAGGCAGTGTTTAATTTTTCTGATAGGAAAATTCATCCAGTAAGAAGTGGAGCAGGACAGCTGGCCTACTGGCTGCAGGCGGCCAAGTCCCTCTGCTGTTGGGACAGGAGTTAGCTGGCAGCCTGCTGATGAAAAGCTGCTTTTCCACTGCCAGTCTGTATTTCATTACCAATCCACTGTTTAGCACAGTCCCTGAGATGGAGACTAATGCTTGAGCAGTAAAAAGAGAGGAAAAAAATTACCTAATTTTATATGATGCATTTTAGAATTTATGGTGTAATGATTTAGTTAGACTTCTCCTCTCATGATTATTATATTTATATTAATTATAATCTGAATTTTAGCAGTTTAACAAGCTTGATGGATGAAGCTTTAAGAGCAAATAAACCTGCCTAGGAAACACCAGATTAGTCTATGTGATGAGTACTTCTCAACTCTGTAGGCAAGCACTAGGCTTAGATATCAACAAATCTGTTTTAACATGCATTTTTTTTGCTAATCTGGGTTTATCCTAAAACCAAGAATTATTTCCAGTAGTATGCCCTTGATTTGCATACTTCACAGCTAGGTCCCTGTCTTTACTTCCTGCTCCCCATTATAACTTTCTTTGTAGCATAAGCAAGAGGTCTATGCCATGCAAAAGTCTACTTGTCTGACACTGCTTTCTGTCTTGAACTCTCTTTAAGCTATGCAATTGGAGAGCAATTGTCACTAACATGGTGTTACTCCTGGCTTACTCAAAGGACTAACTTACACTTACTCAAGCAGTTCATGCTTCTGACTCTTTCACACACCCATTCACCATTATCTTTGCTACCTCTTAGTTGGTATGCCCTTGAAATTGATATTTTGTTTTTCCTGTTTAATTAGTTCACCCCAGGCCAAATGAAGATTATGTTCTTTTCCTTCCAATAAAGAGAAGGACCATGCTGTATGTAATGCTAAGAATATACTTCCTGTTCATTACTTGGAAAGTTAAATCCATATTATGGAAAATACTTAGCTTTTTATAGGTTAATTTTGTTACAGATGCTTATTCTGTTTCATTGTATATGGGGGGCTCATACAGAGATGTGTATGGGACCAAATTAGTTATATGGCTAACTTGCTGGTTTTTTACATGGTTCAGCTTATTAATGTAAAAAAGATGTAGAGGGAATTGAACAGTAAAGAAAACTGCTATTTTTTTCAGTGCATTCTCCCCTTTTCATTTCAGAACCCTTTGGACTTTATTTATGGCATCTTTCCCAGAAATAATCATAAGGTGTAGCAGCTCACTGAAACCCTGCTTTCTTATATTTGGACAAAATAGTTTTTCTTCAGGGTTTACACACTGAGGCATGTACATCTAATTTTAAGCCTTTGATTTTACTTGCCTTGGTATCAGGCCTATCAAACAAATATTTTTGTGTTAATTTAGAGGTATGTCTTTCTGCCCACAGACTGCATTAATTCTACACTGATTTACCGGAACAAACTTTCTGGGATAAACTCTCCATGCTATTCTAACCTGTGTTTTCAGGTGATCAAATGTTTAACTATGAATGCACGAGAGAGGAAAGTTTTGCTTTTGCTCAGATACTTAAAGACAGTAAAAAGAACAGAAACATTAGCCTAGTTAGACCAATTAAATTTTTTAACAACGTGCTTAAAGAAATAAGAACAGATGGTGACAGTACAAACTTCTTTCTTCCCATGATTTGTGTGGCCCTGATACATTCTATCTTATGAATCCCCATAGAAAAGATATAGCAATAAGTATCTAAATATGAATGAGCAATGTAACTCATGCACAGGTATTACGCTTCCAAAACCTTCAAATCTTGCCTAGATATTGTGTGTGGCTCTATCTCCTTCATGTTCTCAGCAGATTAAATGTGAATGTGTATAGTGGAAGTGTAATAATGTTGTTGTCACTACATTATCAGTCTTAGCTGCGTAAGCACAGATGCTTTTTGGTATGCTATAAAGGTTGCATACATTTAAGATGAATAAAGAGATCCCTTCTTTGTCCTATCTTAATTTTCTACCTAAACATCTAAGCCTCAATATCAGCAAGCAGCATGCCCAGGTGGCAAAGAAAACCAGTGGTATCTGGCTGGTATTAGAAATGCTGTTTCTAGTAGGAATAGGGAAGTGATTTTCCCCTTGTACTCAGCTCTGTGGAGAAGCTGCTGCTGGTCTCTTCTCACAGGTGATAGAACAAGAGGGAATGGCCTCTAGCTGCAACTGTGTAGATTTAGACTGGACAATAGGAAAATGTTTTTTTCACTGAGTGGTCGATCTTTGAAATAGGCTACCCAGGGAGGTGGTTGAGTCACCGGCCCTGGATGTATTTAAGTCGTTTAAATATATTAAGTCGTTTGGATGTGGTCCGTAAGGATGTGGTTTAGGGTGAACCTTGTAGAGTAGGGATATCGATTGGACTTGGTGATCTTGAGGGTCTTTTCCAACTGGAATATTTCTGTGGTTCTGTGATCTGACAAGGATGTTCTTACCTAAAGCTTGCTTTCCTCTTCCTTTGAAAGTAATGAAAAGCTCTTTTTGCCCTTTAAGCCAAGAGCTTGTTTCTTAGTCTATTTTCTTGTGCAAACATTGCTTCCCTCTGAGGCCCTCAGCAGTCACTTAGCCTCTGTGTTACAATTCTTTCTGCAGCATAAAGTGAGGATAATAGCATCACTAATCGCACCTTCACAGCACTGTGGTAAGAATTAGCTGGTTACAGTTTGCAAGCTGCTTTTATGATAACATGCATTATTGGTTCTAGTCTATTTCTCATTGAAGTCAATGGCCAAAATTATGTAAATAGCATAATAGTCTTCAGCACCCCCTCAAGGAAAAAAAAAAAATCTATGAAGAAATAAAACTATCAAGGAGGGAAAAAAAAAAAAAGAAAAAGAAAAAGGAAAAGGGGAAAAAATCCAACCAAGTGAAAACCCATTCCCTAAATCATCATCAGGATTATGTGAGTTCTGTCTAATATTATATTGTGTGTATGAAACTTGATACATTATTTCTATTAACACTTAATAAACAGGAGGTTTGCTTGTCTTCTGAGCTATGTAATTCTACCGGGGAATCTAAGGCTCTAGAAAGCAATGAAGAGTGTAAGCTTAAGTGGAAGAATCCTTATTGAACTCTTCCATGCAGCTATCTGTAATTGTATAATTACTTGAAATATTTCCCTTGACAAACAGAAGATATTAAGTATTAGCCTAATGGCAAACCAAAGAGGCATTGTATATATTCATGTGATGTTTTTGATAATGACTGATCTGTAATCCTTAATATCATCAGCAAATAACTAAAGCAGACTCTGGCTCACAAAGCTGAAGATAGTGAAGAAAGGCAAGAGTGTCCTTTTCATATTATTACACACCATTTCAATTATCTACAAAAAGTAAGACTGACTATCCTGTACTTGTGTGCTGTGCTTTTGTATACATTGCCTTGTGAAGATAAAGTTAGATGTTTCTTCTTGTTGCATCTGAGCCAAAAGAATCTGAGTTTTTGTTGAAGCTGCCGTTAGGACTGGGAAAGGAACACTGGGGTTGCTTCTGGACACTGTGTTACACTTGGCCTCCTCTCTGACTCTGAAGAATTTGAGGTCTGGCAGCTCACTTCACACTGTCAGTTCAAGCACAGGATTGTGTGCACAAACTGCCTGTGACAGGCTTTTTGTGAAGAGGACACATGCCTTTTGATTTGTTCTTTCTTGTTACATTGTGAGACCACTGGAACACAGCTAGCATAGAGAATGCTCTCTAATACTGTGCCCGTTCTCAGTCATTGTTTACTGAGCAAGAAAGTAAACTTTATCCTGACCTCTCATGAAGGATGGTGTTGAAGGACTCTGCAATGCAAAAAAATGTTTCCCATGCAACCTAAAATAAAATCAAGTATGTTAGTTACAGAAAGAGATACCAACTCCTTAATGGAAGAATTGCCTTATGTGATCCAGCATATGCATAAGACCATCTTAAATATTTCAAGCGGTTTTACCTGCCAAGATCTTATCTCATGGTATAACAAAAGCTTCAGTCAGTTTTCAGTATGTCCCTGATGCCACAGGATTATATTGTTTAGTTTGACAGGTTCTCATTTTTCTTAAAATGAGAACTGTGTTCACTTTTTCATCAAGTATTCTCCATGCTTCAGAATAAGAGCATGTAATTGATCCTTGATACCATCACAGAACAGAACTGTATCCATTGGACTATTCCAAGTGCAATTTTTTTTAAAGCAAGTTAGTAAAGTGTTTACTATGCCTGGGGAAAAAAAAAAAAAAAAGTCTATTTAAAGTGCAGTGGATGGCTTCTGTATGAATTTAACTTTGAGGAAACAAACAGTCAGCCATTGAAATCTCTTTGTTACTGGCTCAGAGTTCAGTACTATTTTTTTCTCTACTTTAGAGATAATCCAGTTGGGATTGGACCCTGGCTGCTGTTACCTGACAAAGCTTTATTAAAGGAAGGTATGCTGACTTACACTTGGAGAGGCACTAACCCTCAATAATTTTAGGTCTCAAAGAAGCCTATTGGCAGAAGTCTTAATACATCAATAGCAAAAGACATACTTTTAGTTTAATAAAAAGTTTAAATAGGAACATTAACATCTGATTTTCCAGATTCAAATATTCACATGAGCAAATGAGCTGTGTTTGGAGAATGAAAAAAAAGGAAATATATATATAAAACAATGGGGAGAAAAAAACCCACAACATAATCTTAGAAATTAAAATATTTCCCTGGCTGGTGGTGGAAGGGGAAGGAAGCATCTTAGTAAACTGAATTCTGTTAGAGGTACAAATTTTATGCAGAGCTGAGATAAAAATGTGATTAGAATATTATTGCAGGGCAAACTGAACTGTTGTGATGCATTCAACCTTTCTAATGCTGTAAGAACAGATTAATTTTTCTCAATTAAAATGCCTCACTGGAGTTTAATATACTCTAAAATATATGAGGAGTATAGGTCAAAAATAGGGAATATGATGGCTGAGCTGCTTCATTAGAGCTGACCTGCTGAAGCCTTCACAATCAGCCTAGTCTCGTAAAGTGTTTTCTCACTAAGAACGTTTTCACTGTGCACTACTGCTTCAAGTTAATTCAGACTGCACTTCCGTAAGTGGATTGAGCACTATTACCTGAACAACACTGGATATAATACAAGATGAAGTTCAAAGTTGCAGTCGTTCTGATCTGTCTCTGGTACATCAACCCATTTTTGTTTAATCTACTGACCTCATTAGCCAAGCTTCCTAAACTTTTTTTGTGCATGGAGAGGAATGAAAGGCTTCAAGATAATTCTTCTTGTTAATGTCACGGAAAATGTAACATTAATGTCTAACACTTTTTCCAACCCAACTAATGTATTTTAATCCTGTGAATTGGTGGATTTTTCTCAGGTGTTAAGCTGAGGCATAGTGATCTCACTTTCTCCTGATAGTGAAGTGCCCTGGGATAGCTTTGCAGTGCACTTTGCCTGTTGCAGTGCAATTTGCAGTGCAATTTAGGATATCAGAGTTGATGATCTTGTGCTGTTGTAAGTGGAGGACAAACTTTGTTGTGAGGAGGCCTTTTTAGTATGAAGATGTTGACTTTTCCTTCTGGAGATGTAGCCTTTCAAAGCCTTGTGAGGATGAAGTGATTTTAGCTTGGGTCACAACTTGCAGAAGATGGTCAGATCTTTTTGCATTTTTTAAAGCATGTTTTTTGAAAGAATCAGGTGAAATAACAGGTGGAAAGCAAGTAGCTAATGCTGGGTGAAGAAAGACTACGGTGATCCTGATGCAGTAAAATTTTGAAGGTCTTTAGTTGCTGACATGCCAACAATGTTGGTATACTTGCTCTACACACTCATTACGCTTCTTCCTCCCTGTATTACAACCTTGCAGAAAACAAGTTGCTTTTCTGGTCAGTTGGCTTGAACAATAATAAAAGTCTCATTTTTTCACAAACAAAACTGGACAGGCAAATGCTGGAATTGTTTAATAAGGATGTGCTGGCAAGTGAAAACCGTTGCCATATTTTACAGAAGCAAAAGCTTGGTTTTGGTGAAGACTGGAGAAAATCCAGGGGTGCCCTATTTGCCTCCAGGGGTTCCCAGAGTCTGTTATTTCCTGGTGCCTGTTTCAGGCTTGGGAGCTCCAAAATTCTTCTACTGATGAAGAACCCAAGTCCCATCATCAGAATGATGTTCACTTGTCACTGATTTGGTTTTTGGTTTTTTTTTTAACCTGAAGAGTAAACTACTGTAGAGTGCCCTATATTCAAGTACACTTCAACTGTGCTCCATCTGAAGCCAGCACAGAAAACAACATTTTACTTAAACACCTCCTGAGCAAGCATGATTTTATCTACAATCCCCAGGCTGTACTAGTAGCTTAGTGGGTAAAAAATTGTATTTACTGTGCTCCTTCTACAAGTCCTAAATGACCTCCCTGATATATGCTGTGTGTTTTCTCATTTTACTCTGCTGTCACTGTTCCCTGGAAAGAACCTCATGAGATGTGTGAGCACTGGTGAGCACAAGTGTTATTGTCCTGGACTATTCCTTCTCTGTAGCCATTCCATCTGTCTTGGAGACAGTCTGGCAAATAGGGGAAGTTTCAGACTCAGTTGTGTAGGTTATGCCTTTGTGAAGTTCTAATAGGATTTCTCATAGCTGAAATATGATAGCAAAATTCATCTCTTTTGAAAAGAAGTTTTTGGTTTTGATTTTTCTTATGGCATTTTATGTAGATCTTAAGAAGTACAATAATTTTACTTTTAAAACCTGTATTAGCACATTTCCCTCTATATTGATCTTATTGTAAGGGTGGGCAGGAAAGCCCCTACTGTAATTTTACAAGGCTAGAGGCTAGAAAAACTACATTTCAATCACTTGTTCCATTATGTGGCTTTTTCTAAATAGGGGAAGAAAGCTGTAGATACAATAAATTAACTCAATGATACATTTGTTTGGGGCTGATTTTTCCAAGCAGAATTACATTTTGCACTTTTATGTATGAGGTTATAAAGACCTGGTAAACATTTTTGCTAATTATGACATACAAAAAATAAGGTGGTGCACTCCTCAGGCCAGAAATGATATATTATGCTCCTTGATCACTCTTTTCTCTCTAGGGAGTTATGCTGTTTAAATGAGGTGCTTGAAAGCTCGACGTGAAATGATCTGTGGTCCATGGGCCTATTTCTGTATCACTTAAAAAGATGAGTCTTCTAACTTAATATTCACTCTGTATTTGAGGAAGCAATGTAATGAGAATAGGACTTTCGGGTTTTCTGCCATGCAGAACAAATCTTTTACGGAAAAAACAAGAAAAACCCAGCTAGCTTGAAGCAGTGCTGTTTTGATGAGCAGTATGTACTGTTTGTTTTGTGCTCTGAACCCGGTGTTATATCAGTATGTTTAACAGAGTGCTTTTGCTGCTGTTGCTTGCTTACTGTAAGCAGTGTTGAATTTTGTTTGTTTTAAAAGTCCATTTGCAACAGCATGTGTGTCTCAGCAGGGGAAGCCCAGCACTTGTGTACGGGCAGGACCTTATAAAATAGTGAGAGATAGGGAGGGATACCTGAGGCAAGGCTTCCCCTGCTACTGAGCTATTCCCTGCAGTCCCTTACCCCAAAAGTATCCAATATGGCGGGATGGTTCTTGCTAGTTCCTGTGCTCTCTGAGCTGGGACTGAGATGAGAAATAAAACAGCAGTTGATGCCAAGCTCACAGAAAAAAAGCGAGAGTGTCATGCATGTAACAGTCTTTTATCTTTTTTTTATGTTGCCCTGGGCCATACAAATGTTGGCGTAAATTGAAAAAAAAAGGGGTGGGGTGGGGGTGGGGGTTGGGTGGTGCAAAAAAACCCCCCAACCCTCAACCCTTGCCTCTCACTAAACCTGCTTTTTGTTAATTTCTCATCCTTTCAGCACTATTCTTATTGAAATAGTTTTATATAGGATATTCTTGCCTTTGTTCCAAGGAAATATTAGCAGATTACTCTAGTCTGAAAATATGTAAACAATGCTGAATGAAAAACTACATACTTGAAACACCATGGCTGCTGTGAGCTCATCATTTCCAGACATCCATTGCTAGAGATGCAGGGAAAGAGCAGATGAACCACATTAGTGTCATTGGTTTTCCATAATGCCTGGGGATTTGCTTGGCTGGTTTCTCTTTCCATCAAGTTTGTTTTTCTACTTATGTTATTTCTTAATGTCTAGATCCTTTTTTTCCAAGAGAAACCCCTTTCTAGCTTTCCATGCTCTTCTCTGGAACTCACCCTTTATCCCAGTAACTTCAAAATGCTGCACCATGCCTATTTCAGAGCTCAGTCAGGTTTATACTAGGTAGGGACAGAAACAAAATATTTTCCTCATGTCAATAATAAGTTACTTGTGAAACCTTGTAGTAAATCCATCAGAGAAAGCCTACTTCCCTTGGCTCATCTCACCTCATGCACTTTGAATACGTTGCCAAGTGAAAAATGTAAATAATTGGTGAAACCTTGTTCGGTGACAGTAGACTGTATCTGTTACCCAATGCATTCTGCAAGCAGAAGCTCTTCCTCCTATGTTATTAAGGTTCCTAAGCTACCTCTATTTCACTTGAGCTAGATAGCAAAGGGTCAAAACTGAGAGATTTGTTAACTAAGTCAGGCTTTCCTGATTTTCTCTAAGACGTGACCCAGTTTCAGGTGCACAGATATGAAAAGGAGGAAGAAGCAAGTTAAAGTACATGGCCACATAGTCTTAACTCTGGATCCAGGGACTGCTCCAGTATACCTGCAATATGTAGATTTTTAACTCTACATTACAGAACTTTTTCCCTTTCATCAAGTCTTATCCTTCCACAAGAGTGAACATCATGACCACTTGCCCTTTGCATTTCTATCCCTCTCGTGTTTCCTGCCATGGAGTGTGCGATGCTTTGCTGCTTGTTAATTCAGGACCAATGGCAAAAACCTTCCTCAGTTGTGACAGATGTGTTCTATGTAACTTTCTGTTTCTTATGAAAATTCTTTTTAATTTTTTTCTTTTAATTATACATATAGGGTCTCTCCTTCTCCATCTCCATCATGAGATTACTTTTCCTCAGATATTTGCTGATAGCACTGTGAAGCTTCTTCATGTAATCTCTCAGCTGCTCTACGCCTACATGCCTCTCAATGAATGCAGCAGACGTGCTTGCAGATAATTACTTTTTGGCTGTAACCAGCTTCATTCAGGGTTGGCTGTGGGAGGGCTGCGCTGGGCTGCTGTGTATATCTTGGCCCTGCATCTTCACACTTCTGGGCTGAGTTCCTCTCTATGTACTTTAGCAAGGCAGAAAGTACATTTTCGTAGTGGTGCTTTTCTCCCTCTTTGAAGCACCAACATTTAGCACTAAGAAAACTCAACTAAGAAGTAGGGAGCAGTTTTATATAGTTTGGTCAATCATTCCTAATCCATTGTCTTACTGGCTGAATTGGATGGAGCAGCAGGCCAACAGCTGTGGAGAATCATAGAATGGTAAGGTTGGAAGGGACCTCAAGGGTCATCTAGTTCCAACCCCCTGCCATAGGCAGGAACACCTCCCGCTAGTACAGGTCACTCAAGGCCTCCTCCAACCTGACCTTGTACACCTCCATGGAGGTTGTGGAGCACAGAATCACCCAACG
>VWZE01005407.1:1142-17726 GCA_013396675.1 Eubucco bourcierii | reverse complement strand
TGAGACTGTGTCCTCTTGTTCTGTCACTGGTTGCCTGAGAGAAGAAGGTAACCTCCTCCTGGCCACAACCACCCTTCAGGTAGTTGTAGACAGCAATAAGGTCCCCCCTGAGCCTCCTCTTCTGCAGGCTAAACAGTCCCAGTTCCCTCAACCTCTCCTCATAGGGCTTGTGCTCGAGGCCTCTCACCAGCCTCGTTGCCCTTCTCTGGACACGTTCAAGTACCTCAATGTCCTTCTTAAATTGAGGGGCCCAGAACTGGACACAGTACTCAAGGTGTGGCCTGACCAGTGCAGAGTACAAGGGGAGAATGACCTCCCTGCTCCTGCTGGCCACACTATTCATGATGCAGGCCAGGATGCCATTGGCCTTCTTGGCCACCTGGGCACACTGCTGGCTCATGTTCAGGCCTCATAGGAGAGCTGCTCCAGCCCTCTGATCATCTTTGTGGCCCTCCTCTGGACCCGCTCCAACACTTCCATGTCCTTCCTGTGCTGGGGGTTCCAGAACTGCACACAGTACTCCAGGTGGAGTCTGACAAGAGCAAAGTAAAGGGGCAGAATCACCTTCCTTGCCCTGCTGGCCATGCTAATACTTCATGAATGAGACTTCCTAGAGGTAGTCTTGCTCAATAAGATTACTGAGGTATTTATTCCTCACCCACAAGAAATGTAGAAAATTTCGTATTTGGCTCTATGTGGTAAAGAAATTAGGAGAATATGAAATGATGCGGTGAAGGTAAGATGCAGAGTCTGTCTGGCAAGCTATGCATAGCAGCTCCTGGACCATGGCTGATGGGCTGCAATAATAAGGTATAGTATTGCAAATCCAATGTATCCATAGCATTCTCTGTAACCTGTGCCTTTGGAAAGCCTTTCCAAAGCAGAGTGAGAAGGGCAAGAATGCTCCTGTAAGAACAAAAGTACCTGACCTGCCTGCGTTACTGTCCATTAACTCATTGATATATGTGCAGTATAAATAACAAAAAACATCAGTCTTCCCTGATGTTTCTAATAGAAATATGTGCTGTGAAAAATGTACTTAATGTGGGAGATTAACCTTAATTGTCTTCTTGGAGAAAGTTACTGTAAACATTCAGTCATAAAAAATGTAGGTAGTGGATTCTCCTATTCCTGCACTCTGCTTGAGATGTTTGGTTGACTCGTTAAAAAAGCTGTAAGATTATTTTTGGGTGTCTTGTTTCCTCACATGTGCTTAGTTATATTTCCTGAAGCAAAAAAAACAAAACAAAACAAAAAAAACCCCAAAAAAATAATTCTGTCTCACACTTGTTACCTTATGATATTTGCTATATTGTTTACCTTGCCTATCAAAATTGAAGTTTGATAGCATGTGTTTAATGGTAAAAATAATCATCTTGGGCCATCTGGGTGAACAGACTTTGAAGAGGGCTTTTTACTCACCGATGCAACTTTTTCATGTTCACTGACTCAACTAACTTTTGGGTCACTAGCTCAAATTTTTTTACTACTTTGAATTACAAGAGATGGAAGTGTGGATGACGACAGAGATACCTGAAGTACTGTGAGTGTTTCTTGGGTTTGCTTCTGTTTTCAAACAGCTAATATTTGTTCATTTCCTAAACTGTACTTTTTCTCACTTTGGAGTATTTCTAAGCTATTTCTTACTTAGAAGAAAAAAACCTATCAAACAGTCTGACTCAAATAATGGAACATTAAACCTTCTTTGAATTTTGTTTTTGCATAGGTTTAGCACTGACACATTGTTAAAAAAAAAAAAGAATTATTTTGAAAAGTTTAGCAAAAGTAGAGCACAATTTAAATAACAGAAGTCCTAGAGCCAGAAAGAGAACGATGTAAATTTTACATCACATAAAGCAAGAAACCCAGATTTTAAATTGGGCATGCAAAATGATATAAGAACAGTAACTAATTCATCTTGGTGGACCTAAAATAACATGTTTCAGTGCGGGAGTGTTCCTGTGCTATGGAAGCATGTGCACACAAATATGCCTGACCCAAAGTGTGTCACTCTTACAAGTGCTGTTCAAAGTGTTACATTGGACTAAACCAAGTAAACACTGTAGTGTCACTGAAAAAAGTGGATCAGGAGAAAAACTTGTCAACTGTTTTGGACAGTTTTGATTCCCTATAGGAATGAAGCATATAGCTCTCTGAAAAAAAATCTTTCCAGATGTCCCTCTTGTGGTTTGATGCAGGTGACAGAATCCCACAGGACAGTCTTGTAACTTGCAAGGCACTGCTGTCATCTGCAGGCAGTGTTTGCCCAGATTGTGAGCAAATGTAACTTGTCCAAGCTGTGACAAACTGGTTTAGCCCTTGCAACAAGCTGGAGCTAGGAGGTGTGAAAAGATCTGTGCATTCTTTCTCAGAAAGTGAAGGTTTCCTTTTGCGGTTAACACAAGCCATGTGAGTAGATAAGTGTGTGCAAAGGCAGAATTTATCAACCCTCACGCAATTCAGGCAGACTGAAATACCCTTAAAATCCCAGAACATGATAGAATAATGGTTAATATTTCAGAAACCTATGTCTCATTAGTTCATACAAACTCAGACACTGTGTAATCATCCTACGTGATAGAGAAAGCTGGAGCTTTCATCTGGATTTATTAACATGAGCTACTTATGGAAGAGTTCAAAATCTGTCTCACTGTTTAAACATTTGAGCATATAACTGACGACAGGCACCTAACAATTCACAGCCTACCATAATCAGCCTTGCACACCATAAACCATAAAACAGAATTCTTTCTTTTAAAGCTGTTAAGCTAGATCAAAGGTAGAGGATTACATTGTATGCCCAGTTTAAGACAGTACAATTCAAGAGGTTAATGCAAAGCTGCAAATATTTTATACTTAGTCTTATCTGCTATCTTTCTATTATGTAGAAACGTTAGAGAGTGTTTACAGACAGCCATGCCAAACTTCACTGAGCTGAAATGAAGAATGAAGTAACTCTGAAACCATGGAGTTTATATGTTAGTGACTGCCTAGAAGTAGCATTTTACTAGGTGTTTCTGATTGCTGATTGTTCACAGGCTTGCACTCTCCTCTGTAATTTTGAACAGTAAGGTGTTGCATAGGCCTCTTATCCCTGTGAATGTGATGCAGGTGTGAAAAACTATGAAGTGGATATTGTGGCTCAGGTGTCAATAGTGAAAGTGCTGATTTGGTTTGAACCGAGGCCAGATGCTCTGTATCCTCTTAAAAACCTTGCCTGTTTCATGGTTTGCGTGTTCCCCAAACCACAAGATTAAAAGGTGCATAAATGAGGTAAGACTTAATGTGCTTTTTATCCATGTTTGTGGAGGTTTTTGCAAGTCAGAACTAACTAGCTTTTTATTTCAAGATTCTTGACATCTGAAAGAGTAGTAAATAACACTGCTTTTCTACTCCTGGACCAATTTTGACTGCACTGTTGAGGTTCAGAAATGATGGAATGTTGCTTTGCTCTTTAAACAAAGTCACTTTTCAGAGAACATTAGCAGAAATTCCTCTTCTTCACTCCTTTAATTCTCTGTGGTTCTCTCTGTACTTCTTCAAGATTTATGGTGGCTTCTATAATGAGAGCAATCTTATATATCATATACAGCCTTTGTATTTTTCTAGACTAGAGCCTAATCTAGCTCTTCGTCCTTTGAAAAATGCCTTCATGACTGCTTGCCTCTTTCAGATCTTTGGATTTCAAAGCTTAAAGACCTATATTTTTAATAACCTTTGGCTCTGTTCTTTCCTGATGAAGATCTGGTAATCTTAAAAGAAAAAAAAACCAAAAAAACCCAACTAAATATTTAAAAAGTTGTGAACTGACCCAGTGAATAGATCTAGTGAGCTGAGTGCATAAATATGTATAAGCACGTAGAGGTTCCTTAATGATGGTATGGAAACTATGTAGGCAATCTATTGATACAGTAAGTACTGCATGAATAATAGCTCTTAAGTTTGGTGTTATGGCTGCTTAGTGCTGTCTTCTGTGATGATTCATTGTTATAAAGCCTAATCGTTGCAAGTTACAGTGGTCTTTGGCAACTTGGCATAATTACCCTGTGTTTTCTTGAAGAAAACATAAAGCCTGCCTTTGTCTGGGAATTGCTGAGTAATTCCTGAACTGTTATATGTTTATGTGATATTAAATAGAAATGATACCATAATATTTTCTTTTCTGTCTGATTGCCCTCTCCAAGTGATCATTTCCTGTTTTTCAGTTGTTTGGGTTTTATTTTTTTTTTCCTGTTTCTTGTGTAAAATGACCACAGTGTCTGATCAGAGACAAAGGGCTCTGAAAAGTTGACTATGTGTATCTTCTCTCCCTGAGACTGAGTACCTCCTAGGCTCCACGGGATTTTGCTCCAGTTAGCCTCTAATTTGTGAATGCCATATGGCATGCTGCCTTAAAAGTTGGCGATTCCTGCTATATGCAGGAATTGGGAAAATTAATTTTTCATTAAGTAAGCAAGAAATGGAGCATGTGTTTTGGTTTTTTTTTTTCCCTGATACCTCCAGCACTTTTAGAGAAACACACTGGGAGAGACAATAAACAGTGCACAAACATTGTTTTACTGCTTTTTGCAGTACCTTAATACCACCATCTGGTGAGCTGAAATCGTGTTACAGCTTCTTTGTATATTCTTTTATATAATTTAATGTGCTTGTCTGACAAGGTACCAAGTTTTGAGTAGGGAGCTGAATATCTGAAAATAGGATTGTGCTGCAGTTGCTGAAGTGCTGTGCATTTACCATGTTTCCCCCCCTATTCTAGGCAGGTGCAATACAAAAGCAAAAGGAATGTTCTTGTAGGTAGGACTTAGGTGCCCTGTTGAAACTATTTCATACTGCTGTGCTGCTGGAAGAAAAAAAAAAAAAAATGCAGCTCCAACTGCATTCCAAAAACAGTCTATCACTGAGTGACTTGTAAAAGCTTTGACTCATCGAAGTTTGAGTCTGAAAGATTATTCTTAAGCAGTCTCGGGATGCTTATTTAATACAAACATCTAAACCTTCTGAAACGTATCTCACTAATCTGTACTGTTCCTCTTGAGTCTTGTACTTCTAAAGGCATGCTACTACAGTGATTTATGTCATCATTATGTAAACTCATTCAATAAGGATTCATTGTGGGCCATTCTAATAACTTCATGTGATGCTAAAAATCCTGGATTTTAAATGTTTCTTCATCAGTTACTGATAAATAGGATTCTTAAACTGTGGAATACCTCTTCCAGACTGTCCTTCTGATTCTGTTCCAGCTTAAACATATTTTTGGTTTGGAGTAAAATATGATTATCCAAGATCTTTAAAAAGAAATTGGATCTGACCTGAGCCTGGCATTAGTTGCTGTTGCTTCTGTCTCTTTGAATTGCATCCAATTCAAAACCAAGCAACTAAGAAGGATACTTAGAAAAATGCATCCAAATAACAAAATGTTACACTCAGTACTTCCTAATCATAATATTTCAAAATCCCACAGTATAAACTCTCAGACCAATGACTAATTGTTCATAATTACTAAATAACCCGGGGGGAGGGAGTTTCTTTTTTTCTAATAGAGTAAAGAGAAGGGTACCATCTATTCTTTCTCTTTTCCTGCGAGGTTGTCATTATTATGAGTTAATTTAGATAATTTATTATTAACAAAGACAAGTTTAAAAACAAAGGCAAATGTTGATAGCTTCAGCCTGCATGTTCACACTTAATAATCATTAAGTGTTATACCTTTTATAATAGTTCATCCTGTGAACAGTAGTGGCTGTGTCCTTGCAGCAAGAAATCCTTTGTAGCTACAAGAAAAAGGTGATGTACCCTTCCTTGCATGCTGTGACCAGAGGTAAAATGTAAGATCAGTCTTAAACATCTACTCTCTAAAAGTTAGTTATTCTTTCACTTGCCATGGGAGAAAAAAAGTATCAAGTTTTAATTGACTATGAAATACAATGTAAGGAGTTTGAATTAAAAGGAAATTAATTTTCCTATTAGGTGTTGTGAAGCACATCAAAATTTTATTGATGTGACATTTGGATTTGTCTAGCAAATTTTACTTTTTAAACCTATTCACTATAATCACCTTTAAACCTATCAAAATAATCAACAATAAATAAATAATTTCCTTAATTTAAACATATTGGAAGAGTTAGATATGTTGTACATCTTTTTCCATGGACTCATAATGGAGTTGGACATCCTAATTTGTTTTTATAATAATGCTAGGAGTCCTTATAGGAAGCTAAGACTCTGCATTAGATTTAAGACATGGTCCAATGATGATAAGAATAGTGTAGATCTCTGTTCAGACACTCCTCTTAATGCCTGTGTTGGTTTTTAAAATTTTTTTAAAGATTAATTTTCTTTTATATTTATCTTTATATTTAATATAAATTATTAATTTGCATAATTTGTAAGAATTGGTTAAACAGGTTTTGCTAGTTGTTAGGCTAGCCACGCTTTGTAGTTTTTTTTTATTCCATGTTTTACTTATGGGTCTCTTCATATTTTACTCCTTAAATTGTCTGTACATTTCCAAGTGTGCGCATGGTGTCTAATTGGTTCACTAAAGTATGGTGCTTGATGCCTAGACCAGTTATTGAGCCTGGCTTTCATCATTATTTTCCTCTCTCTCTTTACAAGTGTGAGTTGTTGATCTGTCTGTTTTGCTCCAGGAAAAGGTACTTTACTGAAAGGCAGCTATAAATATTCTCAACACAGGGACAATGTTATTTGCTCTTTAGCAATATTGAGCTGCACTTGCATTTTAAATGTAGGCTGTTGTGAAATTACAGGACCACAGAGAAATACTTTGCAATGCCCTTTTAGATAATTTCCCCAGCAAGAGGGGAAATTGCTGAGATGCACTGTTGCAGTGGGAAGCAGAATCCCACCCTGTTGGAGAATCTTGTTTTCTCAGCATCAGCTGGAGGCTTAGAGGGTCTTCATGTGGCTATAATTCCTGAGAGGATCTGAGATATAACATCACAGATGCGGTTACTAGAGGAAAAGAGAGCAAGAGTATATGAATGAATTCAGCTTGATCACAAGTGTCAAAGATTGAGTGTTCTCATCATGTTTCTTTGCTGAAGTGAAAGCCAGAAGTGGTGGAGGTGATTTCAGTAGCATATGTTACTTTCCCATGACAAATACAAATGTTTTTTATGGAAATAAGAGAGTCATCACAGGCTTTGGTGACACAATCATGAGTAATAGCAGTCTTGCTCAGATGCTGTAGCTTGAAACTTGGACGTACATTGTAGCATGCAACTTGGACACGTGCAGGTTTTCTTTTCTGTTACTTGTGTGGCAAACAGCAGAAATCTAGAAAACAGTTTTTTGTTTAACCATTGAGGTGAGTATACTAAAGGCAGTTTTTGTTAGCAAGTTAGGACGAGTCTAATCATATGGTAATGACTGATACATGAGCTGGGTAGCTGTGTCATTTCTTCTTTATGTCAACAGCTAAACTTGAGCCAAGAGCACTTAAACCTGGTGTAATATGCCCTCTGCTAAATCATTTCCAACCAGATATGAGAAAGAAATCTGAAGGAGGAGCTTTTCTTGGAAGTATGTTTAGGAGGCTGGCTAACTTCTAGAAAAAAAGAACCAGCCCTTGTTTTAATACCCACTGCTCAGCAAAAGTGGGCAGTGAGGAGCTGCACTGAGCGCCTGCTCCCAGGGCATGAGAAGAATGCTGACAGTCCCTCAGCGAGACCGGTATGCTAAATGTGTGTGCCAGCTACAGCCTGTGACTGCACAGGAGAAAAGAAGCTTTGCCTAATGGATAGGTAATTAACTGCCCCAATTCAGGACTTTTTATGATTTGGTAGGCAGATAGTATGGTAAGCAAGGTGGCTTGCTCTATACTTTGCAGTTTCTCCACCCCCACAAGATAGATTTTGTGTTACACCTTTCCTCTCCTTGTGGAGACCTTCTGCTGATGTGGTGGAACAAATGAATCTTCTCCAGATGTCTTCCCTTTCCCTTGTCTGTATTTACTTGAGGCAGGCATTGCACTGTCATTCTGTTTATGTCCCTGCTGTGGCTTGTCCCGTTATCAAACCTGATACTGACATCTGCTTTTGTATAGTGGGAACAAAGGTAATGGAGTATGAACTTGACCTTGTGGTAAGTCAAAGAATTACTTTTGTCTCCAGTGTGACCAAGGTTTAAAGCAAGACTAATTTTTTTCTTTCACTGCCTCTATGTATTTTATTTAGCATGGTTAACAAGGTAAACACCTGTATTTTCCTTCCCTGTATGACAGTAATAAATGGGTAAAGACAGCTGAAAACATAAAAGTAGGCAGGTCTCTGTAAGAACTGGCATGCTTAGTGATGTTATCCATGGCTTGCTACTGCAGCCCATTGCATTGGCATAAGAAAAACTAGATGGTGAAAAATGTGTGAGTGAACTCAGGCTGCTATCTGCCCACCAATATTTACTGAGTTTGACCAAATAGTTATGCAGTGACAATGGGTTTTATTCAGTGTATGCTTTTTTTGGTGTGTTGGTACCTTTTGGGCTTAAACCATAGTTTTACAAATGGAACCAATATCTAGAAAATCACAGCAAATAAAACAAGGATTCTGACCTCCTTTTAAAATAAAAAGTAGTTACATGGCATCCACAAGCACTGAACACACAGACCAGTGTGGAAAATACCCAATAGTATAAGACAAGGATTCCAACCCTTTATTTTTAAGGCACTTTATGCATTAGACTGAATATGTTAACTGATATTGCTGCATATAATAGTCAGATTTGAATACCTGGTTTCAACCTCTAGAGGTTTCCTACAGTGAATACCAGAGGCATGTATAGGCTCATTTACTCTGCACAGTAAAAATATAAACCTTGAACTTCCTCAATGGTTTCATGGTTTCAATAACAATAAGAGATTGAAAACATATTACAGGATCATTTCATATGCTGCATTTACTTTTTAATGGAAGGTAAAGAAAAACACTGCACAGGAGCTGCATATTTTACAGAGCTATTCTACTTGTGGAATCCTTGTGTGCACTGGTAGTACTTGATCCTTGTAACTACATATTATAGTTACTGGTAAATGTAAGTTTAAGCTTTTAAGTATTCAACTATAAACACGAAGTTGCATACTCAGTCCATTTGATGATGATTTTTATAGTGTTAATGATAAATTTCAGGTTCTGACTATGTAATTAAATAATGAAATATCTTGTTTTTAAAAAGTAAAATGAATACTATAAACAGCAATGTTGTATGGATATTTTTTGAAACTCTAGAGAAAGCTTACTGAAAGCAGGTCAATAGAACAATTGTGCATTTAATTGCTAATCTATTTTATATTTTATGAAATGCTTAGTGTTTGTTTTCTTAAATCACTTACATGGTAATGGGTAATCAAGTAATGATCAGTGGTTTATAATTTAAAAATAACTTCATTTTATGGAACTTTGAAAGCTAAACAAGACTTGTCATCTGGATGGACAGTGTATGAATACACATAACCTTTTTTCCTAAGAAGCAGTGATTACTGTGTTGGTAGCTAGTGTTTGATTTAACATTATACTAGAAGATATCTTTACAGTCTGCTGTTCTCAGCACTTCTGAAAAGTTAATCTTAAGAAAACTCCTGGGCCTGAGGTTTGTATAACAGATTTTTTTTTTTTTAAAAAATTTTTTTTTAAAAAAAAACAAACCTTAGAGTATAGAACTTAAAGTACTGGAATCTAGCCCATTTGACTTTGTAGATGGTGCAAGGGGAAAGGCTGCAACTGATGATTTCCATTGTTTAGAACGCTGAATTAGAGTCTTGACTCTCAGGCACGACCATGCTCTAGGAATTGTTTACAATTCACAGCAAGGGTAAGAAATGTTGTCTAGTAAAGGTCTGAGGAACTGTGACTCTCATCTCAAAATCTGGTGGGTGGCGAGGGGTGGATGAGAAACCAGTAGTGAATAGAAGTATGTGTGTTGAAGAAAGCAACAGGAGTGGAAGACTATATAGAGTTGCATCTATGCTAAAGTCTTAAATGGTCAGACACTCCTTGCTTTCTTCTCTGGTTTGTGGGAGGAATTGGAATTATTGACTTTAAATACAGTTAATCATCTAGTGAAAAACAGTGTTTTCATTCATTATTTTTCTGGCGGCTTCTGTAAATTCCTGATTAGGATGGGAATTAACTGGAGGTGTTTCAAATTTCCTTGGATATTTGTCTACATCCTTTAAATATGATGATTATAGCATGGGTACATTAAAATACACATTGAGGGATGAGACACATGCCAAAAAACTCTTACAAACCAACCCAGACCAAATTACTACAGTGCAAAAGAAGAAAATCTTAAGTAGGCCACTTAAGAGAACCAAAATATGCCAGTGGCATTAACAAATTCTCAGAGTAATCTGCCTTCCTTCCAGGGTTCAGGACCTTTCTACAGAAGATGACAAAACATGTTTAACATCAATTGCAAACTGTGAAAGTCAGGGTACTTATCTGTGACCAAATAACTCTGTTCCTCCTAGCTAAATTAAATAATCATCTTCACAATTAAGTAATCACTCTTCAGAAGTGGCAGGTGCAATGCAAAAATGCAAAAGGAGGATATACAAACCAAGAGCTGTTGATTTAGGTATGCAATATCTGGAAATACATATAACAAAATAGGTGGCAATGAATCTTAATTAGTTTTGACATTTCATTGTGAAGGAACCCCAAGAATGTAATTTTGATATTAACGTGCTCAAGGCACAATGAAATTTAGGAAGGTACTCTAAAATCTTTAAATGAGACTGTTTTCTAGGTCAGATATGAACAAAGTGTTTAGACGATATACTTTATTTAGAAACAAATGAGAGCAATCTACTAGCACTCAGGATTGCCCTTTTGTCAGTGCTTCGCTCAGATTTCCTTCTCAGAAGTCTACCCTGCTGCTGATCCTCTGTTTCAAAAACAACTCGGTGGTGTTCTGGGGTAGCTTTGTCTTAAGACTTCAAACTGTCACAGTTAGATAGTACATCTAGATAGTAGAGAATGAGGCAGAAGGCTTGCTTAAACCTGCAACACATTGATTCGAGGAAGTGTTAAACTTCCTTCTCGTGTACATCCCTCAACTGACTTAGTCATGGTTATCTCACCAGGTGCACAAAGGGGCTGGGCATCTTAGTGGAATATTTGCAGTTGTGTGTAGTGAGGAATAAAGCTGTCTGGGTAATGGCAGCTGCTTAGACATGAGAAAGAGAGAAAATAGTTTAGAATGTGATGAGTTGAGTTACAAATAGTGGGGGGTTTTGCAGAGCAACCAGGTGGTAAACCCTCAGTGATCTTGGGACATAACTTCTGATGGAGTTTTAGTTTTCCCTGGAAACTTGGCTAAAGCTAGAGGAAATCTTTTATTATTCTTCTAATGATGGAGCTTGAGCCCTAAAATACTGATGATTATTCCATAATCAAGTTACTGGTTGGTGGGGAGGGGAGTAGGTGATAGAAACTCTCAAAAAACATGCGGTCTTTGTGCTTGTATGCATTCACTGATCTGAAAGATTCACTTCCCTACTGCTTTATTGCCCTCATATCTAAAATAGAAAAGAGAAATATTGTTACATTTTAATGCAAGCATATGCTGCTGTTCAAATCCAAATGAATAGCAGAGAATTCTGTCATTCCTTGGTCTGTATCTGGAGGTTAGGTGAAGATTAAAGACTGTGTGTGACAAAGGAAGATTACTGTTAGCAAAATTCCGTGGAAGGCTTTAGTTTGTGACTCCTGCAAGCTGCCCTGCCTACCTCTTGCTTTTGAAGATTTTGAACTGTTTATTTTAATGTCATTGACTGTGCTTCTTTCACTCTTGCAAGCCAGTGGAGATACAGGAAAGTAAATGAGATGTTCTGTATTTGAACTATCATTATGGCTTAGGTTTTTATTTTCTTTTAACCTACACCTTCAAAGGAGGGAAATACCATGAGTCTTGCAATGTAATATGCATAGTTGACCTTTTGAGTTCCGGATTGCATCAGGAAGGAAGAAAGTACTTTAAGATAGAAAAGGAAAAGGTTAGAATGAGGTTTAGTAATTTCAGCACCTTGAGTCACTGGAAATAATAAACATTGCAGAGAGATTTGTGCAGTGCTTCAAGTAAAGATTTGAGAAAAGTGTAAATATCCTGAGCCATTAAACTACTAGAGCAATGCTTTCACTAACTTCATAGGCATTGAACTGTTGAGTACCACAGAAGCAAATGTCAGCTGTGACAAAATACATAAGAAAAGGAAACTCATACCAAATGGTATCATTCAAAGCTATTAAATGGGAATCAAACACAGCTACAGCATTCACTGGCATGTGCTAATTATGATGAGCAGTTTAGCAGCATCCTCTCTACCCTCTGGATTTGGAAGTTGTATGTCAAACCCAGGATTTTTTACCTGCACTTTTTTAACACTAGGAGTAAAATCCCAATTTATTTATTTTTAAACTGAGTTTTGTGGCAAAACTCCTTTTGATGTTAGTTTTGCTGCTGTGTTAAAATAGTAATGCCTCATGATCCAGCAAGTGTGAGGCCTGTTGTGCTCCCAGTATAGAAATGTGGGAGATGAGGCAGCTGCTGCCTCTAGAAAACTTACCATCCAGACAGAGTATTAAATAAATGGTGGACTAAAGATATGTCATATAATTTATATCTCTGTAGTGAGAAATTGTTTGACTTCACAAGAAACTCCTCCAAACCTTCACTGCAAAACTTGGAAAAAAAGACATCAGCAGTGGATTAAGAGTTAATATAATCTGATTGGGTTAGGTCTGAGAGGTGTCTGCATCCCTCCCTCACACAGTCACATGGCACATCTAATGGAAGTGCTGCTGGTGGGATTCAGAGGCTTGGCCAAGCATTAGGTTTTGTGGGGTAAATACAGCACATCAGTTGTACATTTCCATTTTAATTGTGTATGTACCACTTGCTGAGATGTGTGGGAGCTGCTTTTCTAGGAAGAAATATTCCCTGTGCTGCCACATTGAGTCATAGGAACTGTGATGACAGCTGCTGGGGTAAAGGGGAGAGCTGAAACTGAAATTACATGATACCTGGACTTTGGCCCCTTAGCTGAAGGAAGACTATCTTTCATGCCTCAGTTTACTTCAGGTCTTCCTTTCAAGTCATTCCTTTCCATTCAGTAGATGGCAACAGTCAGAAGCATTCCTGTCGTGCCTTGGAGTGCTATGTATTGCACTGAAGCAATAGGAAGCAGCTTTCACTGTTGGATGGGATTGACTGGGATTCTGTGGGTTTTCTGTCTGCCTTGCAGCTGAAGGACAGAAAATTGAGACTCGTGATCCTCCTCAGAGTATAATAAAACAATACTTCTTGTGACTTGTAATTGCTGGGTAGGGGACAGAAATTATAAACATGTTTTACATCATAAATGAGATTTGAGGCTTTCTCTGTTTGGTCTTTTGCCAGGACAAATGTCTATCCAATGGAAGCAGTCAAACTGAGATGTTCAGTTTCCTCCTAGTTTTGTAGGTTGTACTGCAGAGCAGGCTGCAAGGCCATCCAGCAGGAGCTTTGCATTCTGTATCTGAACCAGTTTAGATGCTGATTTTGCAGAATGATATGTACTTTTATCCAGTGTTTTTTTAAAAAATGAGGTTCAAGTCTGCTACTTACAACCTTTTCCAGAATCTCTTTCCCATTAATTTGTGCCCTAACCATTTTGTTTAAAAATGTTTTCTAACTTATGTAGCTCTTCAGTGTAGCAGTAAGTATTAGATATTTATTTTGTGATTGATTTTTTTTTTTTTTTAATAGCTTTCAATTCCAGTAGCCAGTAACTTTATGGAAGAGAAAACTGCTCATTATGCAGAAGAGGCAAACCTAAGACTTTATGTTTTGTACTTGTGCTGTATTGTTTCACTCTTAATCTAAAAGCAGACTTGCTTAGGTTGAAAATATACGTTTGCTAGTTACAAAAATCTATTACATGGTATTAAGAAGTCAGTCATTGGTAGGCTGATATTTTTTACTTTTGTCCAATTCGTAAATCTCTTTTTGTGCATCTTAGGGATCATGTATGGTTTTTCAGATAACAGTTTTCAGTGTGTGAACATGTGCTGGTTTGAGGCTAATTGGGATATTTTAATAGAGAAAATTACACTATAGGCTGTGAAAGGAAAACATGGTGATGTCTATTTCACTCATAGGCTTCCTGAGATATTTAAGAGAAGAAACCAAAACATAGATAAGTCAGTCTCTCTCTGGGGCACAGTGTCTTGGGTGGTCTAGTAGTTTCTGGCTCTTTCTCCTCTCTGCTGAGTAATCTCACTAATCACTTGTCTTCCAACCCCACCTGGACGATCCTCCAAGCTCACCTTGTGCGTAAGGCAAACCTTGGGGCAAGGTACAGGGGTGGGGAGAAGGTGGAAGGTTAGTTGGGAGCCCCTCCTGGGGTCTCTGATTTCTGGGAGGGGTGTTGTGTTTCTGTATTCCCTTTAACTTGTATATTTCTGTAAATATTCCTGTATATAGTGTATATATCTGCTTGTACATTGTGCTGAGCTGTAAATAGAGCTTCATTCCTTAACTTCCAGTCAGCTGAGTTCTAGTCTGGGTCATTTTACAAAGTGGGGGGGGGCGGGGAACTCCCAAACCATCACAGAACAGCACTGCAGTAATGAAATTACAATTTCCATTGCACTGAAATGAGAGCTTATGGTATGTTGTAACACACAGCCTAGCAAACCATGAAATTGTTCCTGTGTATCCCAATAAGATTCTGTGCTCAGGGCATGCTTTGATAAGGAAAATTTAAAATTAAGGGATCTGAGTTTCTTTATCTTTGCAGTGGCTTTTTGCAGTTCAGCATTTAAACTGTCTGGAAAATCACTCCAAAACTCCTTGTAGTCACTCAGTTGCTCTTTCAACATTTCTCTGCAACTGAGATAGTGTCTTTCAAGTGCCTTTTCTACAGAGAAGGTGCTGACTCTTGCAATTTGAAGGCACACTGTGAGGTTGGCTCCAGAATGAGATGTAAAACTTCAACAGTGTCAGCTGTCCTCTCACTATCAGGGCCATGGGTAACACTCATCTCTGCAAATCTGAGGATACTGTATAAGTACCTGTAGAGATAAAGCACAGATGTTCTCTAAATGCTGAGTCCTGAGCTTCAGTTCCTTTATCCATTCTTGATATGACAAAATAAAAATATATATGTTTATGTTGATAGTGCCTCATTGATTTCTATCCTCCAGATGGATGAGTAGCAGTTTCCTGCACATGTTCTGTATTTGCAGTGTGAGCTGTGGTGGGTAGTTAACCACTGCTATGAAATAGTTTCGTTTCTGTGATGGAGTGAACGTCAATAACTGCATAGTTAGTACTGAAACTGTTCTTACTAGAAATTAGCACCTGCACACAATACAATGTTAATTTAATTTATTTTTTTTTCCTGAGACCTGTTAGAAGTATGCTGAAGAAGTGAAAGTATATGTTAACAGCTGGAGCACTTCTCTTTTTTTTTTTTTTTTTTTTTTTTTTTTTTTTTTTCCCCCTCCCCAAATTTTGGTCACATTCAGAAAAAAATGGAAGTGTGGCTCAAAGTGCCGAATACTATTAAAACTACTATTCTGATGGGTAGAATGGGACAACGTCAGATATAACAAAAATGTGGTGACTTTAGTAGAGTAAATTCACAATTTTAAAACCAGATTTCAAAGAAAAGGCTCACTTAGAAGAATAGACCTTTTCCAAACATTTAAATAGCCTGTAAAAATACCGCAGTGAAAATTACTTAGGATGCTCAATTTGGCTGAGGTTGAAGTGTTGTATTTAATTCTTGTGCTCTAGGATACTCTTTGCTTTCTCTTTTCCACCCTAGTGGAAAACACTAGTCTGCCAACTCTTAATTCTGAGGAGAAAATAATATCTCAGCAATTAAGCCAGTAAACACACTCCTGAAAAATGAGTTCAGTCTGTTTTCCATTATGCTCCTTTTTTGCTTAGTATAAAAATAATTTTTAAAAAAAAAGCAGCACACAAGCTTAAAAAGAACCAAAACAACCAAAAATAAACCAAAACCAAACAAACAAAAACCCAAGCACAAAAAATAAAACAAACCCCAAACCACAAAAACCTAAAAATTCCAGATAAGTCAGACTAGCAATAGACTTCATATTGCTTCCAGTGTTTGATCATAATAGGTGAGCCAGAAGCTTGAAGCCATAGGATTCACATGACATCCTGGTCACCAAACTGGAAAAACATGGACTTGATGGATGGAGCACTGCTGGATAAGGAATTGGCTGGATGGTCGAACCCAGAGAGTGGTGATCAACGGCACAATGTCCACCTGGAGACCAGTGACAAGTGGTGTCCCTCAGGGGTCTGTGCTGGGACCAGTGCTGTTTAACATCTTTGTCAGTGACATGGACAGAGGAATGGAGTGCACCCTCATCAGGTTTGCAGATGACACCAAGCTGTGCGGCACAGTCGACTTGCTAGAGGGCAGGGATGCCATCCAGAGGGACCTGGACAGGCTGGAGAGGTGGGCCCAGGCCAACCTCATGAAATTCAATAAGGCCAAGTGTAAGGTCCTGCACCTGGGTAGGCACAATCCCAAGCACAAAT
>VWZE01005406.1:78145-89066 GCA_013396675.1 Eubucco bourcierii | reverse complement strand
AACCTTACCATTCTATGAATTCTATGATTCTATGATTTATAAAGTTGTTTGCTAAAATGCATGATATGTAACCATGGGGAAGGATAGATTAAAAAAATACTAAAGAGAAAGCAGAATGTTAGTTAAACTTACTCTTTCATCGGAAATCTGTTAATTGTATAATTTGTAAATAAATACTTTTCCTTAACAGTTACTTCACTATCTTCAGCTACACCAAAATCCTCAGCTATTGACAAAAATCAATTCAGTAACTAACAATGAAAACAATCTCTTCATTTCATTTTCTTCCCTAGCTGACAGATGATCAAATCTACTTTTTGAATAGTGACAAATTTATTGAGTAGAAATCAATTATCTGAATCTTTGTGGATGCCATTACCTGAAAGTATTTTTTCTCTCTTTGAAATCTAAGTGACTGCTTTAGCTGTAGGTCTCATTCTACAGAAATGCTATTTTTTTTCAGATTAATGACCTTCACTGCACGTAATAGTCCAAATTCAACCTATACTCTTAGAACCAACAAGCACTGAAGCACAGCAAGTGCTGAAAATCGTTCAAAGTCAATGGCTTTAGTAATATTGTTTAATTTTTTCTAAACAAAATCTATGTTCACCCAGTAAAAATGAAGGCCATTTTCAATAACACAGTCTACAAAAGGTTTGGGTGGACAGCATGCTTTAGAAAAAGCCACAGACAGAATTCAAAATTAAGAAACCTATAGTATTTGATCTCTTTGAATAGCATTATCTTCAAGATCTGTACACCCTCTGTGGTTCACTGCTTTTAGTAGACCTCTATTCCTACTGTAAACCTTCCTCAGAATACAATGATGTAAAAGTAGAGATTCCAAGTAGAAGTTTCTTGGCATCTTAAATAAAAATCACAGAAATCACAGAACACTACAGGTTGAAAGAGACCTCCAGAGGTCATTGAGTCCAATTCCCCTGTCAGAGCAGGATCACCCAGGACCAGCCACACAGGAATACATCCAGGAAGGTTTTGAAAGTCTCTAGAGGATGCTCCCCAATCTTTCTGGGCAGACTGTTTCAATGTTGTGTCACCCTCACTATAAAGCGGAGCCTCCTCATGTTGAGCTGGAACCTCCAGCGTTCTACCTTGTACCTGCTGTTCCTTGTCCTATCTATTACTGGGCACCACTGCAAAGAAACTGACCCCATCCACTTGACACCCACCCCTCAGATATTTATAGACAAGGATAAGATCTTCTCTCAGACTTCTCTTCTCCAGGTTAAATAGCTTCAGTCCTCTCAATCTTTCTCCTCATAGAAGAGACTTCCATTTTTCAATAATGTAGCAATATGCAGTTTATTAACCTGGTCCTCTGTCCACAGTGATCTCTTTCATGAATAAACCCCACCTGATTGTTCTGAAGTAAGGCCAGTGAAATGAAGCAGCAATGTAAAGCATATTCTTTCATGTCCCTCACTGGCTTACGTCTTGGCATATTATATATTCTCCATATTTCCTGTGAACTTTACTTGCAGACTAAGGGTGTCTAAAGAAACAACATATGAGTCTCTTGCCAGCCTGCCTTACATTTATGTTCTTTCAAGTATCAAATCCTGTAAAACATCAATCTTCAAGCAAATGAGGAAAATATCATATTTTTCCTCTAATGAAACACGAATGACACTCACGTAATACTGCATTTCTTTACCACACACTTTTTACTATCTTCTAGTTTTAGTATGCAGAATTTAACAAGATACATACAAATATAGATGACTAAAATATGCAATGCTGCTGTGTGAAACAAATCTGTACTATTTGTCCAACAGAAAGGTTAGCTGTAGATGTTTGAATCATAGAATCATAGAATGGTAAGGTTGGAAGGGACCTCAAGGATCATCTAGTTCCAACCCCCTGCCATAGGCAGGGACACCTCCCACTAGTACAGGTTGAAATGAACAGTCATTATGTCACTCTTTCACTATGCTCCTTTTACTACCTAGTACCTCCAACTGACCTATTGAAGGGCAGCGAAAAGGTTAATTCATTGGCTGTAAAAAGAAAAATAATGCCAAGAGGATGGAGTCTAGCACTTACTGGCAATGCCCAATGACAGGACAAGGGACAATGGGTGGAAACTGAGGCATAGGAAGTTCCATGGAAACAAGAGGGGGGAAAAAAAAAAAAATTCACTGTGAGGGTGACAGAACACTGGAACAGGCTGCCCAGGAGGACTATGGAGCCTCCCTCTCTGGAGATATTCAAAGCCTATCTGGATGTGTACTTGTGTGATCTGCTTTAGGTGCTCCTGCTCTGCAGGGGTGTTGGTGATATTTCTAGGTGTCTTCCAACCCCTAACATTCTGTAATTCTGTGGTTCTGCACCACCTAGGGAAATTTACGTTGTGTTGTGTCTTTCATTAAAGGGAAGCTGCCACTAAAACAAATATTTGTCCTTGTTTTTACAATAGCTGTTTTTTTGTCTTTTGTTTTGTTCCATAATTAACCTTTGTAAACGCAGTTCACACAAGAGTACCAATTCACTGTGATCACTTCCAAGTGAAGTTCAGAAGGGGGCTAATGATGCCTTAAACTTCTGCGGAGGAAAAATATGTCAGAGTTATTGGCAGTTAATCCTGTGACAGAACCAGGTTGAAACAAACTTAACCAAAATGCCCTGAGAGTCAGAGCTTCAACAAAATTACATGTTGCTGTGAAAGAAGGGTCAATCTAAGGTCACCTATTTTTACCTGGGTAATTTGGAAAATGTCTTATTACATATGTTGCTAAATATGGGATTTCTTTGCTTTTAAAATGTTTACCTTGACACTTTGATTTCGCTGTTGGTTCTCTGTTTTGAAAGAAATATTAAATGGCAACAGGAAGAACTTGGTAATGTACCAACAGGACTAGCAGTTTGAAGTGGATGAGGAACCAGAGATGTGTTAGAATGAAACAGCCTTCTTGAAGCATGTAACTTTACAGTGATAAACTTTTATAAAGGAAGTAGTCGGCTGTGGTATTTTACTAAGTAAATTTTACTAAGTTAATTTTATTAAGTGAAAAAAGATGGAAAGAAAAAAGAAAGAAAAAGATCAATCTACTCCTATAAAATTTTACTGAGCTCCTTATAGAGGGTACAACAAACTCTCCAAAAAGAGCTGAATGCAATGCTGTGACTTTCAATTACTCTAAATCACAACCACAGGAGAGGTATGACTACAACCTTTTACCAAATATACACAGATCTGGGGAGGTAAGCACTATTTTTGGATTTCTAATTTAGATCATATTGGACCTGGCTTTTCAGTATAGCTAACTTCATCAGTTCACATACTGTTGCAGACACTCCAGACATTAGAAAGAAGGGGGGTTGTTTGAGAAACCGTAACTTCTTTCTGAATTTTGTAAATTTTGACTGCTCATCTCACTCAATAATCCAGTGAGAAATTTAGGAGCAGAATAAAAATCTCCTTATGTTCATTTCCATGTATTAAGAGGACTATTAGAGAAGGAGCCAGTTAACAGAATGGCAGTCTATATTTAGAGATTAATTCTTCCATTTCATCAGAGAGTATATTAAATGTCACATTCTGTTGCAAGGCCAATTAGAGAGGTAAGCACAACAAAAAAGACTTTTCCTGCTGGTTTTGTTACCAGCACAGCGTGATACCTAAGAAAGAGACAGGGCTATCCAGCCAGGAACAGAAGCGAGAGGATGACTACAAGACTGCTGTCTTCACCATCAAAAAATATTTTAGCCTTGAGTTAAGTTTAAATGAGGTTAGTAATAAGCCAGTTAATTTGTAAACACATGTAACATTAATTGAAATTGTGGAGAGTTAATAATTTGATCTCACGCTTAGCAGCAAAACATCCACTGAAGGAAGCAAGCTATGGATTTTGCCTTCCAGAGTAACATGTTAAAGAAAAAAAAAATAATTTAAAAAATCCCATAACCATCATTCTGAACCAGGTATTTGACAACATTTTTTTTTTTTAAACTACAATGATTCTGAGAAAGCTGAGAAGATTATGTACAAGTCTTCTTTGGCTCTCAATCTTTTCAAATAGTATAGTCTAGTGTCCTGTGTAGATGATATTGAGATATAAGATAAAATATAAACATATATACAAGACAACAAGCAGAATTACTTATATGAGCCATCTGCATATTTTAATGTTCAGTACAGATACTAGGCAAAATATGTGCCTTGTTTCTACTTTTATTTCAATTTTATGAACAAAAAAAGAATGTCAGTATTGTTCATGAAATAAATCAGATTTTTTTTTTGAGGAGGCGGCAGCAGAATAGAATTTTATAATGGAGAGTCCTACGCTCAGTTTAGAACTGAGCTGTGTGGAAATTCAACAGTGAAAAGTTTTGCACAGGCAAGCCAAATCTTTTATATTGAGCAATGTTAGAACTAGAAGGCAGGTAATTACTTGCAAGCTGTATAATGCCAAATTAGTTTTTATTGTTATTGAGTAGCTAAACTTCAGTCTTTTTTTTCTTTTTTTAAACTTGCACATATATTCCTTCTTTTTTTTCCTTTTTTTTTTCCCCTGTGTTTCCAAAGGTTGACATCATTGATGTAGTTTAGCTGACAAAACACTTGTGATAATGAGCTGTTCTTTTCTTTAACATGACTGAGGAGCTTCTTATAACTCAAAAGCAGCAGGATATAAGCCTCTCAAACTTATTACAGAAGCAACATATGAAAAGGTACAAAACAGAATATCTTTCCTCCTGGTATCCAGGAGCATACTATGCAATTCCTTCTTTCTCATGAGCTTTCTATTTCGACCACTGGCTTGCATAGTCTTATGACACAGCACAAGCAATAGAAAGATAAAGAGATCTGCCTTAAATGCCAGATAAATTAAATACACTTTTTTTCCCCTCAATTAATTTTCTTAACATCTTTAATCCAATAATTGTGTTTATGGGATAAAGCAGGTTAAGTAACAACAGATACTGCAGTCTACTATCTTTCCTGTGTTCCTTGTTGAAATTATTTAACACAGAATAAAGACCACGAGGCTTTCAACTTAATAAGTGGGTGTTTCTCATACCTTTTGTTTGATGATCATGTCGTTGATATCATCAAGATCACCTACTATCACTCTTTGAGATTTTATCTCTCGATCCAGTCGAGAAAGCCAGTCAGTGAGTTCTGCCCATGCCTTATTGAAGTCAGCCAAGGCTGGAACCTCCAAAAGCACAGAAGATGGCATTTCTGGTTTGAAGGTGGTGGTTTCCTTGGTTACCCTGGTTTGTGTATCCACAGCAACAGTTTCACCAGAAGTTACTGAAAGAAAAGAAATGCTAAAATTACTGAATAAATGAACTATGATAAATGTTTATTTCAGTAACAGAATTTATGCAGTAGAAAGGGTAACAGAGAAGTGAGCTCGTTTCTTGATGCAATGTCTACTGGAAATGTGAAAAATAAATCCAAAAGAAGATATGGATTAACCTTCCCACAGTATTTATATTGTAGTGCATGCTTAACATTCAGTATTCTCTGTATATTCAAATTTCAGCCTTAAAAGACCACTGGGCCCTAGGAACACTAGCAAAGGTCTCAGTGTAATAAGAACTCCTCACTCAAGATCACTGAAGCTATACATGAGTCATTGTCCAGTGTGGTCAGACCTATGAAGCCTACAGGCAGACTGAAAAGAAGTTGGTTACAACACCCAGTGTATCACAGCATAACCCTGTATCTACAAATATGATTCTTCCACAGTTCCCAGGCACTCTGGAGCTGTGAATTTGTCTCACCAACAACCTTCTCACTTTTACCACCAAGTATTTCCCTTAGGCTTTGTGACATATATAAGAAATTCAGTCTTGGATGTTCCTTGCTTTTTCCTTCTCATAGCTTGAAAACATTATGCATTATTATGTGGATATTTTTCCTTCTACTCAGAGGAAGTGGACACAACTTATCCTTTGTGTCCTTCCTTACACTCTGTTAGCTAGGTTTTGAAGAATCTGCTCATTACCTGTTGCTTGAGTTGAGAAAGTATCCAACGTTGTAGGATAGTGTTGTGGGAAAAGAGTCTAGTTAGCCAGTTGATTTAGCATACTTCAGGGCCAAAGTAATTTGCAATTAGCAGGTTTTTGTGTTAAATCAAGATTCATGAAGCTGGCCTGCCAAAGAGCTGAAGGAGGGAATTTTTGAAGATAAGATGGCCCTGCTTTAGCTAAAACTGATGAAGCAGGGCTCAAACAACATAAAGAATCGACTTCAGTGCACATTTTGAGGGCCAGGGTGACTTCAGCAAAGAACTTTGATTAACTGCAATTTTAAAACTAACATCCTGCAATATGCTAATGAGGAAAATCAAGTATATGCTCAATGTCACTCAACTTTCCTCCCAAATCACAACAAACATCACAGAAGGCAGGAGCAACTTGATCTAGTGTATAAAACCCACGAAAGAGACACCTGTTTGTGCAAGCCACTGGCACCAGTAGTGGGGCCATCAAGGAGGGTGCAGCACCACTGCTATCAGCCACAGAAGACAGAGGTGAGGAGAGTCAATGGACTGTGCTCCTTTTTCCCCCTCCAGGGCAGGGAAACCATTTCTTGGTAAGAACTGCACCTTCAATATACATCTTAGCTTTTGATGCATTTCTGTCGCATTAGAGCTACTGCAAAGATCTCTGACTCTGTCAGATGTTACCCAAGATTTATTAACCTGAAATCATATCACAGTGAGTGCCTTTATCACTGGCAATCCTGAATCTTTTATCTGTTGCTTTGAACAATTAAATAGTTTCATTGCTTTAACTTTCTCAACTTGTGTCACAGCAAGTCCTTATTGTGGTACTTGAAAGACAGGAAGATGTTAAATTTGCCAAGTAGTTCCAGTAAGAGTCCTGGACTCAGACAGGCAGACAGCTCATCCTTAATGTGGCAAATACCTCTCTCCATAATAAAAAATGAGAGGAGATGCCAGAGATAGGTACCATTGCATAGAAAGGCATGTAACATAGAACTATTCAGAATTTCAAGACTGATTTTTGTTTCTTTATCTTTTTCTGTTTGCTTTGGTTTTTTTCTTACAATTGGATGGCTACAAACTACTGGGCTACTTTTGGTCCCAGTCAATCATGCAAAAGCAATTAATCATGAACAATATTATGGCAAATAAGGCTGAGTGGAATTAGTTTTGTGTTTCCTTTTTTTTTTTTTTTTTCCCCTTTAAACAAGTTCAGTTAAAGAAGAAAAATACTAAAATACAGAAACATAAGAGCATATGATATTGTTTCAATAAGGTGTTAAATCATTAGAAAAGAGTCAAAATCCCTACCCTCTAGAGCAGCTACAAAAACTCTACCTGAATCAATTGCATGAAACACCATAATAACTAAAAAATTTTCTTCCATTAAACATAGAATATGGTCACTGAAAACCAAAGTTCTCATGGACCAAGATGTTCATTTACATTTTCCGCAGTCTCCTAACAGAGTAGAAAAAAACCTGTTTCCTGCACTCTTTCTGAGGTAGCTTGTGTGTAACAGGAAAACAACAACAAAACGCAACAACAAATCAAACCCCACAACACAAAAGAAACCACACACATACCCTTGCCAAAACAGACAAGTAAACAAAAAATCCCAAACCAACCAACAAACCAACCCTCCCCCCCCCAAAAAAAAAAAAGAACAACAAAAGAAAACCAAAACCAGCACAACAACCAACCTAACAACAAAAAGACTCTGTCACCCCATGCACAGTAATGGGTTTATTGGTTTCTAGTAATTCCGAGTGCCTGGTGGTTTACCTCGCAGGCATTCATGCATTTTCAGCAGTCTGCCTAACATCTCAAAACTCGGGTAGCAGTTAAGAGTTCAACAGTTTGGTCATAAACTCCCTTGCAATCTTAAAACAATCAGAATTTTCCATTTATCTTGCCAAATAATGTAGCAGTTGTTTTATGTTATGAGAAATGTTTTGATTTGCTTCACTGGGGAATCAGTGAACCTCTTCAGCATAGCAGAAAGAGAAAAAGCTGTGTGCAAGTATCTAAACGACTGTCACTGTAAAAGCAACACAAGATACTGTCAGTGTTAAAAATATTATATGATAACAATTTACCAAATCAACTGACATATACATTATTTAATCTAGCCTGAAGAAGTTGGACCAAATAAATTATACCAAAAGCCATGCCTGAAAATGATTTTTAATAACATGCACTGTACATAATTAGATCTATCTACTCATCCACACAATTATTGCCTTTCTGAAGAGCAATTCTTGTATTTTTCTGTCCTTACTTTAAATTGATATACCTATGGATAACAATGAAGTAAACTAATTATTGCGAAGGACTGTTCTAACACAGCAAGCTTTTAATTAAAACTACGCAGTACAGATGAGAAAAATGGAAATAATCTTTTTTCTGACAAGCAAGGAGGTTTGTAAGGGCGTTCTTTTGTAGTAACATGGTGCTTGCTATAACAGAACGTTTAGTACAGTTAAAGATTGGCAGTTTTCAGTATCAAAAGCAAACCAGATAATTCTAGTGGATCTCTTTCATTTACCCTTTCATTCAGGTTTAGAATGGTGCACAGAACCCAAAAGTCTCCTCCTGCTCTGGTTAGGGAACGGGTGCTGCACTTTCACACTTCGGTGGTAACAGTCATCGTATCTCACATCTCTCACCTCAAAGTTTCAATACACCATAAATTTACTTTGGCTGTCGGGAGATGAAGCAATAAGCTTGACAGCTACTGCTGATGAGCAGAAGAAAAGGAGAGGAACATTGACTTCCACAGAGTGGCAGATCATGAATGGCTCTAAAAAAATACATGGGGCCCACAAAGTGGGTGACTTTGGGCCATGAAACAAAGGAAAAGTTTAAAACAAAGCTGCATAAAGCAAGGATAGTGAGGAAGGATGGAACATTGTGTTAAGATCTGTGAGGCAATGAAAAAAGAAACTACATAAAAGGAAACTACGTGATGTTCTTTGAAAGCAAAAGGAACTTAAGAGTTACTTTTCGTACATGTACAAACAAGAACTATTTCATGTGTAGATTCACTTCCTGTTTTGTGCACCTGTTAATGTACGGTGAAGCTAGACAAGAACATCAACAACAATAAAACACCTGTTATTAGTATTTACTTAGTTTAACTCAGGTGACACTTGGAGTTTACAAACCTCAGTGGTTTGAAAGAACTCTCAGAAAATCACTAAGAAAATATCAGCCATCACTTTCTGAGTCTTAATTGCTCTGTCCAGAAGTAAAGTGAATTCAAAGAGGGTCACAGAAAAATCATTAATATCCTCAAAATTACACACAGTTGGGGTTTTTTTTCTGCCAACATAGTAATCATAGTCTAATAAAAATGCTTTGTTTGTGGTTTTGTAATGTTTACAATCAGAAGGTTATTGTGTTTTTCATCTTTGTCCAGTGGAGGCAGAAAATGGCATGTCTGATCATGTCTGTCTCCGATGAATGTCATTTAATTGCCCGAAGGACAAAAAAAGGGTGATAAATAGCACTAACTAGAAATAAATAATGAAAACAATATATATCATGGTTTTCTACAGATTTCAAACTATTTTGTTTGGGTTTATTTTGTTATAATGTTGTCCTTTAGAGCTTTCTGTGTTTGATGTGTTTTCATGTCACCTTCTGTTTGAGCAGGATATTAACAAAATCCGTCTGACACCTAGAGAAAATTATATACCAGAGACAATTCACAGAATTTTCTATTATTGTCTCACCATGGATGGGAACCCAACTCCATAGATCAGTCACGATTGTTTGCAACAACTCCAAAACACCTTCTCATTTCACCCTCTTCTCACATGAACTTCATAAGGTTAAAGCAACTAAAAGCAAGACTGCAGTGAGGTATTCAATATCACAGTCAAGATACATGCAAAAACTAATTGACTGTTTCATTCCAGAACTCAGACAAAGCAGTTAAGTGTGAAAAGTAGGTGCATGTTTTGGCTTCCAGTCATTAACAAGGGATGGATACTTAGGTACATTTCCATCTGTTGTAAAGTTCACATAAATGCCTTGCATTTCTTTCGTGACTCCAGAAATTCTTAGACAAGAGGAAAACAGTGTCTTAGGCTGTCACTCACATAGCTTAAACAGAATTCATCTTATCTTAGAGGAAATTTCTGTTCTCATCAGTATTTACTTGTCAAGTAAACTGAAGAACAGCTTTCTCATCTAGGACTCTACAAAGCCTCCGTGAGTGGACTTGGGGTGTCTAAAAACACTGCCTGGCATCTCTTAGCATCTCACATTTTAGCCTGATTAGACACACGAGAGTTAAAAAATATGCCAATACCTATTTATTTATTTATTTATTCTCCAGTGGTAGCTATTGCAGAAGAAGATATTCTAAATTTTCTACTATTTCTGAGTTTGTTGCTCTGAATTTTGGTTTCAGATATGGGGAATGCGGGGCAGGCTGTGAATGTAGTCTACCCGGACTTCAGCAAAGCCTTTGACACCATCTGCCACAACAAGCTCCTGGTAAAGCTGGCAGCTCATGGCTTAGACAGATTCACTCTGATATGGGTAAAGAACTGTCTGGAGGGCCATGTCCAGAGAGTGGTGGTGAATGGTGCCACATCCAGTTGGCAGCTGTCACTAGTGGTGTCCCCCAGGGATCAGTGCTGGGCCTGGTCCTGTTCAATATCTTATTGATGATCTGAATGAGGGGATTGAGTCATCAGTAAGTTTGCAGATGACACCAAGTCAGGAGTAGGTGTGCATCTGTTGGAGGGCAGGAGGGCTCTGCAGAGGGACCTGACCAGGCTGGATAGATGGGCACAGTCCAATGCCATGAGTTTTAACAAGGCTAAGTGCAGAGTTCTACACTTTGGCCACAACAACCTGAAGCAGTGCTACAGGCTGGGGACAGAGTGGCTGGAGAGCAGCCAGGCAGAAAGGGACCTGGAGGT
>VWZE01005406.1:58542-78098 GCA_013396675.1 Eubucco bourcierii | reverse complement strand
GGGTGATGAAGCTGGTGAGGGGCCTGGAGCACAGCCCTGTGAGGAGAGGCTGAGGGAGCTGGGGGTGTGCAGCCTGGAAAAGAGGAGGCTCAGGGGTGACTTCATTGCTGTCTGCAACTATCTGAAGGGAGGCTGTAGCCATGTGGGGGTTGGTCTCTTCTCCCAGGCAACCAGCAACAGAACGAGGGGACACAGTCTCAAGTTGTGCCAGGGGAGGTCTAGGCTGGATATAAGGAGGAAGTTCTTGACAGAGAAAGTGATTGGCATTGGAATGGGCTGCCCAGGGAGGTGGTGGAGTCGCTGTCCCTGGAGGTGTTGAAGAAAAGCCTGGATGGGGCACTGGCTAGGGTTGGGTGATAGGTTGGACTGGATGATCTTGGAGGTCTCTTCCAACCTGGTTGATTCTACGATTCTGTGTTGGGTTTGTTTTTTTCTTTTTTTAATTCCTTTGATGAATTTTGCATCAAGAAACTTGAAATACTATGGAGAGGAGTGCAAGATACTAACAGAAGTACATTGTCCACTGTAACATCTTAAAGCTTTTAAGATTAGTGCTATCTAGCATTAACTACAGTTACTAAGGATGGCAATAATCTCTTCTACTTGGAGTAACTAAAACAGTTTAGTTATCGAATTATTTATAGCAATTACCTTTAGAACATGGTTGCACAGTATGTTTCCCTTCTGACATTTATCTTCCCTCAGAACAAAAATACCACTTGCAACAGTACATCTGTCCCTCATCTCTCTTTCATGCTTCCAGAGATATGGCAGGGTTCATCCAACAGAGTTGTACATATGAGCCATTTAAATTAATACAGAAATATAACTCAGCATTAATTAAACAATATGAGCAACAGATCTCATTCTGAAACAATTTATCCAGAACTGCACTGACAGCTCCTGTGACTCAAAGGAGATAACTTGTTGAGTTTTGGGTTGGGTTTGTTGTTTTGTTTTGTTTTTTTTTTTCATTTGTTTAAGGGGAGTGTTTAGGGTTTTGTTGTTGTGGGTTGGTTTTTTCAATGTGTTTGTGTGTGTGAGAAGCATGTTCTTTGTCTGGATTTAACTATTTTGGTTTGAGTTTGGATCTGTTTCAATTTTGTTGTTATTGTCTGGGTGTGGTATTTTTTTTTGTTTGTTTTTTGTGTGGTTTGGGTTTGGGATTTTTGTTGCTGTTGTTTGGTTTTGCTGTTGTTGTTGTTGTTGCTGTTTGTTGCTTTGTTTGTTTCTTGCTTTGGTTTAGTTTGTTTGTTTTTCCTTCTCAGAAAATTTATAAATCCAAAACTAGATTTCTTTCCCCCCAATATCTGAGTAGCAAATTCTAAAGATTTCTAATTTTTTTTATAGGCATCAATACTTTAACCTTTTTCATAAGAGCTGTGAAAGGAAACCTATAGAAGGCATTCCATCAAGGGAGTCACTCTTTCTAGGGAACAGAAAAACTCCAATCTTTATAGAGCAGTAACACTTTGAATCCAAGGGGGATCCATGATACTAACAGCCAATTTAAAACTAATTTGTCTGGTAAACATAGTAATAATCAGTATGTGCAAAAGTAGTCAATGAATCTGCTATTTGCCACATGGGGATGGCATGTATTTGAATTTTTAAGGATCAAATTACCTGGTTGGGTCTTAAAAATTTTGAACTAAAGGAATCATTGAAGAAAATATTCCAACCTGTTTTGGTATCTCTCAAAGCAATAGACTAAACCAAGACAGAGTCTCTGGCAATATTAAGACACTGTCATTAAGCAATCCTATTTTCTAAAGCAATCTAATAATATCACCTTTGCTGTTATTTAAATGCAGATTTTGATAATTAAACAAAATTTAACTTTTGTATTTATCCTCTCCTTCCCGAAATATTTCCTACATCTTTAATTAGTCTCTGCAATACCTAGAAACACAAGCAATCATTTCTGAGCAGTCTGAAGGGTGTGAATTCAGAGTCAAGCATTTTATCTGTTGTTGCTTTTTAAATGCAATTCATACCCCTATGGAAAACAGTTATTTTGTTGCAGTCCTCACAAAAGGGTTTCCTGAAAAAATGAACACTTTGTATTACAACAGTTGGGGTGTTCCATCAAATTCTGTCACATACTTGCCTTATAAAAAAACATTGTGACAACATCTGTCACAAATGATGCAAGCACTCCTTGGTATTCCTTTTGTCAGTAAAAATAACAAGTTCCTTGATTTAGTACGCAGCTTTCAGTTGGACGTCAATCTATCTAACAGCAATTTACATTTCCACTCTACTGCTATTGGCATGTAGCTGAATTTTGGCAGTTAGTTCTTTGATCTTAGGGGGGAAAAAAAACCACACATTGCCAGCAGCTCCAACTTTTACACTGTCACAAAAATCACCTCTTCTAATTTTCTAAGATCTACAAAATGATTTAACAGGCATAAATTACTGTCCTTGCCAAAGGGAACTCTGAAGAAAAAAAAAAAGTGTAAAAAAAAAAAATGTGCAGAGATACAGAATATGAAAGAGCAGAATTTTAGGTAGCATGTAGTTCACATTAAAAAAAAATAAATCAGAAGAGGTTTGAAGATGTTTTGAAATAACGAGAGTTCAGTTATTAGCTCACTAAACAGCTGTAAAGTATTCCTGCAAAAATTTCCAAGTCTATACTTCTTGCAGAGTCAAAAGCAAAAGCAGTTGTTCAAAGCTAGTGAAGCCAACATCACTGCCACTTTTTACAAAGTAATTGCTCAAATTACTTCAAGTCCCCCCCCGCTTCTTTCATCAGAAATGTTAAAATATCTTGCCTTTTACTACTTCGTGAAACATTTTTCAAGTTTGCCCATGAAAACACATATAATGTTTACTTTCCAAGCCAAACTAAGCTCTATTATTCTTTCATCTATTTTAGATTCCCCTTAAAACAGAATCGTCGTTGGGAACTGAAATGTCATCTAACCAACAATCTATTGTTGAAGGAATAATCTCTGTATGACTCCATCACTATGCATCCTGCTACTTAGTGATACAATCAAAGACAAGCAGTCTCATATTTCAATGACAAACTTCATATAAGCAAGACTAAAGAGAAAAAAAAAATAGATCTGGACTAGAAGAGAAAGTTCCCATTTGCCATCTTTCACTCATTTTAGTCTTCTATAGTTTAAGGAATGAGTCTGTCTTTCACTGTCTCATGTCTATAAGTCCTTGTGGCCTCCACTCTGCTCATGATCTGTGATCACATTTGCTCACACTTTCTGGTTGGCTGTTCCTCCATAGAGCTGACCCTACTCTGTGCCATCTCCAGTCATTGCAGAAATACTAGAAGGATGTCAAAGAATCATTGCATTTCTCAGTAGGATATGACATGGCAGTGAGCACTGTTGGATGTCAGCGAGCACTCCTTGAAAAGGAAAAGCTGCCTTGGTTTGCTCTTTCAAAGACAGGTCAACACAGGACAAGAGGACTGTGTGCAGAATGCTAGATCACTTGCTATTATTTTAGCAAATTAAAGAGATTTCCATAGAAAGTAGTTGCCAATAGACCTAATTGTTGTATAAAAGGAAACAGAAACAAGAGATTACTGCTATTTGCAAGTCCATGCTATCTGGATAATCATATATTATAGTAAGTCTGGTTACTCTAATGAAAAGAAAGGAGATAAACAAATGGGTTTAAACCATGGAATAAAATGTGCATTACAAAGTTAGAAATTGAGGTAGAAAGACTGAAAGAGAGTATAAACTAGCATTTTGTCATGGATACGTGGGGGGTTTGTGGGTTTTTGTTGGTGATGGTGGTTTGTTGGGTTTGGGGTTTTTTGGGGGTTTTTTTTGTTGTTTTTTTCTTTTTGGCTAGGAACCCTAATGAAAATCCTTTTTTCCATATCTTCCAGAATGAACTAAATCAAATGCTTGACTCTGTCTACCTGTGGTTTTAAAATTGGTTAATTATGTTGTTGTCACCTTTCTTGAAAATTACTAACATTGGGTTCTGCATGTTCGTGTTGAATAGAGGTTTAGAGAAAAAAATTGCATTAATTTAATTCTTTCTTAAACTGTCTTACATGAGCTATGTAAAAAACATTGACCATAACTGTAACTTTGTTCTGTGGTCTCACCTGCTATAGGCTATCTATCAGTAATAGTCTGACAAACACTACACTATGCTAGCATTTATATTTAAAAGATTTTTAATTTTTAAAAAATATTAAATTTTATAAATCCTGTATATTCTGTTGCTACTACTGATCAAGAAATTAAATGAAAGAAAACCAGTTGTGAAGTCTGCTCCTCAGAAGAAATTTCAGAATGGAACAAGTCTTTGAGAGACTGATAATAGCACTAACCTTTTTTACATCATAACTCTTGACAGCTCACTATCAACTAGTTGCTACAGAATAGAAAAAGTAGACCTAAATTCCATATTGTCTTTAACAGTGGCATAGCAGCCAAACCCTTTTTTCACTTTCTGATTTACATTTCATCATAGGCATAAGTATAATAAAAATTCTGAGTAGTAACCCAGAGTGAGTTTTATTTAATCAACCAAACCTTGAAAAAAATCAAAGCCCACATTCCCTTTGTAAACTGCACTGTCACGCCCATTTATTACAGACACTTTCAAAGAGTAGCCTACTGTGAGACCCCTAAAGCAAGATGTTAAATATAATGGTGCAACCCATCTTTTGATTTAAATTGGGCTTTTGTGGTTTAGGTATATTTTGCATGTATTTTTCACCTGTCAGATAATCCATAAAGAAATCCTCACATCGTTGTACCCTGTAAAGATCAAGATAGAAATTCTGAGAATCATAGAGATTTGCGTTTATAAACTTGCTTATTATGTTTTTATTCATGCAGCTCTGAAGGCATAGTGTCAGCTTTTTATCTAGACTTTTTTCATTACTTCTCCCTGTTGGTGTTGCAGCACATGCTGTGAATGACCTCCAGAGATTCCTGAAGCTATATGCAGAAAGAAAATTGAATGTGAAAGCTTTATTAGACAAGTTTGTCTTCAGCTTGTGTCTGATGTCAGCTGTATTGAAAAATAGAACTGCTTGGGAAACTGGGTCCTGACCTTGAAAAATCTCAAATCAAATGGTAACAGATTCAGTTTTGTGCCATATTTCTATTGTCTTGCTATGTTGTGGCACGTGTTTGAAGTATCTTAATGAAAATCAGATGGAATAGTCAAAGGAGAACCTAAATAGATGGAAATGCACTCCTAACAGGGCCAAACTCTGCTACTGAATCCTGTAAAGTAAAATGACTCAAAGCCAAGGAAATGAAAAAATATTTTTGCAAACTATTATTTATTCCTTCATCCAAAAGCAACCAGAACAAAAAAAACAAAAACAAAACCAAAACAACCAACCACAGAAAAGATAACAATCTATTCTTTTACTACTCCACTTTATATGAAAGCGAATAACCTTTGTAAGGTCAGCTGACCCAAGGAAGGGCCTACTCTTTACTGCTCTTCAAGAATTCAAGCTGTTCTCTATGAAACTTGCTCCCCGTTCATGTTCTCTCTTTCATAATTTTTTTTTTAATAAAACTTTTCATAGAGTAAAAATTAATTGTGATTAATATTAAAATTAGGCATTTCCTTTCGATTGTACCTTTGTAAGGTCAGCTGACCCAAGGAAGAACCTACTCTTTACTGCCCTCCAAGAATTCAAGCTATTCTCCATAAAACTTGCTCCCCGATCATGTTCTCTCTTTCATAATTTTTTTTTAAATAAAACTTTTCACAGAGTAAAAATTAATTGTGATTAATATTAAAATTAGGCATTTCATTTTGATTGTACACTCATAACTATCAGAAACCAGACATGATAATTACTGGAAATAATATTTTTCTCTATTACAACTCCTATGCTAGCAGTCTTCACTGGTGTCCTAGAACTAATGTTCACTAAAAATAGACTACTGGCAGTAGCATTTCCATCTACATTCATATCAAATTGCTTGTTACAACAGATGCAACTCTATGGTTTTTTGGGTATCTAGATCTATGGAGAATGGTTCTGCAAAATTAAATATCTACCACGTCCCTCGTAGAAGCAATTTAATAGCTGATAGCACAGTTCTTTTGAATGGTGTTATGTGCAATGTTTGCACATAACACATGTTTGCATTAGTATTGGAAACACTGTAGTTGTACATGCCCATGGATTGTTTAATCTTCCTCAAGGAATTACTTTGAGTACTCTTGGTCTCCATTATGCTATACCAGCTGCTATAGACAATGCACACAGTCTAGTATCTGATTCATCTATTGGGTTTTAATTCAACCTCCAAATACACACATTATTATCTTCTCAGGTACAGATTATGAAATTGCACAAGGGTTTTTTAAGACTAGCACTTAGAAATTCTGGGAACACAGCTCTGAATTACAGCATATGCACTTACTCAAGCACTGTGCCTATTATATAAACAATGACTGCTTCAGAGCACATTAGCTTTGAAATACTACCCCAAGAAAAGAAAATAGTATCTAACGTGGATTTTTGCCTAAAGCTAGTTGTTGTCATTTTGTTTTTTAGATTTTTGTCATTGCTTCTTCAGTATCTCTGAAAAACATATGGTTGTCTTGTTTTTAAAAAGGCAGTGGGACATTACATCACCCAGTTCTGAAACCTATGGGATGAATATTTCAATAGTTACTATTTCAAAAACAACGAATCTGTCATTCCCACTGAAAATATTAAACCAAATATTGTTTCAGAGATTTAACAGGGCAATCTTCATAACTCCAAATCACAGAATGGCAGAGGTTGGAAGGGACCTCTGGAAATCATCTAGACCAAACCCCCTGCTAGAGCTCAGGATACTGTTGTGCCAAACCTGTACATCTCTCTATTTTAGAACTAATATAGAATGATAGATCATTCAATTATGCCTTTAATACAAAACATAAAATAAACCCCAGATGTATAAAGTACAGACTCCAGCACTACAGAAGTTCTTTCAGTTCTTCAGTTGAATTCTGTTGGTATTGCATCAAGGGTTATATTTTCACATGCATGTTTTAATTTGCTGCTAATTTCCCTCAAAAATCTAGTCTCAGGAATTCTGGTGCTACTGAAAATATACATGTTCCCTATGTTACATTACATTCCATGCAGAGCATGTGAATTTCAGCAGTATTAAGCCATAGCAGTATATATTCAAGGGAGTAACAGTAGTGATATTTTTCAAGAACAATTTTACAAGGCTTTATAACCCTAGAGCAAAGCATCATACCTAATCCAGGTAAGGACTTGTTTCATGGAGAAATAAGAGGTAAACTAAACTTCCCCAGACAGAAGGAAAAAAATCTTAGTTAGGATGTATGCTTTGGTTTGCATTGGTTTAAGTTGACTGGCCCCACTGGAAGGGAGGAGAGATAAGGACTCTCCTCTTCTAACCCTGGTTGTACATTCTACACTATCTACATCATACCCATTGCATGAACAAGAAAGTGCTGGCAGGGGCTTGTAGGACGTGAAGTATATTCTACAGCTTGTAAAGTTTCCTGTTCTAGGGTTCTGGGGTGGTTTCCCCCCTAGCTTCTGGGCAGGGGTGTGTCCCTTTGTTCAAGTTTCAGTTTCCTGGGCCGTTTGCATTTGTCTGTTCCCCGGCTGCTGCATCGGTTGATATTCTTCTTTTATTTTGTGCAATCTGATATCCCTGCAAGAGAGCAGGAAATTGTTCTTATCTTAACTAACTTTTCTTCCTAGTAGGTCCTTTACTTCCTTGCCTACCTGGAGTGACAGAAAGGAATGGTGGGGGGAAGGGAGGGGTGGAGAAGTGAGGAAGGGAGGAAAAGAAAAACCATAGTTGTGAGCAGATTGCCAGGGCTCAGCAGCCACCCGAACTAAAACCCAGACAAACTGAAATATCAAAGGACAAGCCAATGAAATTCTGTTGTCACTGGTTTCCACAGATTCACAAATATGACTTTTACAATTCGAATCCCCAAACTCAGTGTATTAGAAACTCTGGGGGTGACTGGTTTGACTCTGTTTTCTGTGCCCCAAGTGAATGTGTGAACTAATAAGCTATTTGTTAACTAATAACTATTTGTTAAATATATAATCATAGAATGGTAAGGTTGGAAGGGACCTCAAGGATCATTTAGTTCCAACATCCTGCCATAGGCAGAGACTGCTCCCACTAGTACAGGTCACTCACTCAAGGCCTCATCCAACCTGGCCTTGAACACCTCCAGGGAGGTCGTGGAGCACAGAATCATGCAATGTGATCACAGCACCTCACAAACCTCACAGTACAGCTTCTTCAAATGGACTCAGTTTGACAGATCACCCATCTCTCATTGTCCCTTAATTATTCTAAGCCCTGAAATGCCTACCAGTCTATGAATCTGTGCTTGCATTCTCTGACTCCTACTTCTAAAACAAATTATACTGAAACACAGAAGAGCTCTGACTGTACGCATTTAGATGAAAATACCTAAAAAGCTGATGGCTAGTATTGTGAGTTCTGCTGATACAGTACTAGTTTTCTTCAAACCACAGAATACTAACAGTTGCAAAGGACCATAAAGGATCATGTAGTCCAACAACCCTGCCAAAGCAGGATCACCTAGAGTAGGTCGCACGTGCCCGTGTGACTTCTGAATGTCTCCAAAGAAGGAGACTCCACAACCTCTTAGGGCATCCCATTTCAGTCATCCTCACAGTGATAAAGTTTTTATGTTCACATCAATTCTTCTATGTTCCAGCTTAGCACCCATTACTCCTTGTCCTATTATTGGACACTACCAAGAAGAGTCTATCTCCACCCTCCTAACACTCATCCTTCACACACTTATAAACGATGAATGAGGTCACCCCTCAGGCTCCTCTTCTCCAACATAAAGAGCCCCAGCTCCCTCAGCCTTTCTTCCTAAGGGAGATGTTCCACTCCCTTCATCATCTTTGTTGCTCTGCACTGGACTTTTTCAAACAGTTCTTTGCTCTTCTTGAACTGAGGGCCCCAGAACTTTGTATTATATATGCACATTAAATAGCAATGCATATAAAAACCACTGTGTCAGATGTATCTCTAGATCTGTTACAATTTGTAAGAAAAAAACTTTGGGGTTTTTTTCCTTTTTTTTTGGGGGGGTGTGTGTGTGTTGTTTGTTTGTTTTTACATCTGGTAGAAAAACACTGCAGAATAACACTGATAACTTCTAAAGTGTAAAGGGATAAATTCTATTTAAATGAAAATGGCCAGCAGTTTTCCCTAACATCTTACTTAAATGAAGGTAAATAATGGAAAATGTCTTCCTCAACACCAAAGTCACGAATTCTTCTTGCCACCTCACAATGCATTCACCTGGATTTACAAAGTGTTGTATAACTTTACCTAACTTATAAGTGGTAGCACCTCAGCACACAAAAAAACCCAAATCAAACAATGAAAAAAACATATGAATGCTAGCAATACTATTAAAATATCTCTCTGCTGTAAAAAGCACATTCCAAAACTACATTTTTCTCTGTTTAGAATGTTTTCAAACTGCTGGCTAAGCAATGAGTCAAGGTATTTGGATAGAGACATTCGCATAATTTCATGTTATCATGTCAAATACAGATAGCAAGTGTGATTTCCTTCCTGAATCATCTTGTCTCAGAAGTCAATCTTTGCTAAGATTTCAGATGCACCCTTCAGCTAAGTACATTTTTTGAGCTGGAAAAGTAGTCCTTGTTCATCGTGCCTGAGGGCACACTGGACTGGCAGGATATTGAGGGCTTTTTTTAGTGCTGTTTCTGCCAAAGAAACTATAATACACAGATCCAGAAAGAATTATAAACAGGGTCCTTTACCTCTGTAACAGTCACCAGATGGTATATTTAGCAAGACCCTCTGGCTGAATTCTTGTAGCCAGACTACACCAAATGATACCTGACAGAAGAGTAGAAATTATCCAGTTACATCTTCACTCTCTGGTATCAAAACCAGATGTCAACATTATTAATGTCCATAAAAGACTCTAGAGAGTTGGGAAATGAATATTTATCAACAGGAAACACTCTCACTGCTTCATAGAGTTCTTTCCAATTAATTTTGTGCGTCTTTCTTTATAAAGGACCTTTAATGAGATTATTTGGATTTGAGGAGGCTACTTTAAGTCTCTATGCATACTGTTACATAGCTCATGAGAATCAGCAGCACAGAACAAGTCATTACAATATCTATAATATAAATGGTTAAACTAACTATGTATCTGACAGCATAGCATGGCAAACCCCACAACATTCAATTCTCTCTCACACACACACACACACACACTCATCAGCTCTTATTATTTTTTTCCCCCCCCTAAGTACCCAAAATACAAAAATATTTTAGTTATGCATACATATCAGTGTCTATTTTTGCAGAAATCTACTTTCTCAGGCTGACGAAGAGAAAGCTCAGGGGGATCGTATCTATGAATATAAATATCTAATTGGCAGAATAAAAAAGAGAGAGCCAGGCTCTCTTCAGTGATGTCCAGTAACAGGATGAGAGGCAGCATGTAAAAACTGAAATGCTAGAANTTCCCTTTACTGTGAGTGGTTCAGTGTTGGAACAGGTTGCCTGGAGAGCTTATGGAGTCCTTGGAGATATTCAAAACTTTACTGCATGTGACCCTGAGTAACCTGCACATTGACCATGCTTTCAGCAACAGGAATAGATGTCTCCTCAGGTCCCTTCTGAACTCCACAGTTGTACAATACATCTATAATGATATGATTGCAGTAAACTGACTCAAATAAAGAAAAATTGTGAATTTGTCTTACAAGCACAGGTTCAAATGTTAAGTGCTCTTGGCAATAGAAAGGAAATCAATCTTACTTCCTGCTTAATCCTTTATATAACACCAGCACTTTGATTTTCTGCATGTATAATTCCATCTTCTCAGCCTCAGAAACGTTCATATTCACAGCCTACATCCTGAATTAAGGTAAATGAGTAATGTTGCAATTCTTCGTCAAAAGAGGAATCAATACAGGAATACACTGTACTACTTTGTGTTCTTTTACTCTGTTATCACCATTTCCTTTGTAACACCAAACATACAAATTATCAACATTCCCACCCCATGGAATCTGACATAACCTGCTGACATGTAAAATAGACACAGCAAGTTTGGTGACTGAGAGCGGCAAAAAATGACTATGCCTCTCCTTCATGTCCCTCATGTCACTACATGAATTTCTAGAAGAAAATCCAGTAAAAAAAGGATACTGCTGTACTACAGTTTGTGGGGTTTTTTTTAAATGCTAGTGGTACTTAGCTCTTTCTAGAAAATTGAAATGATTGCCAGGGGAGCCACAGCAGTTCTAAATGACTGAAACTCTAAATGATAATTCCTATTCAGTAAGACTCAGACTGTCATAGGCAAGACATCTGCTTTATTTGAACTGACATATGTTATTCTGACAGAAATTAGACTGTCTTCTGGTACTGAATATTCTGGGTTCTGTCTATGTGGTGCAATTATTTAGTTCTCTAGAAAAAAAATAACAAATCTCTAGAAGGTAGAGAATTCTCCAGTTTCAGCTTTTCCTGTACTACACTACAAACATGTTAAAAATGAGAGGGAGTGACATCCTTCAAGTAACCAAATCCCAAGTGACTACTGCAGCAGTATCGTAGCCTGCATTAGAGGCAAGCTGACAAGGGCAGGAGGAAACATCTTTTTGCTCTCCAATTTGTCCAATGGACAGCTTTCCAAATTGTATGGATGAGTAACATTCTTCACTCAAGCAGCTGAGATAGTTCAATATCAAGTAAAGAATCTTAAAGACTTTAGAAACTGAAATTTGACCCAGTGCTTTCATTATGTATTTCTTCCTGCCTCCCCATGCTTAATCACTACATTTCAAAATAAAGCAGTGGGAAATAAAATCCATTTATCAAGGAGACAAAAATGAGTTTGTAATCCTTGTGGGGAATCAGCAGGTTCAAAGAGATGTGAGAAGAATCTAATATAAATATTGTCCAAATAACTTAAATTAAATGGAGATCAAGTCTTTTGTTACAGATTCATAAACTCCAGACACCCAGAGATGTATATCACAGACTTAATGATTAACTGCAGAATTACTCTTACCATGCTGCTATACAACCTTTTCTATGAGTACACAAGCATTGTCTTGGAACAGTGTCAGTTCACTGCCCTATCATAAAAAGCAATTTCAGAATTTCATTCAATGACCAATTTACATCCACTTGATCTGTAACATTATTATCTTTTAATGTAAATAATGATTCTCCTTTCATAGAATTTCCTCCCTGAATATATGTTGAAAGTCAAAATCTCATCTCATTTCTTCCTAAAGAAGTAACGTATCAAAATAGTAATTATTTGAAAAGTATGTTGCAATCCTTTCATCAAATCCATAATCTAATTTGTCTTCTGGGACACATTAAACAAAACAGAAAGGAAAAGATAGGAACATTGAATGCCATACTAGCACATTTCCCATCTTACAGATGAAATTTGTAAGGATGCCAAATGAATTTAGATGATCTCCAACCTTTTGGATTTTAACTGTACCATTTGTAATTAATTTCAAACAATGTATATATTGAAGCACTTACAGACACCTGGAGAGAAAAGGCCAAATGCTGCTAATGCTGGTTTTTCCTTTAGTTGTTGAACTAAGTGGTTTATTGCCTTCCAGTCTGCATTCAAGTCTTCTATTTTTTTCTAAAATAGAAAATAAGTGTATTAGATTCCTAATGCATACATTAATATAAATTAATATCAAATATATTTTCCCCCTCCATCTGATGGAACATCTGAATTTAAGGAAAAGAGAAAAGTAGAAACAGACAATAATGTTCACAAATATTATAGAGGAATGAGTAAAATCCCTCCCAGTTGGGCTACAAAAGAGCTTTGTGGTGTCAGAGTCCTTAAAGCATCTTTCCTCCTCAATGTTTGGCTGCTGAAGTTACAGGCCAACTTAGAGGCAGCACAGCTGCCTGACTCTGACCACTTCCTGGCCCAACCTCAGCCTGTTCCCATCCCCATGGCCCTGCCCAACCATCTGAGGTTGTTTTTGACTCTGGTTCCCCTCACTTGCCCCGGTTCTAACTCCCACACAGGGGCAGCCCCACAGTCTGCCTTGCTTCTTGACTTGGGGCAGTGAGAGGGGTCCTAGACGGTGAGATCTCTGCCACTCCTTGCTCCTAGGGAGGACTGGCTTGCTGTACTGCCTGGTTAAAGGTCTTTACACCTTTTTAGTGTAAAGTACAGACGTACTGTAAAAGATGTAGAGGTTCTGTCACCACAAAACTGAGATGCCATTTAAAAAATTTAAAACAGAAAGGTGAATTACGTATTTAAAAAAACAAAAAACAAACAACCCCCCCAAAAAAAACAAACAAAAACCCCCAACAAAACAACCAGCCAAACAGAAAACCAAACCAACAACTTGTCAATAAAACTTCTGCTATTTGTGATAAAAATAAGAAGAAAGGCTTAGGGGTTTTCTGGCAGTCATAAACTTCAGCCTGTGGACATGCAGTCCTGATCAGTAATGGCTGAACTTTTAGTTTTAAACCAAATCTAAGTGAAATTCCAGAGCGTGAATTACATCAGTCCTCAGATAACCCTGAGAGGGTTTTACACTTGAAAATGTTGTTTCTACTCCTCTTTCTTCCTTGCTTTAAGGGCTGTAAAGAAGGATGAAGCACTGCTAATTCTACACTGACATCTCTAAATTCTCTAAATGAAGACTGAATTTCTTTTCTAAGCCTATCCCTGATGGCCTGCTAAAAAAATAGTACATGTACCAATGCCACTCAGGAATGCTTTTAGTATTCCTGTGTCTTATTCAAGATTAGATAGAGTCTAAATCACAATCCAGCCATGACGGAAACAGGATGTCTATTAAGAAAGGTACTTTAATTACCTAGACTGTAAGATGACAGAGGTCAACAGGAGAGGGATAGGGAATGGTATTCATTAAACTGAAGTGCATACACACAGAGACACCTAGGCAGCACAATTTTATATTCTGATATATTAGAAGAATGTTTCTAGAATTTGCTTTAAGCTTTGCCATAAGTACTCTAAATTTGAAATGTTCTTTCACATCTGTCATCAGTGAAGGCCAAAATATTGCCTGGAATAAACACGGGGTAGATATTTTTCTTTTTAATAGTACAAGAGATAAAGGATATAATTTAGGGAATAAACCAGCTTTTTGTCTTTAAGAGAAGTTTAAAAAACATTGGTTTTTTCTGTTTGTTTGGGGTTTTTTGTTGTTTGGGTTTTTTTTTAAGTCAGGAATATCAGAGATTCACCTTGATAAGAGACTGTGAGGACTAGGCAGAAAAAGTGGCTATGTATGCATAATAAATGAAACTGTCATACAATGATTCAAAATCATACCTATGCTTTATTTATTTATTTCCATGTGCTCAGGTGGCCAAGGTGGCCACCAGCATCCTGGTCTGTATTAGGAATACTGTTCCCAGGAGTAGGCAAGTGACTGTGCCCCTGTACATGGCACTGGGAAGGCTGCACCTTGAATACTGGGTTCAATTTTGGACCCCTCATTACAAGAAGGACATTGACTTGCTGTAGCATGTCCAAAGAAGGGCAACAGGTCTGAAGGGTCTAAAGAACAAGTCCTAAGAGGAACAGCTGGGGAAAACAGGATTGTTTAGTCTAGAGAAGAGGAGGCTGAGAGGAGACCTTATTGCTCTTTACAACTACCTGAAAAGAGGTTGTAGTGAGATAAGGAGTTTGTCTCTTCTCTTTAGTATCTGGTGATTGGATGAGAAGAAATGGCCTGAAACTGTGCCAGGGTAAGTTTAGGTCAGACATCAGGATAAAAGTTCTTTACCGAAAGAGTGATCGAGTGATCAGGCATTGGAATAGATTATCCAGGGAGGTGGAGGAGTCACCATCCTTGAAGGTGTTCAAGAAACATGTAGGCATGGAACTTCAGGAGATGGTTTAACAGCCATGATGCTGTTAGATCAATGGCTGGACTCAATGATCTTACAGGTCTTTTCCAACCAAAGCAGTTCTATGATTCTGTGATTAGTGACACACACAAACACACACTTTGGACAATTTTATGGCAGATTTTGAAGTTTGGGGATTGCTTTGTATTGTTTTTCTGTCATTATGGCTCAAGAACCTACTTCCAAAGCTTACATTGCTTCAATGTCTATTAATTAGATCATAGTAGAGAATGCAAGGAACTCATAAGAGCAAAAGCTGAAGAGATTCCACTGTGTGGTTTCATTTCACATAATAGTCACACTAACTCATGAAGGAGATATGGATGTTGTAAATATAATGCGGGTCCTCATTATGAGTGGATGTGAGCCTGGGACTTCTTTCCATCAATGTGGAAATATAAACCACACCATCACAAACAGTAGAGAGGGTTGTCTGAGCCAGCATCTACACCAATAATAGGAGAGCACATAGTTCCAAATGCTGCCATCAGAATTATACTGCAATTCAATCTTGCATCTGCCATAAATTAGCATGCATATATTAAAATGTTAACATCTTTGAGGACAACATTGCTCAGTTTTGCTGTAATTGAAGCTCTAGAGCTTTGATGTCAAGTTTGGACACCAAAATAGGGTGGAACGAGGAACACTTTTTAAGTGATATTAGTTCATGTATGACAGCTAATCTAAGTGACAACACTGAAACTAGATAGAAGTATTTAGAGACAGAAATGATACAATCTTTTCATTGCAAGACTGAGGACAATTAAATCATTAGTTCACTAGTAATTATTATCACTACTTGCTCTTCCAGACAACACAGGAAAGGATAAAGTTGAGTGCTGTGGCAAGGGAACTACAGATTTTCCACTGCCACAGAAATCTCTCCTGTTTAAGCACTGTTAGTAATGAGATCTGGTCTTACGTTCTTTCCATTGTCACTGTCACCAGCAGTAACCTCTCCCTCCCCTATCTGCAAAAGTTTTACTGAAATACATTTCAAATGCGTGGAACCCATTTTATAAAACTGAATAGGTCTGATTATTGAAGTGCTAATGCTTAAAGGATCATGTCTCATCTCTTTTTTGACTCTTGAATCAGCATATAGGATTAAATTTGCAAACAAACACATTTCTACAGTCCTGCACTTCAAAATTCCAGTATTGGCATTTTTAGGATGCTTAGTGAAGGTGTGAAAGCAGTTATTTCAGCGACAACTATGAGATAAGCTTAACTATGTGCCAATATAAATCCATGGGATTTCATCTGCATCTAAAACACTATAATGAGAGTATGTTATGAAGGTTGCAAAGAGAAACAGTTAAACATTAGGAAATGACAGAGTAACAGCAACTATGAACGTTAACTCAGATACAAGGCACATAACTGCACCAATATCTTTAATTCTCTGATACATAGTGTTTTCCAGCACAGGGAAGGCTTGTGGTGTGAATGAGTGCATAGGAATTCATTTACGGAAAAGGATGGGAGAATTTGTGGTGAATTAAGGAAATCAAGAGAGGAAAGGAGAAAAAAAAAAAAAGTAGAAGCTGAGACAAAGTTGTTTCAGAGGACTAAGTAATAGACAAAGTTATTCAGCAATTCTATAAAATTAATTAGTGCTTTTAAGGAAGCCATGTAACTATCTTTTTTTACTGTGCCACAAACTAAACAAGGGGTATGAGTCTAAGTATTTAATTACTGTGAGTGCTATCCTATACTGAATTAGGCAGGGTTCAGTTTAAACCAAGGCCACCTTGCATCTTTAATTCAAGAATTTCCTAGCATTTTGAGTCCTTGGCAGCTTTGCTAATATAATATAATTTCAAAACCACCTTAATCTGAGTACAAATTATTTCTGTTTCCACAAAATATATTTTGTGCAGAGACATAAATATCAAACAGTGCTGGAAGTTACTCATGAGGAACAAAAGACCAACAGTATAAATGGGTGGAAGCTTAAGGAAACCTACACCATCAAGAAAACAATTCAATGGTCCTGACCTTGACTGGTTTATGATTTATTGCACAAGACAGACAGTTAATTAGAAATTAACTTCACAAGTTGTTCAATTAACAGAACTGCAGAATGTACTGAAGAAAGTAAAACACAATTAAAGAGAAACTAGAAACGAAATAGTCACTATTCTGCAAACAGTTAATAATAGTTTCACAGACACATAATACCATCATCAAAATTTAACTCAACTTTATCTTAAGACTTATTCTTTTCCAGTATATGTCTTAGAAATCTGGTAGTTTTCAGAGTCTTTGAAGCAAATGTTTCAAATAAATGTACACAGAGTATATTTCTATGTCAGAAGTCTGGCTTAAACAGAATATTTTCACACCATTTATACCTCTGTCAGTAGCACTACATACAAGTAACAGTTCTTATTTCCAAAAATGCCAGCATTAATTATGGAGTTATTTATGTGTAATNAAGATGATGAAACAGCTAATAATTTGCTGTTTCAAATGCTATGCTTGCTAAAATTTGGAGTAAGATCCCCTAAGACTGCAGCTGAAGTCACATTAAATGAGTAAACACAGAGTCCATCATCCATTCAGTGCACAGTTTTCACTTTCCAACATATTAGCTATGGAAAGTGTCCCACACAGTCAAAGGCTTCTGAACACTCGTTACCATGCTACTTTTAAGTCATCTTGTGTTTTCCTCTTTTAGTGTTCTTTTTTCCACCCTTAGAATAGAATGATAGAGGGAAGGAGGGAAAAAACCCAACAAAAAACCCCCAACCAGCAAACAAACAAACAAACAAAAAAAACCCACATTGATACCAAAGGTGAAAATAACTCTTACGGAATTTTGTTAAGGGAAGAGGAAAATAAAATAAAAACTTCTTAAATATGTCCTGTAAGTAAGTATAAGTCCCTGATGGGAATTTAGAGGAATTTTATAAATTGAGAGGAAATTTTGTAAAAGTAGAAAAATAATGCTCCAAGTGTAGTGCCTTAATAGAGATGGAAAACCATGGAATTCACTGTAGAGATCACTTACATACATCTTAACCTTGTGAGGAAACCTCTTTCTCTAAAATGAGATTGAGTGCTGTAGGCTGGGAAAAGCTTTAAATATAAACACAAATATTGTTGTCTCTGCCCATTAAGAAGCAGTTGCAATAGACAGTTTAAACCACTGATGTAGTTTTGGGGAATTCTTAACATGTTCACAGATACTTTTATTAACAGTTATAAAACCAGAAACTTGATCAAGCTCTGGTTGATATGGTAGCGACCTTACTAGTTTGATCCTTCCTTCAAAGTAACTGAACCCTACATAGGACTATTTCTGATGCAAGAATTGACAGGACAGAAAATGATACTCGAGTCCCAGTGAAGATCTATATAGTCTAGGAAACTGAGTGTAAAATACCCCCTTCAAACTGGTATCTATGCTGGGCAAGAGGATTCTAAAGAACATTTCTCTGCAAAAGAAGTGTTGGAAGGTGTTATCCTTCTTAACTATGCATACTCTGCTCCACACAACATCAAGTCAGTCATTCTACAGTCCTTTTGGCTACATTGTCAGGTCTTCTTTCCTTCACAGGATCACAGGATGTCAGGAGTTTGAAAGGACCCAGAGACTGAGTCCAACTCCCCTGCCATAGCAGGTCCGTACAATCTAGCTCAGGTCACAGAGGAATGCATGCAGACAGGCCTTGAAAAGTCTTCAGAGAAGGAGACTCCACAACCTCTCTGGGGAGCCTGTTCCAGTGATATGTGACCCTTACAGTAAAGAAGTTCCCCCTTGAGTTGAGGTGGAACCTCCTGTGCTGCAAGCTTACATCCACTGCTCCTTGTCCTATCACAGGGAACCTGTCCTCCATCTCCTGACACCCAGTCCTCTACATTTCTCACAATAGAGACAATTTAAAGCAAAAGGTCCTCTTTATAACTTGACTCTAACTCTTTCTAGAAAATATGTTATTATTTTGACAAAATTTCTGAAAGTGAAATTAAAACCAAGGGAATTTAAATACATGTTATATAATGCCATTAATTAGACACCAAAAATTAGATTTGTTTTCAATGTGGATTATTCTTGAAGAGGTCAAAACTAATATTTGCATCACAATATGCACAAACTTCTAGCTAGGAACATGACATTTCACAGTATCAGAGTATCACCAAGGTTGGAAGAGACCTCAAAGATCATCAAGCCCAACCCAATACCACAGACCTCAAGACTAGACCATGGCACCAAGTGCCACATCCAAACCTGCCTTGAACACCTCCAGGGACGCTGACTCCACCACCTCCCTGGGCAGCCCATTCCAGTAGTCAATGACTCTCTCAGCGAAGAACTTTATCCTCACCTCCAGCCTAAACTTCCCCTGGCATAGCTTGAGACTGTGTCCTCTTGTTCTGGTGTTGATTGCCTGAGAGAAGAAAGCAACCTCCTCCTGGCTACAACCACCCTTCAGGTAGTTGTAGACAGCAAGAAGGTCTCCCCTGAGCCTCCTCTTCTGCAGGCTAAACAATCCCAGCTCCCTCAGCCTCTCCTCATAGGGCTTGTGCTTGAGGTCTCTCACCAGCCTTCTCTGGACACGCTCAAGCACCTCAATGTCCTTCTTAAATTGAGGGGCCCAG
>VWZE01005406.1:35800-58037 GCA_013396675.1 Eubucco bourcierii | reverse complement strand
CTGAAGTCCAGGTAGACCACATCCACAGGCCTCCCCACATCCACCAGGCAGGTCACCTGATCATAGAAGGATATCAGGTTGGAGAGGCAGGATCTGCCCTTCCTAAATCCATGTTGGCTGGACCTGAGCGCTTGGCCATCCCTCAGGTGCGCAGTTATTGCCCCCAAGATAATCTGTTCCATCATTTTCCCTGGCACTGAGGTCAGACTGACAGGTCTGTAGCTCCCATGTTCCTCCATCCGACCCTTCTTGTGGATGGGGATCATATTGGTCAGTTTCCAATCATCAGGGACCTCTCTGGTGAGCCAGGACTGGTGGAATATGATGGAGAGCAGTTTGGCCAGCTCATCTGTCAGCTCTCTCAGCACCCTAGGATGGATCCCATCTGGTCCCATGGACTTGTGGGTGTCCTGGTGGCTCAGCAGGTCCTGAACTAATTCCTCATGGATTTCCAGGGCAACACACTGCTCCCCAACCGCATCACCCAGCTCAAGAGGCCACTTTTCCTGAACTCCTCCCTCCTCACTGTTGAAAATTGAGGCAAAGCGACATTTTTTACTGGCTATGCCATCACAGAACAGAACAAATGCCATTTGCCAAGTTCTTTCGCTGATTTTAAGCAGAGCACATCAAGGACAAGCATACAACAGGGGAAGCATAACCCATTACACAGTAATGGATATTGCTAAAGGTTGCTTCATTACCTTTACTGGATGAGTGGCTGGTTTTTCCTTATATAAATGACACCCTTTAGACAGAACTTCTTCCACATTCGGCTGTTTAGCCTTCACTGCTGCTTCAGTTTCCTGCAAAATAAAAACATAGGCAGTGTAGATTATCCATAGCATAAACAGTAAGATTGAAAACTCCTGAAGCTCCATGGGAAGCTGTAAAACACCAGTAGATCAGTTTCTGCTCAGGATTAGTTTCTGAGAAAACTTATGGATAGCAGTAGCTCAGGACAAAGAGGTGACTGGAAAAAACAAAAACAGATGGATGGAAGATAGTAGTGCAAACAAAACAAAACAGCAACAGGCCTCTTCATCCTGACTTTTCAATAAAATCATTACAAGTCCCACACAGGCTTGAGAAATCTCATTTAAGCAGCTCTGTGCTTTTGTCTGTTTTACATTACCAGCAGATTAAAAAAGTCACTGGTTAACATTTTGTTCATACAATATATGACATTTAAATAGTATCATGAGATGCAACAATAATACCGGATTTAGGAAGATTAAAAATATTGATAGAAAACTACTACTATTAGTAGCAAACTAGTAAATATCTAGTATAACATTTCTACTAATGAATTCAAAACATAAAGTAATGTAGCAGTAACAGTTCCTAAAGGTACAAGGAGGCATCTATCATTACCAATCACACCCTACTGAATTAGTAACAGCATATTCTCTGGAAATGCTGGGTTTTTAACATGAATAGGTGTGTAACTCATATGCTAACATAAGGTAAATCAAAGAAACCCTTCTAAACACACAGTAGTTTCATTTCATTAGGTACTGACCAGATGAAAAATGAATGAGGCAGCACATGTAGAAAATTTAAAAAAAAAAAATTAAAAAAAAATCATCACTCTATAGTGTAAAAGAAAAGTCAAACTACTAAACTACAGTTGGAATTCAAAGATTCATATTGATGTAATTTTGCAACTAACATAAGCCCCCAAAAACCTCACCATTCCAAACAAAAATCCCAGAATTATCTGAGATATTAAAAATACTGGTTGATCTGGTTGTTTTGGTTTTGATTTCCTCTCTTCTCCCGCCTATTCTACAGCTTGATTACTTTGTCCTAATTAAAATAGGAGACTATCCATTAGCTCTCCAACTTGTCTGTCTGTGCACAGTTTCAGTTATCATTACTGTGACAGCAAATAATATTGTGTGTCAGGCTTTTCACTATCTGATCAGATACATTATTTCATTGGTGGAAATGTACTATTTGCTCTGCAATAAACCTCTTAAAAAAAAAAATCTCAGGAAGGGGCCATGGTCCTTCTCTATTTCAAGTCAACATAGAAAGCCGATCTGCCCTGCCCTGAAATTTAACTTGCAAAGCTATGTGGATGATCAGTTAAAATACAAAGTATTTGTAAATTCATTATCATCTTCAGTTTTTTTCTTCCTTTTAAACATTGTTTATTAACAGAAAGTTAATTTAATTAAATCTCTGATTTTTTGCAATGATATGTGAAACGTGGTTGCGTTTCACAGCTTCTCTTATACATTTCATTATGGATGAGATATAACTGTAAGGATTCTTAGAGAATGAGTATCGGACATAAGGAAGAAGTTCTTTACAACGAGAGTGGTAAAATACTGAAACAGGTTGCCTAGGGATGTGGTTGAGGTCCTGTCCTTGGGGACATTCAAGATCAGGCTTGATGTGGCCCTGGGTAGCTTAATCTAGTTGGAGGTGGCCCTGCTCCCTGCAAGGTGTTGGACAAGACCACCTATAAAGGTCTCTTCCAACCCAATGCAATCTATGAATCTGTGAAAAAGCAATGTTCTGCAAAACTGGGATTCTGGAGGGATGGAATTTTATTAACCTGTTAATAAATCCCTCATTAAAGTTCTGTTTTCTTTCTGTTTCAATGGTATGTTGGCTACTTCCCTACTCAGCATATAAAGAAAAAATAATCAAGGAGTGTTAGTGAAGGTAAATTTCTGCCTATCTTGATGAAAAATAGTTGTTTGNTGCAGTATTTCGCCAATATTTTCTGTTGTGTTATTCTATGAGTACTTACATTATAACAGCACCAGGTATTGTAAAAGAATGAGTAGCATGAAAACCACATCACAACTCCCTGCAGAGTCCAATAGTATCAAAATCACTGTGGGTGCACCTACAGTGATGGTTTAACCTGAGAACATGGATGTGCCTTTGAAGAATATTTCTCAATCTTCCACTATCACAGGCCTTTGGTTTCCACTGTGGACTGCTATGAGAGCAGCCCTGGCTTGTCTCCAGTTCCCCACAGTCCTGCCCAGCCATGGACCCTACTGAGCTGGGCCAACCTATGGGATCATGTCCCAGTTCAGACTTGGCCCATCCCTAGGAAGGTGTTGGAATTTCTGGGGCTGGGAACGTTTTGGGGTGTTCTGCTCTGCTCCCACCTGGAGTGGGTCCAGGCCACCAGACCTTGCCCTGAAGGCTCCTCAAGGGGAGCCCTCCAATGGCCCTGGCAATCTCAGCAGTTGTAAAGGATAAAGTGAACCTGAGCACCTAGCCCACCTTTACCAGTCCCCGTTAACATTTTCTGGACTTGAGGAAAAACAGAGGCTCTTTCAGGAGACTCTCTTAAGCTTTGTCATGTATTTGATCTGACTAGGTCTGTAATAACAGCCATTAACAATAACCATCAAGTTCCACCACCAGGAACTGAAATTCAAACCTTGAAGCACCTCACTAGGGAAAGCACTACAGACTAATTAGAAGGACTATTCATAACAGTAATTACTACTCAAGGCCTGTAGCTGTAATAAAATTTTGCTCCTTAATATTTATTTGTACTCCACCTTCTATATTGAAATTTGAACTGTAATTTACTATATACACACATACAAACAGGTTAATTTCCCTTTTAAAGTTTAGATAAAATAAAAGAGAATGACCAAACAGAACATTCTTCAGTTCTTTTCATTTTATGCTACACTAGACTACACGACACACAGAAAAAATAAGATATCCCATTTCTATGTGTTATATAAACATTGGAAAAAGTCTTCTGTATGGATGCAAAAGGTATTTGTTCTATGGATAGAATACAGGTATAATTTTCAACAGCCAGGTAATATAGCTGTCAAATCACCAATTTCTTCTGCTCTACAATTTTCTGAAGTTACATGAACTACTTTTGTGTAGTCTGATCTTTCAAAATCAATGGTCTTGACCTAAACCGAAATGAATTGTGCAATTCTATCCAACATACCATGAGGCTTCATTTGAGATTTATGTGGAAATAAGAACAGAGATAAGAATAAAGAGGGAAAAAACCAAAGTTCTCAATATATTGTCATTCTTTTAGACAGTATTGAAACTAAAAGACACTTATTAGAGCCACAAATACTTTTGATTGTCACACATTAACTCCAACATCATCTGAAATCATCCCAAAATAAACTAAAATAATTGCACATCTGACATTAAATCATTGCAGTAACCTTGAAGTTGCTCTTTGCGCAGTTCTCTCCCTGATGGGATAGCACCTTGATGAATTCTGCCCAGTGAGCAAGTTTCCAGCAATTTCAAATCCATTTGCTAGGTGACACCCTATTAATATGAGTTGACAGGCCAGAGAGTAGTTTCAGGGTACTGCTCCATCATTCACTTCTCAAAGAGAACAAAAAGGTAACAACCATAACATGGCCTCCAATGGTTTAAACAGAGTTTATAGTTATTGTCCAGTCTGTGCACAATGCAGAAAGATAACACACTCCCAGAGCAGGGCCTGATGTGTGCTCTGGATTGCAGGGGTTAGGCTACTGCTAAAGCTAATAGGAGTTGTCCGTGCTCATGTCCATCAGTTTTCAGAGAACGTCAAGGTCGTAGCTTTTAAAAAGCCCTCACTGGAGTTCATTGACCTCTCTGCCACATTTGCTTTATTCACTGTGGGAAGACGCCTGCAGGGTGGATGTGGAGCTGTCTCTGGGAGACAGACCTCACTGTAGTGGCATTGCACAGTCTGTGAACCGCCTGTGAAAGGAATCAGAATGCTACTTCTGGGCTGGGTGATAAATATTCTGAACCTTTCACCCACAGAGCAAATTAAAATAAATCATCACTGGGAACTGCTGTTTCTCAAAAAAAAATGCATAAAACAATGAGAATGAGATGCTACATTTTTTTTTTTTTAATTTAAAAAAAATTTTTTTTCCCTTCATGACATCTCATCTATGAATTTTCAGTGCATCCAAACTGATGAAAGCCTATTGGTGAATAAGCCACATTGGCTTTTACATTCCCAACAACAGATCAGTTCAAACTGTTAAACAAATTTACAGCCTGAAAAAGTGTCAGGGACATGTCTACAGCCCCATCTGGACTATGAAAGTCTGTTGTTATAGCTGAGAACTTAGAAAATTCATAATCCCTGGCTGAAACTGATATATTGACTAAACCTCTGGTGTGTATGCCAATGGAAGAACAAGTTTAGTGGCTTGGCATATGTTATTTCAAGATACAGTAACTATTTTAGCAGACACAGGCTGTTTGACATATGTTGCTATCATGGTAGGCCTGAATAGGCCAAAATAGGCTTATACATGTCTTGGCTTGCCCAGGTATGTTTTTCCGCTTTTCCTCCTTCTGCTATGGGGAGAAGCAACCACAGGAAAGAGGACAAAGAACCTGGACCCACCAAGTCTAAGGACTCTGGCTTGCCCAGACTTGTTTTACTCTTGTGGTAAACAAGATACACAGGCTTAGCTTGTGTATGCCTTGCACAAGGCCTACGTTTTCCCAAATATGGCTTCACCTAATATGGTTCAGCTTGGATAACTACCATTCTGATTGGCTATTGTGTGTCCAAAGGCCCATTAGTCTTGGGCTGTATTGATAAAAAGAGATGCGCAGGTAACACAACCTGCTCCACCACTGTATTTGTGTGCTGCTTGCTACTGCCTGCTGCCCCTGCTCACTGTCTTAGTGTATCCTGAACCACCTAGAAACTCCACTGCCTTGAGTGTACTGGGAACAGGCTCTAAATGCCTCTACGCAATCAGCCTGCATAGCCAGCAAGACATTGTGCCAAGACTGCACATTGCAAGGTATCTTGCCTACACCTGCCAAGATAAGGAGCCCTGGAAGGGAAACACAGATCATCCAGAGAAATCAGAACCAGGTCAGAGATTGTCTGACTCCTTTCCCTAGTAGCCTGTGAAGCTTGGGAGGAAGAAGCCTCAGCAGCTGACAAGACAGTAACAGAATTCCCTGAAAGTGTTTGGGTACTCTCTGAAGCTATAGTTAGCCTTGTGAGTCAGAACATATTACTCAATATTTGTGAGTAAATACTTAAAGCCTCTTGTAATTCACCATTGCCTTCTTCCATAAGCAGAAAGGAGTTTCCTGAGCTTCCTAAGCTTCCTGGCTTAGTTCTACACAATCCCATTTATGAAGCAGACTAACGAGCTTAACCATCACAAAAATAAATGCTTAGAGAAAACCTAATTAAAATACATCTAAGTTCAGCTACACAATAGTGAGCATCAGATCTTCATGGCAGGTCAGACAGCACAGTCAATGGTAGACTCAGTATTCACTGTAAACACTTGTACAGTATTATCAGAATACATACAGGACGTACTATTAACATTCCTATGGTCATATTGAGGTAGGACCTAATCCACCAGAGGGAAAATGCAGCTGCTAGTATTTAAGCATCTTGAATAAAGACATTAAGCAAACTTGACAGAAGTCATGAAGGTAAGAGCTTGTATGTCTGTTCTTTTCTACATAAGCAATCAAAAGGTTTAATAAAAACTTCCTGAATATTTTACCTTACTCTGTTGTGGTAGTTTGAGGGATCCTGGGTCTCCCTTAACAAAACCATAGTGCCACAGGCCCATCCCAGGGAGATGCACTTGCTCATCCCAGAATATTGCAATATTGTTCTATTCCATCTTCCGGTATCACAGCTTAAAAGGCAGTGCCTGGCTGATCCCTTTCCCTTCTCCTTCCTGCCTTCCCCCCCTCACTTCTCTCCGGGAACAGCGCAAGTTCCTTATCTCATGGTTTGCAAGGGAAATGGCTGCTAGCTGGCAGGGAATCGAGCTGCTTCATGTCTCCTGCTGAGGCCTCGCAGGCCCCAGCTGGGGAGGGCAGTTTCAGCCTACCATCAGGCCAGCTGAGGGTGGAAGGGGCAGAGGATAGTTTGGGCCTATTCTACCTGATTGCCTGTTGTATATATACTCTTGCAGATAGAATTTCCCTTTAAATTTCCAATCAGAGTACAGTATCCTCATTCTTGCTCCTGGAAAGGAGTAAGAGTGATTTCTGTCCTTCAGTCCTGGGTAGCTCATGGCCCTGAACTGGGACACCTGTGAACATCAAAATTCTAGAATTACTTAGGGTTTTATTAAAAAAACACAACAAAACACTAAACAAACAAACAAACAAAAAATTTTTAAAAATAAGGTAATTCAATTTAAGGACCATTCCATTAGTGACCTAGGTAGAAGTTTAGTGAAAATCTATTTTATCATTAGAAATATGCTGCAACTAGCAGACAAGCAATTGTATGCAGCTACCTTTAAATATGCCATTTTAGTGAATAAATAAAATAGCTATTCTTTTGCCGTTATCTTAAATCACTGATGTTTTCAGCACGTGAGACACAAAGTACAATCCCAAAGCAGAGACAGAAGCTCTCTTAGCAGGGGAGAGAATATTCTGAGATTCATCAAGCTTTTCAAAGTAAAATGTGCAAAATGGCATAATATGATTTTAATGAGAAACTGGAAAATTGATATGGCTACAGCTCTTGCTCTATTTGAACAATTGTTAACTAATTTTTTTTGAGAAACAAATCTTTCATGGGGAAAAAAACCCCTGAAACAATACATTTCATTCTGGAAGTGCAACAATTCAATTTTAGAGTTTATTACTACCTTATAAACCTCTGACTACAGCCTTTGTGTAGTTCCTAAAATATGCAGATGCTGTGCCTGTTAAAACCTGGTGGTGTTTTTCCTCATTATTCTCCCTGCAATAGCTCTTATTCCTGGTACTGGGAAGGAGAATAAAAGAAAAAAAAAAAAGGAAATCTTCCACAACAAAATGTAACTGAGAAGGTCCCAGAATTTAAGCCATGCAAACAAAGTGCCTGAAAAAGGAGTCCCCACCAATTTGCAGAGTGAAAGTATGTTTTTCTTCCAAATCAGATTTTCCTGCTTGCCTTTAGAAATTTGTGATCTGTACATCTAGATGATATGAAATGCAGTTATTTTCATTCCCCAGAGAACAATTCAGTATCTATCCATTACATCTGTCTCTCCTGAAAAGGAAATTTCCTAGAGCTACTGAAGATAGATTAGCTGTAAAGACATGACCTGCAGATATAGCATATGAAAAGAATTTGGCTGCGGTGGTCATACACTGATAAAGCACAGTTAATCATCCAGCTGAACTGTGAAAAGCCTCAGTTAGAAGAATTCTTTGAGACTGGATATAATTCAGAATATTTTGGGGCTGGATGGGACATAGGATGAAAAAGCTGTTTCTGTTCCACCTTGACTGCACATACTGTATTCATTCTGGTGTGTAATATTAAAGAGATAATAACAAACCCAGCAGAACGGTCAGAGAAGGAGGAAATTTGGCAGAAGAATATAATTAGAAATTACTGAGAGAAAATAAGGGGAGCTCCAAGAATTTCACAAGTTCTCTTCTAGCCCTGTGTTTTTTAGATGCTGAAATATAATAGCTTAAGAGGAAGAGGATGGGAGAGGGTACTGGGGAGAAGGAGGGGAAGGGACATTCAGAGTTAATGCATTTATCTTCCCAAGAAATTGCTACATGTCATGGAACCCTGCTTCATGGTTGTGGCTGAACATCTGACTGCCAACAGAAAGTAGTGAATTAATTCCTTATTTTGGTTGCTTGTGTGGGAAAGCTTTGCTTTATCTCTTAACCTATATTTCTCTCAGCCCACTAGATTCTTACTTTTGCCTTTCTGGTCCTCTCAATATACCACTGAAGGAGGAAGTGAATGAGCATCTGTGTGGGGCTGAGCTGCCTATTGGGGTCAACCTGTAATAATGATTTAGGAAGAACTCTCACTCACCAATAGAATCTGTTGTATCTAACAGGTTGCCCCTCCTTACAAGAGTATCTTATGAAAAATAAGCTTTTCATCACTATATCCAATATCTCAAAGCTATCTCTACTGACAAATTTAGCAACAAATCTGCAACAGGATTGAGTGTTTTCCACATTATCAATAACTTTAGTGTAAGAACTGTCTAAGATTCCTTTAGATGTATGTTTTTATTTTAACCTCTCAAACAAATAAACAAATAACATCAACTTTTACTCAAATACCAAATTAATATAAATTGAATATAGCTTATCAAAATATCCATCAGGTACCAAAACATTTATATTTAACAATGCACAAAAAAGTGATAATTTCCTGCCTATAATATTTCCTGCATAGCAATCAATGCAAAACAAATTAACCCAAAGCTAATAAGAACTTGTGCAGATATAAATGGTCATTTGTAGAGGTTCTTCTTCAGATTGCAGTAATTTCAATTGTATGTGATCTGTAGAGAAAAAATATGTAATCTTACAGAAAAGAAATTACTGTTTAGTAAATCATATGCTATTATCAAGAAGAACATCCAAGAGCTTTTAAGAATTGTGTTTTGAAAAGAAAGAAGGTTTTTTGTTGAGAAAAGGACATATGAAAAAGAACACAAACAGTGAGAATGTTGGAAAACAGAATTTTCTGAATAGGAGAGGAAATATCTTAGCTTTCAAATCTAACTACACCAAAGGAAGCTTTCATTTTGCTATTGACTTCAGTACAGTTTTAGTAAACTGCTCTGTCACTTCTGCAACTTTTCTCCTATAATTATTTGCTTGTTTTCTCTGTGACCTTGAACTGTACCTAAGAGTTTAGTATGCGGAGGAAGCCAAATGATGAAACTGAGATATAATCTCACCAACTTTCAGGCACCTCACCCACACTTCTACAAAGCTTATGCATTCAACAGTGAAATCCTATTTTGATTTATTAGTCATCCATTGCTTCCTAGAAAAAGGCTACCACATATCAAATACTTGATAATCTTTCAATAGTCTTTCCTCTTCTGAGACACTGGGACATCGATATGTTTGCAATCTATCCCTACACTGTGAAGTCTCTTACATATTCAACAATTCACAAAGATTACTCACTGGGAAATCTTTTTTGCATTTTCACAATCCATTTGCAGGTAATAACAGTTTAATATCCTTGCACCTGCAATAGAGTTTTTCAGGGGAGGTTTGCATAGACTGTTTAAAACTGAAGTGATCAAAGCTCACAAAGAAAACATTGAGCAGGTTGTTTCCCAAAGCCACGCAGAAAGATTTCCGAAAAGAGTAATAATTGATTTATGCACAGAATCTACAACTCTAAGTTTTATGAGTTGATTAAATTAACATTTACTGCAAATCTTAATAATATTGGAGTAGTTTAAATAATTAAACAATATTTCATCATCGTAAGTTTTCACAGGTCAACCTTTTGCCAAATCAAACACAGACCTCAGAATACAATGAGATAAATCTTTGGGGTACATATGCATGATGCACTCACGTGCACAAACCATGCTACCTTTTATTGCATATGAAAAGGTACACATTTAAAAGGATGATAGCAAAATGAAAAGGAAGAAGAATGAATGAACAGTTAATCTCAAACTTATCTGGCCCAGCTTGTCAAGTAGAGACTGACAAATGAAGACTTTTACATATTTGGGGGTCTAAAGAATTATGTTACCTAATGATTTAATTTTGCGTATGTTTCACGTATGTTTCAAGTCATTTCACAATGACTTGAATAGATTGCAGAATGTTAATTTTATTTTAGTCACAGTACTGGTAGATTGTGATGGAAAATCTTTTACTTCTGGTCTGTCTTAACAATTTTGATTTTTATGTATTTAAGAAAGCTCCATTAGTCTAGTCCGGTTAGACTGAAACATGACTTCTGAATCTAAAAGTTCTTTGAAGCTTTCCGGGCCTCTTTGAAAGTAAAAGTTCTGGGAATATATAATCAATATTCTCGATACCTTGAGAGTCATATCATACATTGAAGCGGGATTAAAGAGGACTATAAGGAAATAAGTATTTATAGGAAAAGAAAATTGAGATGTATCAAGAGAAAAAGCTTCTGACACTGTTTTCTTAGGCTGCCAAGCATCACTTGTTATCCTCCCTTCCAGGGTTCCCTATTCTTCTTGTTGGTGAAGTAAACAAATCTCAGCAAAACAGTCAGTGGGAGAAAATAAAGCTCACTACTTGCACAACTACCTTTAGCCATAACTCTGGAACTCCACAGATTGTTGATGCCGTAGGCAAAGCCATTTCAGAGTGTAAAATAGAGGTCTAGATACACATATTCAGAATAGCATATCCCTAAAAGGTTTAAGCATATTAAGTTTGGATGGCTGGATCAGGATAAAGGCATTTCAAAGTGCTCACACGTGTCCTTAAACATTCCATTAAGAAGTCAATGGAAAAGCAACTACACCTTCCATAATACCAACATTTGCCACCTACTTAGACTCTGATTAGCTGACTTAGTCAAAATAAGCTTGTGACAAAAGATAACCAGGTCTGCAAAAATAATTGCTTTGACCACAACTATAATTGGTTTTTGAACTAATACTAATTAGATACTCTATATTTGCTCTCTTGTTCAAATTAAAACAACAGTACTGGTGGTTAACAAACAAGAGTTTAGAAGAAAACTCAATTACTATCTGTTAATGGAATATTGGAGTTCTCTCTAATTTGCCAAACAATGCACTAGCAGAAAAAAAGAACTAAGCAAACTCACCCAAAGAAAAATGTGCAGGTGTTTAACCCAGATGTTGAAGTAATTTACCTTCAGAAGCGGACTATTGTCCTTATCTGAAAACTAGAAACTAGTATTGCCTTGGCTCGTTTGTTTGTTTTTGAGAAAGCTGTGCTCCAGTTCAAGCAGGGAATAATTCAGAAAACTGAAAGGATTAGTTCAGAAAGCAGATCTCACTGGATCAGAATAATATCTTCTATACTAATTCTACACACATTTCCAACAGACAACTAACAGTTGTCTGGTCAAAGTCAGCTACATGGTTGCAATATAGCATGCAACTTATTTCTGTAGAACAGGTCTTTCATAGAAAATTTTAATATTCCAACAGTCAATGAGGGTTTGTTTTAGTGGTTCTTATTTACATTAATATTTATGATAAAAAGGATACCTGGCAGAATGTTAGCCACTGATGTCTAGGCTAAAGAGAAGTGGAGACCATCCATTTACAAGTTTCTGCATGTCTGCACATCAGTAACTTCTATACAACTTCCTCTGCTGCTAGTCTAAGTATCTGCTGCTGTTAGATGGGTGTTCTCCTCCACATACATTTCCAGCCTAAAGAACTGCCAAAGTACCATCTCAAAATACTATATAACTGCCATAGCCTTAAAAGAAGCAAGGTTAATTTCAGAGAGTCCAATATCAAGACAGAAGTGGAACCAGTACAGTTAGGACCAGGATTCAGATAAACCTGAAAAGACTAAATTAAACCTCCTTATGTCAAACTGCACTCACTGAAAGACAATGTCCCCTATCATCCATGTTATTTTCCGGGACACCAGTTTTGCACTGAAGGGATATGGTAGCGTTAACAGTCAAAAAACAACTACCACTTCCTAGGACACAGGTTCACTTATTTCACTAGGGACTGTGGCAGCACAACCAGCAAAAACACTAACTTTGAGTGCTCAGGAGTTACAAAACACAGATCTTTACATGTGGATTGTTATTGTTATTCACATAGAAAAAAAAAACAAAACTGCTAAGAAAATAAGTCATTCAACCTAAAGATGTCATTCTAGCCACACACCACTAACTCTGAGAGAAGTACTGGTAAGAAAAAGTACATAAACCTCTAGTCCATAGTAAGAGCTGAACAATCAATATCCACAGGGAAGGTTATCTCCTGACATGGATAGATCCAATGGCCATGGCTGTAAGACCCATAACCTAGACATCAGTGCTGGCAGAAGCTGTACTGTAAACAAAGCTGCACTGTTAAGCATTTCAAACTTTTTCTGTGTTATAATGTAGAGAAATTTTGTAGTGTTCTCTCTGCACTATTTTGTAAAATAGGAAATTCATGAATTTGTCTGACTGAGCTGGTGAAGTATGAATACTAAATCTACAACACAGCTATCAAAATGAGAATGACCCCCGGTCAAAGGGAAAATACACAGAGATTCATGATGTTAGCTTGGAAAACTAGAAAAATCCATAGTAAAAGACACAATATGATACATACTCTAGATGCATAAGAAGCAATACTGATGGTGGACTGCAAACATGGAAATGTTCCAGTGTCTGCAAGTAGAAGCAAGTAGAAGTTCTTATTGATGAAGATTCAGGCCCTCTCCATGCATATACACAAAAGTATTTCACAGGAGCAGTCTGCATTGTGCTATTACTGAGAAGTGAGATGATGTTACTGTTGTAAAAAAGTATTCAGCAAGTAAAAAGAAATTAGATGTATCCTAATACTTTAAATTGGAAGATTGCAAATATGCTTTTCAGCGATGATTTATCTGGACAGGTTTGTTTTTGTTTGTTTTTGTTTGGTTTTTTGTTGGTTTGTTTGTTTGTTTGGGGTTTTTTTTGTTGTTGAATCTTCGACCATTTAGAGAAGAAAACTGTAATAAGGGTTAACAATATGAGCAAACAAACACTGCTATAGATGGTTTTCAAATGCTAGGCATAAAGAATATGAATTCTTTACTAAATTGGAAAAGAGTGAGCTGCTAAAGCCTACTTCTGATTTTGGAAAACATTGCACTAAGAGGCAGAAGGGTAAGATGCCACCCTTCAGGAACAGAGAAACTGTTAAATGAAAGATTTTAGCATTACTACCCCAAGAGCAAATGCTATGTCCATAGTGTGCTGTGTCCATATCCTCTTTTTACATGGAAGCACACAGTACACTAGGTTGAGATCACAGATAGCCACAGTGCTATGGTCTGAAAGCAGAAGACAACTGCACGACCAAGTCAAATGACACAGAAAATTAACTATGTCAGTGATGCTGAACCTCTCACAAAATCACAGAACACTAGAGCTTGGAAGTGACCTCCAGAGATCGAGTCCAACTCCCCAGCCAAAGCAGGATCACCTAGGGTAGTTTGCACAGGAATGCATCCAGGCAGGTCTTGAAAGTCTCCAGGAAAGGAGACTCCACACATCCCCCGGGGCAGCCTGTTCCAGTGCTCCGTCACCCTCACTGTAAAGTTTCTTCTCATGTTGAGGTGAAAGTTTCTATGTTCCAGTTTGAAGCTGTTGCTCCTTGTCTTAATGTTGCAGACCATGGAAAAGAGATTGGCCCCATTCACTTGACACCCAGCCCTCACATATTTATAGACACTGATGAGATCTCCTCTCAGTCTTTTCCAGACTGAACAGCCCCAGGTCTCAGTCTCTCTCCCTTTCATACAACTTGTTTGTGTCCTTCTATGAGTTTTTACACAATGTCATGAATAATTAACTGAATAGGGACAGGGTATACACTCAAGCTCTCCAGTATGGCTGCCCACACCATTACATTTGGACAGTTAGTTCCAGCACGGGCCAAACTGCAGTGTTTGAGACAGCGCCTAGGCATGTTCAAGTATTAGTATGAGTCACAGATGCAGCAACAGATATTTTCAGCGCAACGATCTTCTTTGGGAAGAATTTTACTAAGAGTATGTGAATTGTCCTTCATCATTTGACCTTGAGGTCCTAAAATAGTCCTGACTACTTTTCACTTACCAATACAGATGCAGTCTTAACACTGACAGGAGACATTTTAATCTACCTGTCATCAAACCCAATTATATATAGATAGGTCTTAAAACTTTTGTTTTTAAGCAGAATTTTGTTAAGTTCTCTGTAATAATATGTGATAATATCTACTACCCATGTTCCTTTGTTACCCTCGTAGAACTACTTTTGTCACACCACTAACGGTTAACATTTCTGGTCCTTTGATTTCCACTTTTAAGTGTAAACTTAAGGGACTTATCATCTTTTAATGGTTGGTTTTTGCACAAGGGGAAATCTATGAGCTTTGAAATCAGTGTTAATTCACAGAGATTGCAATTTAATATGAATTTTGCAAGAGAAATTCATAGATATTCTTTATGTATTCATTACACATGTATTGATCAGTATTAGTTAAAAGATTAAAACATTCTCTGACAAGGATATGCATTAATTATTTTGCTTTCTTTGTGGAGAAGGCTGTGATGTTAGTTACCAGATTACAGCAGCATGCCAAAACTAAAGGTTACTACACTTTTGAGAGAAGCAATCACTGTATTTTAGAAAATTCTGTCAGAATAATTCTAATTAGTGTTTCAGATGCCCTTTGGTTAGTGTATCAAGTTTATTTTCAGCTACCACATATTTCTGTAACTGAAATTTTCTACAAGCAAAGAAAAACACAAGTACTATGTAAGTTCTATGCACTCATGTAAAACAGACATATTCCTGTCCTCTTTCTTTCCTGCCTATCCTATCCCACCTGTTCTTCTCATCATCAATTTTCACCTGTTTCTAAAGTCAGATATTTTCTAACACTCAATATTTTGTGGCTATCAGAAGTGAATATCCTTACAGTACTTGAAATTTATATCCAAATCTTCATCACTTAAAGTTAGTTTTGGAACTGTTTTGCCAAAAAAACCCCAAACAAATTCACAGAAAATGAAAAAAATATAGGAATGGACTTAATAGCTGAAAAGAAAGAAGAACAACGTTGTCTTGCAGGCTTCATAAGAGTATGGAGAACACTGACAGTAATTTCATAAAAGACAATGTCCCAGATGAAAGCTAAATTTGTAAGTCATGACTGCAAATCCTCTATCAAAAATAACCTGTTTTTCCTGAGAAGTTACACGAGTCTGATCTTTTTCTCTCAAGTGCTATATTCACAAGTTTGATTGTCAGATCTAAATCTCTACTTCATACTGTACAAGTTTTTAGAATATCAAAAAGACTCCCTGTAAAATTTCTCATCTCTTTTCTCAGAATATTAATAACTGTTTACTCTACAAGATAACCATCAGAATCACACAATTATTAAATCCTATAGATGTTACTTCAATGTCCTCTGGATACAGAAGAAGGATGATACATGGTGGTAGAACAAATGCTGAATATTTATACTGTATTTGGAAACTCCAGAACAAAAGACTGTTGAATGCATCCATAAGTAACTATGAATATATCCTTACTTTTTTTAAAGGTAACATTAGCTCTACAGGATAGTAATTTAAAAATATCAACAATGACTTCAAAATATCTGTATGAATGTGTTGGAGCCAGTGTAGGACAGTATGTTAGCATGGCTCTAAAATATGTGTTTGAAGTTGAGTGTAAAGCTCACCATTGTCACAAACAAGCTGCTTTGCTATCTGTTCATTTTGCTGTGGATTTTGTCATGACTAACAGTTTCAAAACTTCTAATATGCTTATTCTTAACCTTAAAAAAGTTTTAAGTATCCCAAGTTGCCTTCAGAGTTATTTAATACGGAGTCTTTAATGTAAGAATTTCTGTTGGAGAAAATTACAGTCCAGATAAACCTTCAGTCAACAGCATTTTAAGATGTCAAACCTGCATTTTTTAAAGACAATCCAGACAGATAACACAGAGATAAAAGTTAACACACTTCATTTGCTTGCAGCCCTTACAACGGGATAAACAACTAGCTGTTTCATCTACAATGAAAACTGGTCAAGCTTTAAATCTATGTAATCTAATTTTACCCATGAAAGAAATAGGGTAGGCTCTTTCACAGACAGAAAGTTTATTTGTCTTTCTTTGCAGTTCATTCCCCCAGCTCTCCAGAAACGCATGATTTCATCCCATCACTTCGCAGGCACAGGTTTCAGAAGAATGTTTTTCTATACTTTCAATAGTTTATTTTTCAGAAATATTCCTATCACACAATCAAAAGAGGACTGAAAGAGCAAAGTAGAACATTTCTTTCCACAGAAAGCATAACTCTTAGCCCTGTTCTTATGTGAAATTTAATGGTGGAATCATTCTTAAAATAAAGATGACTGAATTAAAAAGTTAAGAAACTAAGGATAGACAAATTTCTTGGAAGCAAGGTTCCATCACTCTTTCAGACTACCTACAAACAATTCCAATGAGCTATCCCTGCCTATGGCAGGGGGTTGGAACTAGATGATTCTTGAGGTCCCTTCCAACCTTACCATTCTATGATTCTATACCTAGTTTTGTCTAATTAAAAGGGAATGAAAGTTACTACTGAACTCATTCTGTCAGTTATAGGACTGCAACAGGACTTGAGATTCACTGCTTTTATGATACGATTGTATGAAATAGAAGATGTTTTGGTATTAAAACACTTCTTTAATTTAATAAACATGTTTGGCAAAACCAAATAACACTTGCTTCTGAAGATTTTTAACTTCATGCAAGGCAATAAAACCTGTAAATATTGTTTTTTTGTTGTTTTTTTTTACTTTCAGAAAATTGAATCAAAATCAATACAAACCTTATGTTTTCTGTGTAATCTTAGATGAACAAGATATTTAGTTGACAGAAAACAAACAAAATTTCATGGATTTCAAAAACCTCTTGTATTTGAAATATTGAAAGTTAACATCACATATGAACAGACAAAATGCAAAGCCAAAAAAGGTCTATGGATACAACCATCAGGCCAGATGATTCTAATCAATATTTTTCATCCTTGATTTCTCTGGCCTCATCCAAGCCATAAACAAGCATTTTTAAAATACTTAAATATAGACTACAACTATTTTGCTCATAATTACCAGATGATCAGCTTTATTGACTACTGGAATGGTACTTGTGCTATTAGATATCTTTACTTCCAATATGAGAATCATCATATAGCCCTAACATTATTTTCATGTGGTCATATTAAATGGATTAAAATAGCTCAAATAGTCCAACACTGAAGGAAGGACATAGATGTGTTGGAGTGGGTCCAGAGGAGGGCCACAAAGATGATCAGAGGGCTGGAGCAGCTCTCCCATGAGGACAGGTTGAGAGAGTTGGGGCTCTTCAGCCTGGAGAAGAGAAGGCTTCGAGGGGACCTGATAGTAGCCTTCCAGTATCGGAAGGGGGCCTACAGGAAGGCTGGGAAAGGATTATTTACAAGGTCCTGCAACGACAGGACAAGGGGCAATGAGCTTAAACTGGCAGAGGGGAGATTTAGACTGGATGTTAGGAGGAAGTTCTTTCCAGTGAGGGTGGTGAGGCACTGGAACAGGTTGCCCAGGGAGGTCATGGATGCTCCCTCCCTGGAGGTGTTGAAGGCCAGGTTGGATGAGGCCTTGAGTAACCTGTACTAGTGGGAGGTGTCCCTGCATATGGCAGGGCATTGGAACTAGATGATCCTTGAGGTCCCTTCCAACCTTACCATTCTATGATTCTATGATACTCTGAATTTGACTTCACTTTGTATCAAAATTTGCTCTATCAAATTTTGGTTGTTTTTTTTTTTTTTCTTCATGTATATGATATGGCCAAAATGCTAGATTATATGTGGAGATTATATTTCACCTTGGAATCACTGGGTCTAAACTGCTCTTTCACTAGTGACACGGGTTAGGAACTTTCCCCCTCCCCCACTATTGAAATTTACCAGACTAGCTCAGATGGCTTAGAAGATGAAGCTATATTTACAGTCAAACCTACAAGCATATAGACACAATATATTTACAAGTATTTATGATTACACACAAATAAGTAATAATACAGAAATCCAAACTCTCTCCCGGAAAAAGGAAACTGCCCAGAAGGGGTTCAGAGCTACTCCTTCTTTCTCTCTCTATTTTTCCAGACAGACAAACAAAACAACCAGCAAAGCTTATGTTGTTACATGTTAGCTAAGATTAATAGAAAAGCTATTAGAGTGGAGTTAAGAGAAAGCAAATAGAGCATCACAGACCAGAGTGCACAAGATTATTTACACTTTGGGTTTTTATCCTTCTCAGCAAAACAATGAATGACGTAAACTTCATCGTTATTTCCTTTTCACAACCAATGATCTCATTTCTCTCATTAAAATATTCCAGTTAGCCTCAAACTAGCACAACTAAAAACCGTTTTATGAAAAACAATAAAAGCCTCCCTTAATTCATAGAGTTTTTGAGACCTGTTGCTGACTTCTGTCTCAAAGCTATATTGTCAATGCAAACTATACAGCTAATGCTGCAACTGACATTTTAGCCACTAAATATCCTGATGTTTTTTAAAAATAGAGGAAATTTTACCTTAATATCAAAAGCTCCCGGTTGACCCACTTTGTTATAAAGCTCTAGCTGGTTCTTGACAGGTGTTACCCACAATATCAGCTGATTTAGTTGTTGATCGAGATCAATGAAATCCTTTAGCAGAATCTCTATTTCTTTTTGTTTCTCTGGAAGATCTTTGGACACCTGAAAATAATAGCAGAAGTAATTTTTAGATGTGTGTGAAAAAGAAGTCTTACATAAAGCAATTTATTACTACACACTTATACACTTACATAATATATTAAAATACAAGGTTTGAACACTGGTAAGAAGGGAAAGAAAAAACAGACCCACTAACCAAATTATTATGGTAGTATCTTGCAAGTCAGTCAAAACACACTCTTTCCTAAAACCAACAAAAAAACCCACAAACCAAACCAAACCAAATCAAAAAACCCAAACAAAACCTCCAAACTAAAAAACCCCAACCTAACACACACACACACACACAAAAAAAAAAACCACCAAAAAACCCAACCCAATCACACAAAACTGAAACCCCAAACCTAAAAAACGGACATTCATATACACACAAAACCACCCCAAACAAACCAAAATAATCCAAGCCCAGGCATCAGTACTTCTTTCATTTTTATGTCAGTGTATTACACTTCTAAAAGGCAACTTTTTATTCAAGGAAAGAAAATGGTGAAAATAAGAATTTGATTGTTTCTAACATTTCCCGGTCTCTTCAATCTAAATATCTATAAATGTGTATTTTCTTGCAAGGCGTTTAGAGTTGCCAATTGAGTACAAATATTTACAAGTAGACATATACAGAAAAGAAAAATAATGCATAAATAGATCATCAGTACTGATCAGGTGAATTATTTCTATCCTTTGCATTCAAAGCAGTCAGATATTTTACTACTCGCATTCTTCTGTGCCAAGAATATCAGAAATGACTAATCAGTGAACGACATAGTTTATATCCAACAACACTGAAGCACTTGGAGGAATTATAGGAAGAGGTTGGAAATAAATAAGCCAAAAGAAATCTCCATGTTGTCCTTTCCAGATATGATTTCTCTAGCTAGATATGTGAAGTGCCATTGTACTACACTATGAGCAACACTGCAAACACAGAAGCTATATGTACTTGAAAAACACAACACCAAAAAATCAAAAAGCAAACAAGCCAACCACCAAGAAGAAAAATAAAAACAAAACAAAAAACCCCACACCAAAACCACCCCACTAAACCCAACAACAACCACAAAAAAAACCCAAGCAAACAAAAAGTAAAAACACAGAAACAACAAACCAGACTGAAAGACTTCAAAGAAAACCAAGCAATCATGAATAGAGAAGAAAAGAACTGTCCCACATGCAGATAACTTCACAAATTTGGCTTGAAAATACTGCTTTGTTGGTACTAAAATACACACACACAAATATGCTCTGCATGTGATTTATTAGACCACACTTAAGTGCTATTTGGAATTCGAGAAGCTGATTTGCCATATATTAAATGATCTCCTTTCTCACTACAGCCACCCCATAGTATCCTATTTACTAAAAATTTAGCATGTGAGTCAAATTACTCCCTAAATATAATAAAATCTTTCTTTTTCCAGAAAGGCCCCAGATATGAAAGAAAACACATAGAAATGTACCAGTTCCCTCATGTGTTAACTTCTACACAGACCTTGGTTTAATTTCACAGATAAGTTTCATCTTTGTTACAATTTTGGAATGCTAATCTCCGGTGTTTAGTAGCTTTAATATTAATGTAAATAAATTCCACAGAAATACTACTGAAAGTATATAGGTTGTCATAGGTAAACAAAAATCCAAGCTGACTTCTGAAGATCTGAGATTTAAATCAATCTGCTTCCCATCAACATTAATTGAGAATATTTGNAGTAACCAATTATGTACTAAGATATATTTGATCTAGAAAAGCAGAAGATGAAAGATAAGATTTTGGTGACAGATTGTACTTCAACCTACTGTTTTCAAAAATAACCACAAAAGAAAAGAAAACTAAATAAATCCCACCTATAGTGAGGGGCAAATTATGATATAAAGAAATGCAGCCTCTTCTTGCAAGTTGGGTCCTGCTTTAAAATTATAGCAAAAATACAGAATTAGAATATTATTGATGTGAACAAAAAATCTAGATCAATATAAATTAGTTCATTACATACAGAAAATTCTACCACTGAGATAGAAACAGTAAAGAGGTAAAATAAGGAGTTTCCTCCAACCCAGGTTAAGGTTACAGCTAAGCACAGCTAAGCGTTTAGCATGCATAAGCATTTAACAAGGCATAACCTTGTTAAGATCCAAGTAACTTTACATGCCACTGTGGGGGAATCAGATTCTTAGATTCTGCATCTCAGGGATTTTGCTTGCTCACCTTTCAGGGTTTTTTTAAGCTCTGGTATTAAACACTGAGACTAGCTGACCAAATTAGAGCCTGCTGTGTTTAAGGTAATTACAGGGCCACCTCTAAAGGCAAGGCACCGCTGCAGACTGCCTGCTGGGGGACAGCTTGTTTCTACAGCTAATTCTGCAATTCACCAGAAGCATAATTTGGTCAAATCTCCATGAAGTAATGGACACGGACACTCATTGTCCAGATTTCTAACCTTTCTGTGACAGAAAAGAACACAAGGAGACAGGGCTTCCATAATCTTCTCTACTTTTTAACTCATAGTCTTTCAAGCCTGCTATTCACAGCTCCAGCAGTTTCACCCAAGGTGGAATGCTGATGCTGGTGAGTCCTAGAGTCATCCCCCTGCCCTGCTGGATCTGGGCTCTTGGATGCATCAAGAGATGAGTGAGCAACAGCTAGTATCCCACTCCAATTCTCTCTCCTACCATTTTGCTTTTGGCCCTGTTTCTTCCCTCATCCTCTTTTTATTTATTTCATGCCTCAGAGGTACCCACCCTATGCCTACTCAGTTACATCTCATTTGGTATTTTATCTCTCTCCCTTCTGTTCAAGAAAGATTATTAAGTTTATCAGAGGAGGTCTGATGTCTTTTTCTAAGGGAGAAGACTAATAGGAACATTATCCACAGGGCAACATCAGTAGCAGAGTAAAATCAGGGCAAATGTGAGATATTTTCCCTTAGATCTGCCTAGAGGCCAAACATAAGCCTGATTAAAGAGTCTTATAGGTTGGCAAGAAGATAGGGTACAAAAAAAAAAAAA
>VWZE01005406.1:0-34064 GCA_013396675.1 Eubucco bourcierii | reverse complement strand
AAAAGTATAAAGCAAGATGTAGTTTTACTTTACTATCTCACTTCTTAAAAAAGAATACAAGTATCATGGAAAAAGGAATCAGGTAACTACACTGCAATCAGCCCACAGCATAACTGGACTAAAAGCAGGGGTTTATTTTGTCCAAGCAAAGTCTTTTATAATAAAGAAATGTCTTAAGTCACGGTAACATTTAAATGCAAGCTTCCATCCAGACTTCATGAAAACTCACAACTGACACTTCTATCATGCTAGGAAGATGATTGCATAAAACAGCAATTCCTACAGTCACTGTTCGTAAGGTTCTATCTACTTAAAATCACCATCCCGAGAGCATATACAAAAAAAAAAAACTGATTTAAAAGTAGAAGGGGGAGAAGTCAATTTTTACGCATCATTTCTTCATGAAAAACAATCAATGTAAGAAAGAGTTTCATATAAGTTCAGTTTAGGATGCCATCTAGTTAATTAACTGAGCCATTTTCATTAACAAACTCAATATTGACTTTAAAACAAAATCTGTGCAATTTCTTTAAACGATGAATATTTATGAGCCATAGTGTCTTTGATGAAGTCGGAGTAAAGACTGGATTACTAGAGGAAGATGAAAGCATGCTACTGAAAATATGCATGGAAGAGTTTTATGTGCTGTGTAGGTAGTGCTTCAAGTTTCCCTACAAGCCTCTCAGGATCTGACCTTGGCACATGTTTTTGAATCTTTTTTTAAACTTTAAAAGTATTTTTTTAATATTTCAAGTTTCTTCTTTATTTAAAAAAAAAAAAAAAAAAGATGAAAAATATAAAATCCTCTGCTTGTCCACTGATGATGAAGACTAAAACATTCTATAGATCCAATGGATCAAACAGTTTTCTGCTTCATACAGCTGTCTAGTTTTAAAAAAAGCAAATAAATATAATCTGCACCCCAATAATTTATTTTATTTTTCCTGCATGGTAATATCATAGAAGCATATAATGGTTTGGGTCAGATAGGGCCTCTAAAGGTCATATAGTCCACCCTCCTCTGCAGTAAGCAGGGACATCCTCAACTAGATCAGGTTGTCCAAAGCCCTTTCAAGCCTCACCTTGAATATCTTCAGGGATAGGACTTCAACCACATCCCTGGGCAACCCGTTCCAGTCTTCCACCACTCTTGTGTTAAAGACTGTGTATATCACAGTCTAATCAATCACAGAATTAATCAGGATGGACAAGACCTTTCAGACCATCAAGTTCAACCTATCACCCAACACCTAATTAACTAAACTATGGCACCTCATCCAGGCTCTTTTAAAACACTTCCAGGGATGGCAACTCCACCACCACCCTGGGCAACCCATTCCAATGCCAATCAGTCTTTCTGTGAAGAATTCTAACATACAGCCTAGTGCAGTTTGAGGCTGTGTCCTCTTGTTCTGTCACTGGTTGCCTGGGAGAAGAGACCAACCTCCACCCAGCTACAGCCTCCTTTCAGGTAGTTGTAGAGAGCAATAAGGTCCCCCCTGAGCCTTCTCTTCTCCAGGCTGAAAAATCTCAGGTCTGTATGGATATCTATATGGATTTTATTTGTTTTTTTTAAATTTAATGTTTGCAACTAATTGTCATTCACTGTCTGTGATTCTCTTTTGTGAATGGCACTTTTTAAACACAAGACCCTTTGCCTTAAATCTTTGCTAAATAATCCAGTACACTATTTCATCTTCTTTACCTTTCTCAGAGATAGAAATCCTAAAGGAACCACAAAGTGTTTACAGTATGATTCTTTCAATGACTCTTAATGCAGGATATTCTAGCAGGAAAAATATTTTTAAATAAAAATGCAATGCCTTAATTGTACTTTCCTTGGTGTATAGCAGGTAGGTCATATCTACCTCTCAGACTACTTAAAATACATGAGCCAAGGCAACTCCATCATTCACCCCACAATACTAGTAGCCTGCCCGAACAGGCAGCGAAAGATTTTTTCCCCACGCAAAACGGAACCTGACATAACATTGAAAGGAGAACATAAAAGAGTGGGGTAGCACAAATCCTTGATGCACTATTCCAAGATAAACATTACTTTTAGGGTACAATAAACCCTGTCTAACATAGTTAAGAGCAATCTCTTATGGTTTGGCATGCAATGGTAGTCCTACTGTCACTTTTGCTCTTTCCATGTGACAAAGCTCTTTCTGCCTGTTGTTTTGCCTTACCATTGTTTTCCACAGCCCTTCTTTTCCTTTTCCTAACATCACAAATTATCTGAATGCTTCACTTTCAAAACCGTGTCAGTACTGAAAGCTCAATTTGCATGTGTAATCAGCTTACCGTGGCAATCAATCAATAGTTAAACTAAACATATCAATACTTTCTTTCAGGTTGTTGCCTACAGTTGAGAGAAGCTTGCCAGAAACATTCACAAAGTGGTTGTGGATGTTCTAGAAAGTGTCACCTGCCAGAAAGCCTGACAAGCAAAACAAAGCCAAAAGGCATTCCAAGTGACAAATATTTATACAACATATTGTGCTTTAAAATGCAAGCTATAAATGTTACTGGGTTTGCTCAAAAAGTACTCTATAGAAATAAAGCCAAATCTTTGCTACACGAATTGGATCTAAGACATTAACACAGCAATAAAACCAGTATCAAACAACAATTTCTGGCAATGAGCTGCACTAAGCAGTAAGATAGACAGTGGGTGCACAGACAAACTGCATTATTTACAAAGTAAATAAACAGGGATTTGTTTGTCTTGCAGAATCACAGAATGTCAGAGGCTGGAAGGGACTTCAAAAGATCATCCAGTCCAAGCCCCACGCCAGAGCAGGATCACCTAGACCACATCACACAGGAACACATCCAGGCAGGTCTTGAATATCTCCAGAGAGGGAGACTCCACAACTCCCGTGGGCAGACTGTTCCAGTGTTGTCACCCTCATAGGGAAAAAAAAAAAAATCCTCCTCATGTTTAAATGAAACTTCCTATGCCTCAGTTTCCACCCATTGCCCCTTGTCCTGGCATTGGGCATCATTGAGCAGAGCCTGGCTCCATCCTCCTAACATTCACCCTATACATATTTATAAACATTGATAAGGTATAAACATTGATGAGGTCAGCTCTCAGTCTCCTATTCTCCAAGCTAAAGAGCCCCATGTTCCATTCCCTTAATCTACACTTTTACAGAGTGCAGACAAATTACAGTGGGTTGGATTTTTATCTACAGTTGAATATTTACAGCATTTCCTAGTAACAAAGAGTTTATTTTGTTCAGGATTATAGGGAAAAAATAATCTTCACACCAAGTACTGAGGGGATATCTCTGACATAAGCCAACTACTAATGAACTTGCTTTACTTTTTGGTTATACTTCAGGAATTGCCAGTTCAGCACTTTGAAGGAAGTGGCATTTGTAAGGAACATGCAGCTGATAGAAAAAATGAGAGTGTGGACTTAGCTAACTGTATTCACTGTGCAATCATATTTGGTTCATGACAACAGACCATTCTCTAGATGATGATGATGATAATGGCCTGAGTCAACCTCATGAAGTTCAACCAGAACATGTGCAAGGTCCTGCANTACCTTGCACGTAAGGCAAACCTTGGGGTAAGGTACAGGGGTGGGGAGAAGGTGGAAGGGTGGTTGGGAGCCCCTCCTGGGGTCTCTGATTTCTGGGAGGGGAGTTGTGTTGCTGTATTACCTTTTACTTATATATTTCTGTAAATATTCTGTATATAGTGTAAATATCTGCTGTACATTGTGCTGAGCTGTAAATAGAGCTTCATCATTTAACTTCCAGCCGACTGAGTGCTAGTCTGGGTCATTTTACAAAGTGTGGGGGTGGGGGGAACTCCCAAACCTTCACACTGGGTTTGGGCAATTCCAAGCATTGATACAGGCTGGGCAGTGACTGGCTTGAGAGCAGCCCTGAAGAAAAGGGCTTGGGGGTGATGGTGGATGAGAAGCTCAACATGAGCTGCTGTCCTTGTAGCCCAGAGAACAAACCATTTCCTGGGCTACTTCAAGAGAAGTGTGGCCAGTAGGCTGAGGGAGGTGATTCTCCCCCTCTACTCCACTCTGGTGAGACCCTACCTGGAGTATTGCATCCAGTTCTCAAGTCCCTATTACAGGAAAGATATGGATGTACTGGAACTTATCCAGAGAATAGCCAAAAATATCATCAGAGGGCTGGAGCATGTCTCTTACGAAGACAGACAGAGAGTTGTGGCTATCCAGTATTTGAAGGGGACCTCCAGAAAAGCTGGGGAGGGACTTTTTAATGATGTCAGGTAGTGATGGGACTAAGGGGAACGGAACAAAGCTAGAAATGGGTAGATTCAGACTGGATCTTAGGAAGAAGTTCTTCACCATGAGGGTGGTGAAACACTGAAACAGGTTTCCCAGGAAGGTGGTGGAAGCCCCATCTCTGGAGTTTTTTAAGGCCAGGCTGGATGTGGCTCTGAGCAATCTCATTTAGTGTGAGGTGTCCCTGTCCATGGCATGGGGGTTGGAACTAGATGATCCTTGTGGTCCCTTCCTGCCCTGCCCATTGTATGATTCTATGAAATTTTTGATAAGGTGTTTCTGGAACTGACAAAAGTGGTCAAAGAAAGGGTAAGGCAAAACAAAGGAAAACGGGAACACAAGGTTTGACTTTCGATTCCCAAAATGATGGGTATACTATTATAATTTCCAACTGAAAGCACAGAAATGAAACTGTAGTATTCATTTCCTAAGATCTTTTCCCCTCCATCCCACAAATAACAAGAGTAGCAATTGTAGTCATTTCAGTTGTGAACTGAAACTAAGTTATATTGACATCCTGGAAATTCGTTGTCATCACAGGTAATCTATGAATAATTACTGCTCAAGGCAAGGTACAACACATGAACTATAACCTTGTTATGACTTTGCCTTTCTGCACTTTCTGGGCCCATCTGTTTTTCTCTACACTTGATCAACCAAGCTAAGATGACCTATACTTTCCCTGGTGGTACAGAAAATGTTCACAAATTGTAGCCATGTCACTCTACTCTATATTTTATTTTTGTCCATATAGCACAACAAATTGATTTGCTGTGGCAGTAAAGAGTGAAATAGTCTCTTTGGTATCTAGTAATTAGTTTTAATACTAGCAGACAAATTAAAAGGCAGTGAAACAAAATGTCTCCATCAGGCATTGATAATAACCTTCCTAATAGATACAGTAGATGTTGTGAAGACTAAGGTGGATAAATGAGGAGAATGCTGATTTTGGCATCCAGCTTACTTTCAGATAATCTAGCTCATCCCTCTTGGTTGACACCAGACCAAGAATAATATTAAAGAATAATAAACTCCTTCCAGCAAACCTCTGATGCCATGGTTCACTGGTCTCAGACCTAATCTATCAATCTATTTACTGCACAGTAAAAGGTAAGAAACACATTACAGATCTGTTATGCACCCTGGCAGGTGGTATATGACAAGAACTGAATTCATCACAAACTCCAGTGCCTGGTACCCCTGTTGCACGCTTTGAAGCCCTAGGTGGTTAGCTTACTTGGCTATCAGAGCAGAAGATGGTTTGAACTTTGAAAACAAATGAAAAATTATTGATGTGAAAACATAAAAATGGTTATACCCCACCTATTTTTTCATACAATTAGGACTTCACAAAGTGTTATTTTCAGTTTTACAGGAAATACTGGCTTTGGAGAGGGTACAATAAGTAAAACAAAGCTAGAAGTCATGCCTGCAAACGTGGACTTTAATCTTAATTCTCTGCTTAAACTATGTCTGGGGTAGCAGACTGTTAGAATCACTATTCAATAAAGTTGTCTAAAAACCATGTCATTTAAAAATTATTACTATCCACACAAAAAAGAAATTCTTCATATACCTATTTTCAAGGTCACCAGCATGTGATACAAGCACCTAAAAGCAAAGACAATGATGAAGCAAAAGAAAAAAAAAAAAAAGAAAAAAAAAAAGATTGTTTTATGTGACTGCAAATCCTTTCATCCTTTCATACTCAATTTCTTTTCTTCGTTCTTTTCCCTTGCTGTAGGGCAATCATTTCTCTGACTGTAAAAAAGGCTTGAACATGATTTATTTCAAATATGTCACCTTGAAGGTTAGGACTCACAGGTGTTGTCCCCCATTCCCCTGCTTGGCAGATCAAGGCATAACAAAAATTTGTCATGACCTTAGGAGATATTTGGTTACATCCTTAGCTGGTGTAAATTGTCACAGCTACTCTGAAATAAAGAGAATTACTCTAATATATGACAGATAAGGTCCTGCCTTAGATTACTTATGTAACTGTCAGGTATGTTTCATATTTGGAAAATAATATCATCCTGAAATACCAGATAACATCACAGGGTAGATTGCTAGAAGTTCATTTCTAGTACAGATAACAGAAAACAAAACAAAACAATTAGCTTGATACAAATGATTAAAGATACGTTCTTAGAAGGCTATGGAGAGACACAAAAATCTCTGTATGATGATGTTGGTCCACCGTACTTTGAGGAACACAACAAATATGCACTCAAAATAACTGACTACAGATCTATACTCAGGTGACCTACAGAAGTTTGTCTGATAGAAAAGTCCCAGAGCTGCAAGCTTTGGATGTCAGGGTTTTGGTTTTTTCATTGCTTACAGATCTATAACTGAAGGAAGACAATGTATGTCCCCCTGTCAGACTCATGGATTTCTTTCCATGATTTCTAATTTTATTACACATGGTAGAATTTCATAGGATTAAGTAAATTAATTAAATAAGACTTCCTACCTAAATTTTGTGGAAAAAATAATTTAAAAAATGTTCATTTGAATTTCCCTGGAAAAATCCAATTGCAGAAACTAAAAAAAAAATTTAAAAAATCTGCCTTTTTTTAAAAAAAAAACAACATTTTTGAAGATCATATGGGAAATAGAGAACCTTCAGAGAAAAAAAGAAGGTCTTCAGAGAACATGTATGGATTTGAGTCTTGTTATTTTCAAACTCAGATTCTGCTCATTAAAAATATATACTGCTTTTTTAATCACAGAAACATTCAGATTGGAAAAGACCCTCAGGATCACCAAGTCCAACTGTGCCCCGGGCTTCATCAAGAGAAGTGTGGCCAGCAAGGCAATGGAGGGGATTCTCCCCCTTTGCTCTTGTGAGACTTCATCTGGAGTACTGTGTGCGGTTCTGAAGCACCCAACACAAGAAGGACACGGAACTGTTGGAGTGACTCCAGAGGAAAGCTACAGAGATGATCAGAGGGCTGCAGCACCCCTGCTATGAGGACAGACTAGAAAAGTCAGGGCTCTTCTGGAGGCAGTTGGGGCAGTCTGGAGAAGAGAAGACTTCCAGGAGACCTTGTAGTAGCCTTCCAGTATCTGAAGGGGGCCTACTGGAGGTCTGGGGAGAGACTATTTACAAGGCCTTGTAGTGACAGGATGATCAGTTTAAACTGGTAGAGGGGAGATTTAAACTGGATGTTAGCAGGAAGTTTGTTCCAGGGAGGGTGTTGGAACACAGGAACAGGTTTCTCAGGGAGGTTGTCGCTGCTCCCTCACTGGAGTGTTCAAGGCCAGGCTGGATGAGCCCTTGAACAACTTGTTCTAGTGGTAAGCATCCCTGCCTATGGCAGGGAGTTGGAACTAGGTGATGTTTCAGGTCCTTTCCAAGCTTGAACCATTCTATGATTCTATTAACACCCTACTCTACAAGGCTCACCCTAAACCCCCAAGCACCACATCCAACCAACATTTAAACACCTCCAGTGTTGGTGACTCTACCACCTCCCTCGGCAGCCCATTTCAATGCCTGACCATTCTTGCTATGAAAAAATATTTCCTAATATCCTACCCAGTCATAGCTTGAGGTCATTTCCCCTTGGAGAGACCAGCACCAACCTCTCCATGACATCTTCTCAGATAGCTGTAGACAGCGATGAGGTCTGCCCTCAGCCTCCTCTTTCTCAAACTAAACAGCCCCAGTTCCTTCAGTTGCTCCTCATAAGATTTATTCTCTAGGCTCTTCACCAGCTTTGTTGCCCTAAAGATTCTTTATATTCAGCTACCAAGAGCCAGTGAGAAAGAATTTATCAGTTTTTTCCTGGGTTAACACAGACTGCTCTCACAAGCTCCCACTCAACCCATGACTCAGTTTTATGTGTCTCCATAGGTGGATAAATGAAATACAAATAAAGCATTTAAGTAATGATCTAAAATTTAAGTTCAATTTTCTGGTTTTAATCTCTCTTCAAAGTAAATAGAGGTTTTCAAATGCTAAACTCCAGACCTTGCCAGAAACATTACTTAGATCTAGGAGATAAGCTTGTAAAGCAAATGATTCTCTTAACAACAGTTTTGTCCCCCATATTTCATCCAGACCTAACTACTTGCAAAAGCCCTCTTTTGGTTGCTCTGTGACAAGAAATCTGTGACATTTCTGCATCAGTAAGCAGAAAGTGGAATACATTTTTTTTTTATATATGAGTAATCAGTAAAAGCTTTACATTCAAGCATGCATCACAGAATCATTACAATGTATTTTGTAATTCTACTAAAAGTTTGGGTTTCTTTTTCTGAAAACTAATAATGTTGTGTTTGTAACACTACAGCTCAGATTTTCAAATCACAGGGCCTAAATTCAGCCATGTGTACGCTTACTTCAACTATTCTGATCTTGAAGTGTTCTGAATTCTTCTCTGTATGTATTGATTTCAGAAACTCATTTGTAGAGAAAGAGATACTTCTGTCCAAGCACCTAAATAATGATTTATGTGTCCAACTTGGAGTTTGTGAATGTAATCAATATTTATTATCCACTTTCATCTGAGCCATCAGCTAATATTCTGAACATTGCCAGACTGTTTCTGTTAGGAAGAAACTAATGAGAGTTCCCCATCAAATAGGTTCCTGTTTAGTTCCTCGGTCTGTGCTTAAAGTTCATGTGTGTTCACAGAAACCATAACAAAAATCCCCAAGGCACAGTATTCTTGACTAGAAACTCTAGGTTGTCTGGTTAGAAAGGTGCTTGGAAGAAGATTTTCTGACTTTTTTTTCTTTTTTTTTAATCTACAAAGAGCCAAATCCCTCTTTATTTTCATCCTGGTATCCTGGTAACTTCAATGAATAGACAGCACAGGTTAATGTTCTAGAATCTGACTTCACCATCAGGCTTCTCACACTGTCCTTTTCTGACCAGACTAATCCATACCTTAGATGGCGGTCCTCTGGAGAATGTTTTCCACCATTTCTGCTACACAAGAAGCAGAAATTAAATTGAAAGCACTCAAATTATCTGCTTTTTTTACCAGATTTGCCATTCATTGTCACTAGTTTCCAAGACAAAAATATGGTACTTCAACAATAGAATAAAAACCAACAAATCCCTCCCTTATTTCTCTCCATGAATACATAGATCCCAGAAAGCAAAAAAAAGTGGTACTTTGCTTGATGGAAACTAGAACTCAAAGCTCAAGGTTAGAAGAAGCATGGTAAAATGGGAAAGAGTACCTGCAGAATTCACCTTTCAGTTGGAGAGATGAGGGAATTAGGAAGTGTTTCCAAAAAGACAAACAGTCCTTTGCTACTGCCTCTCACACATCTGAGTTACAGAAGCCAGAATATTTTTTGTAGTCTGATTGTTTTGAAGGTTCAGAAATGGTACTCCACATTTCACCCTTAAGCAGCAGACCTGTAATTTAGGGAGTATATCCGGATGCAGCATCATCACTTCAGGCACTAAGGGTCTTTGCTAGCTGTCATTGTTTCTCACACTACTGCATCGCATACATTTTACTTCCTCAGGTTCACTACGCATCTGAATACCTCCTCACAAAGAGAAAAAATAATAGCAGAAAATATATAAAGCAAATATTCACTGTGGATTAAAATTTTATCCCACAGTTATAACACTAATATGTCTAACCTTTAACAAGCGATGGTTAGCCTCCTTCAGTGTACTCTCAAGCTTATGTTTTTTGTCTGGGTTCAGCGATGCACTTCCAAGTGCTGTTCCTCCAGTTTCATTTAATCGTTTCAGTATTCCCTTGTGTGGCGGCAGCTCTTCAGCTCTTAACTGGAACAGACAAATACAGCAGTTAAGATGAACTGTGGTAGAATTTCTATCTCTCTTATCTTCACCCTTATCGATTTGTGTATCAGCTGAAGGAGTAAACTCAATTCAGGACAAAATAACAATTGCTTTGTGAACACAGAAGGCTAAAACTCCCCAGCTGATGGGGCTAAATTCCCCCATTAGTGGATCAAGCCTAAAGAGAGCCCTAAAGTTCAAGACAGGGGGTTTCTCAGGATATGCCTATGGCAGGGGGTTGGAACTAGATGATCTTTGAGGTCCCTTCCAACTTAAACCGTTCTATGAGTCTATGAAATCATTGTTACATATGTTCCACATATAGACACTCAATAGCCTGTGAATATGAATTTTAATTTTTTTTTAGTATGAAAAAAGTATTTTAGAGAAGAGTTTTAACATGTTTCGTGCTGTGAACACAGTCACTCAGATGATATTTACATCCTGTGGTAAATAAGGTACATACACTTGGTTTGTCCCTGCCTCGTGCGAGGCCTATGTTCTTTCCAAATTTGAGTAAAACATACCTATAGCTTCACCTAATATCATTGAGCTTGGCTAGTTGCCATTCTGATTGGCTATTCTGTGTCCAAAGGCCCATTAGTCATGGGTTGTATTGATAATAAGAGATGAGCAGGTAATACAACCTGCTCTGCCATTGCATTCATTCATTCTTGCCTGCTTCTGGCTGCTGCTATTGCTCTCTGCTTCTGGCAGTGTTATGTCTCACTGCCTTGCTGTCTTTTACGCATTAAGTTTTGCTAAGCTATAAGCTAGCTCTGATACAAAGTAACAAACTCTGATGCTTTGAGTTTGTTTGCCTGAGAACTACACTTTTTCAAGTTTACCAGGAACAGGTTCTAAACGCCTTCGTGCAATCGGCTTTGCACAGCTAGCATGACATCCGTGCTAAAAGACTGCACATTGCAAGACATCCTGCTTACACCTGAAAATCTCTTGGCAAGACAGGAAGTCCTGGAGACACAGATTGTTCAGAGAAATCAGGACCTGCTCAGAGATTGTCTGCCTCCTTTCTCCAGCACCCTGAAGCCTGGCAAGAATTATAAGCCTCAGCAGCTGACAAGGCAGTAACAGAATTCCCTGAAAGCACTTGGGTACTCTCTCCAGCTGTAGCTAGCCCACCAAGCTGGGAGATAATTTTTGTGAGTAAATACTTAAAGCCTCTTGTAATTCACCACTGCCTTCTGCCTTAAGAAGAAAGGAGCTCCTTGAGTCCATTTGGTGGACAAGTGGTATAATTAACTGCAAATGGTATGGTGACCACAAGAACCTTCTCTTCCAGTTCAATTAATGTTTATATTTTTGCTGGTTATTTCTTAAATGTTCTAGATCCTACATTATCGTTTGTATAATGTTTCCACGACCGTTGCAGAAGAACCTAATTGTTATTAAAAAATAGCGGTGAGGATGGTGAGATTCCTGGATATTGAAAATTAGTAAAGTTTCTCCCTTCAGTGCATCTTCCATTACTTTTCTTATTTTAGTATGATCAGTGTATATATGTACCTGAATTTTGCAATTGCACTGCTTTGATTTACCTAGAACACGTTACATTGATGCTGTATTTGATGGCAAAAGTATTTTCTGAAGATAGAATTTGATTTTATTCAATGTATGACTGATAAAAGAAGACAACATTAAGAACAAGGCTCACAATACCTTCACTTTGCTAAGGCAGTCTCTTAACTGGTCTTCATTCCCTGGTTCAAGGGGAATACCAATAGTGCTGTCTACTTCCTTTAACCATAAAATCAACTTGTTCAAGTCCTCTTGAAATTCTGCTAAAATATTCTTCTCTTCCTCTATCCTGTAATAAAAACATGAAATTAATGTTTCTGTATATTTATTTTTTATGCTGAAGTGTTTATCCATTCTAAAANGAGGAATCTCACTATTTCAATTAATTATTGTTAAAAGTGTGTCACTTTTTTTTTTTTTATCAAAATTATCAGATAAATGTCCTTATCTGAAAGATAAAAATCCTTCAGATTTTAACAAACTGAATCTGTAAAACTGGTACTTCAACCTCTTTGGACATGCTGTGCAAATAGATGTTTTGGTGACCATGTCTCCTGGATAGGGTTACGGTTTTGGTTTGGGCAGAGGTTGTTTACTGTCCCCTTCATGAGAAGCAGGGAGGGGCAACAGCCAAGACAGCCAGCTGAACCAGCCACTGGGGTATTTGATACTAGGTTGACATCATATCCACTATATAAAAAGAAGGGCAATCTGAGGCAAGTTCAGGTGCTTTAAGCAGGGAACTGTGAAATGCAGTTGGAGGGCTGAGCTGGACCATCATCATGGTTAGTGTCACATTTTGTATCCCTCGCTGTATTATTTTATTAGTGTTATTGTTCTCCCTAACGGTCGTTATCTCTTTGTGCTCTTCTATTAAACTCTCCTTATCTCAATCCAGAGTTCTATCTTTTTCTCATGATTCTCTTTCCATGCTCACCAGGGAAAGGGGAACAGTTGTGTCAGGAGAGTCTATGAGGTTCAGATGCAGTTGATCCTGAACTATGACACCATGACACAATATTTTGTACGAAGCATTCCATTCAGGTGAGGTTACAGTTTGCAAGAATAGGATAGGATTTCTTTCCGCTACATTTAAATGCCTACTTTGACTACTTTAACTGTTTGTTTTCTGTTCATTAAATGCCAGTTGAAATTTCTAAGGAGTGATGCAACGGATGCATGATTACAATAGGAAGAAGTACATTGTGCCATACAACCTTTTTTTCTTTCATTAAAGGCAATTCAGCTGAAAAACTAAGACATAAATATTGAAGTAGTAAGACTACTTTTGCCATGACTTTATAGAGATCTGAACTTTTGTGCTTGAGCTTTCAAAATCATCAAGAGATGCATGAGAAAAATTTCAAAGGCAGCAGGGAAGAGCATTAAGAGAAAATGAGGCCCTGGGAATTGAAAGTATGAGTGGAGCTCTTCTGAAGGAAAAAAAAATGCTTTATATAAATCACTTATAATTTATTCTCAAAGCTTCTTTACAAAATAGAAGCTACATTCAGTCTTATCTGTATGGAAAGATTAAATAAAAAGAAACAATAATTAATAAACTGTTTTAAAATAACATGGGGGTTTGTTGCTGTTATTTTATTAAGGTTATATGAGATCAAAGCAAGACATGTAAAATCAGTTTTAAATATATATAAATAAATATAGAAATATAGAAATCACAGTTCTTTCCAGGATCCAACTGAGTTTGAAAGGTTAGGTAATTTATTAAGCATAATAATGCATTTATTAGTATTTTAAGAACATTACAGTGGAGAATCAAGGTCATAATTATTAATATATTAATTCTGAATGCAAAAATGTACTAAAGCAGAATTTAAATGGTTTTAACTTTCTCTAGTTTGCCATATTTGTCATGATGGTCAGTCCCCACAGAATGCTCTTGAGAAGTCAAATGAAATAGCATCTATTTTGAACTATGTACAAATCAAACATGTACAAATTACTTGTTTTCTTTTTTTTTTATGAAACCATGTTTTCTCATGACCAACTTAAGGAAATATATCTCTTTACAAAAGCTATATGAACAAGCTTCAGGCAAAAGAGAATCACTGAATGTGTTAGTTTTACATTATATAACAAAACATACACGCTTGCCTATGCACATGCACACACACACAGAGTCTGATAAGCAGTTTAAAAGCCTTTATCGAAGAACTGTAGATCAAAAGTTTGTATCCAAGCAGAACAGCCAACATCGTATAGAAGTTTGTATATCCAAATCCTCCAAACATTTCACCCTGTATCAAGAAATCTAATTTTAATTAATTAAAATCTTACACAACTTTTTTCCCCCTCCCTCACTGTAATTTCCAGACAATAAAACTATTCAAGTGACTTCAGATGTTCCACATTTATTTGCAAGAGAAGAAAGCTGCTTTCTTAATGTTTTAAGTAAAAGCTTTTGGTTAGAGGAGAAAATGAAGGAAGGAAAACTGTGTAATTTGTAAAATTCCTTTTAAACAACATCATCCTTGTAATTTAAAATAGAGGAAGTCTGTTTTGGTCATGTGAAAATTAAGTCCCCATAGAAGCTTGCTCTGCACAAACTGTTTCTCTTCTATCATAGATGTCTGTCTCAAACAGACAGCTTCTCTGATTTCCTATTCTTTTACACTTGGGTACCTGCACCCAACCTGTGCCATCTCAAGGTCTTTGTTTCAAACCCAAGGTTGCACAAAGGTGAAGCAGGAGTCACCAAGAATATTAGAAGCACTTGCTGCTTTGCCACCATCACAGTGCCTAAAGCAACTGTGCCATCATCATGACCTCCATCCTGCTTTGCGTACACCTCAACCAACCACCCAAAGGCAGGGAATGAGGGGGAAAAAGACACCACCAAAAAGACACCCATACAGGACACTGCTGGAACTGAAGAGTAGTGATACTTTCCTCCTCTTACCTCTGTTCTTATCTCACTTTTCTCTCTCTCCAGCACCTACTAGGGTACTTCCCTTGCCTTAAGAACCACTGTATAATCAAAGTGATCTGTGCTAAGTTGTGGTTAATGAAATTCCAATCATTCTAGCCATTTTGGTGTCTCTTCTTGGCATCACAAAAGAGATTCCCATGAACCCTTCCTCTGAGGTCAGGTTGTGACAGGTTGTGAAAATTCTAGTAGTGAATGGGACATAAGCATATGAGTTGGATTACATTTCATTTCACAGCAAAAAAATCATCTGATTTCGTATTATAAATAAGAAAGTTTTATAGATTTAAGATTTTTTTTTTTAAGAGGAAAGGATTTTTGTTGTTGGAATGCTGACTATTATAAAATAAAGCAAGAAGCATACAATTCAATGATTATTTTACACAATTTACAAACTAGCAAAACTTTTGCTGGTGCTTTACCTGTGCCTTTCATCTTACTTGGTTTATTGCATTTCCTTAGCAAGGCATTTTTGCAAGATAAGAATTTCTGTACTAGATGAATGAACACTTCACAGGTTCTCCAGACTTCTCCAAAACACTAGATAAAAAGACAAAACTCTTGACAAGACCTCACTATTGAGCTGCCACATCTCACAGTCTGCCTACCCTAAACAAGTCACATCTTGAGAAGACCTGAAAAATATGATAGTCACCGAGCATGAGACACAGCCTTTTGGGGATGGCAAAAGCCAGGCAAATAGACATCACTACAAAGGTGTTCTTGAAAAAAGAGCATTATTACATCCAATTTAAAAGAACTAAACACTTTTTGAAAGTGTCTACAGCTATAGTGACTACACTTTATGATCTTAACCATCTTTTCCAATCTAAATGATTCTACTGTTCTAAATCCATACTTCGTTTTGTGTTAAAAAACAAACAAACCAACCTCAACCCAACAAAAAAACATACAAACAACCAAAAAAGAGAAACGAAAATAGTAACTTCAATAATATATTCAGTGAATATCTGGAGAAGAAAATATTCTAAAATAAAAGTATTATGAATTGATGTTTCTCAGTAATTATAAGTACCCTATGCTTTCAAGGTTTTTTCTATACAGTAATTTACTTTCTCTTCAGTTCTAAAATATGAAGCATTATTTCTTTGTTTACCTTCCAATGTAATGCTTTTATATAATTTAAGTATGTATTAGTCATAATAATGAATGGGATAGTTAAAACTCTCCATCGACAATGAAGTGGCAGATGTTTTATTTCCCGAGTCGATTCAATGCATTTGAATAAGGAGGGGGAAAAAAGGAAAAAAAAAAGATGTTTTATTATTGAAATATTGGTTATGAATTATAAATATTCTTCACATGTTTTCATGAAATGAGTTTGCAGTGATTATGGCTGAAAAAAAAAATCTATACAGAAAAGCAAGTGCAGAATGTATTATTAAGTATTGTGAAGTCTAATAATAAATCATGCATCGAGTCATAACAAATATAAAAAGTTCATGCAGAGGAGATTAGTAAAAGGCAGTACAGGTTTAAATGGAGATTGCTTCTTTTTCCTTGCTCAGCTGATATATCCATAGATTGCTATTACCTCAAGCATTTCAGATGGATTGTACCTGGAATATTAGGTAAGCAATAAATTCAAATTCACCCTTACACTGGACAAGTTTTTGTCAGCTGGTGTTCAAGGCACAGATAGCAGGGAATTGCATGGCTCAAGGTTACAAGCAGTATAAAGAGTAAACAGAGTTTAGGTATCTCTTTTGAGAAAATGAAAAACCCTACAGAAACAAGGCAGAGGACACTGGGAAGTGTGCACTAAGAATAAAAAGAAAGGGGAATCCTATTGCTCCAACAAGGGTCTGTGGTAGCTTGAGGGATCATAGATCCCCCTTAAACAGAACCATAGGGATGGAGGCCCACCCCAAGGGGATGGACATGCTCGTCCCAGGATACTGTAATATTGTTATTCTGTTCCTTTTCCAGTATCACAGCTTAAAAGACAGTGTCTGACATGTCCCCCTTCTCCCTGCTTCTCTTGCTTCCACTTTCTTTCCACTTGCACACATTCTTACCTCATGATTGTGGGGGAGTTGGCAGACAGGGAGTTGAACCACTGAGGCCCCGTCGCCCCAGCTTGGGGGGGACACAGTTTCAGCCTACCTTAGGCTAACTGAGGGTGGAAGAGGTGGAGGATTCTGGAAGGCCAGTTTGGGCCAAGTGAGTCTTGTACTTATTTTACCTGACTGCCTTTTGTATGTATGCTCTTGTAAATAGAATTTATCTTTAAAACTTCCAGCTGGTGTGCAGTGTCCTCATTCTCACTCCTGAAAAGGGGTAAGAGTCAACTCTGTTCTCCAGGACTGGGCATGCTCACGGCCCCAGCTGGAATAGGTCATAATACCATAGAATCATTTAGGTTGAGAAAAACCTTTAAGATCAAGCCCAACAATTATTCCAAGCACTGACAAGTCCACCACTAAACCACAACCCTAAGGGTCCCATCTAATTGGCTTTTAAACACCTCAGAGTGCTGCTCTGCAGATCATACAACTACTCAGTTTGGTTGAAAAGCAGAGACAGGCAGAGGTGTGGAAAACAGCCTTAATTTGTAGATCTTGGGAGATGACCTATTTTGCTCCTGTTCCCACTGCACTAGGAATCCTGACTGGAAAGTCATCTGCCCACAGGGAACCACATTAACCCTATTAGTAACTACAGTCATTTACACACACTTGTGAGGTGATTATCACTCACATACACCATGTTTCACAAGAAACTAACTCAGCAACCTATATGCCACAATTCCATTACAAGTGGAACTGAATTAGCAATACTCCACAGCCTAAAGACATCCACAAGTAAAATTTTTACAACTAAATGTATGACTTCAAGCCCAGAGTTTCGAGGCTTTGGAGAGGTCCTTGTGCAAAATTAAATCACAAAGAAGTAGGAAGAAACTAAATAGAGCTAGCCTGGTGGAAAAGCCCAAGAGGTTTAAAAATATTTCAGAAAGAAAGAACTGACAAATATCAAATAATTTATCATTTTCAACTACCACCACAGATCTAATAGTTTCAAGGATGTGCACAGAACAGAATAAGTTGTCTTCTCTGGAGCTGCAACAACATTGCGACAGAAGTCAGTGCAGCATGGACAGCCTCCTGGGATCAGTACCCGTGGGATCAGCAGCTTTTCCAGCTAGAAAAGGATAAAGAGATGCTGTGCCTTTCCTCCATTCTTCAAGCTGTACTTTCCTTTGATTTAAGCTATTTGGACAGCATTTCCCCATGTGCTGGTTTGAGGCTAATTGGAATATTTTAATGACAAAAATTACATTATAGGCAGCGAAAAGAAAACAATGGTGATGTCTACTTCACTCATAGGCTTGCTGAGATGTATAAAAGCAAGGACAAAAACATAGCTAAAACAGTGTCTCCATCTGTTTGAGTTGGTGTCTATTTTCTCCCTGGGCTTCTGCTGCTGCGTAACCTAACTAATCATTCTGCTTCTAATCCCCCTTGCTGATCCTCCAAACTCACCTTGGACGTAAGGCAGACTGGGACAAGGTAGGGGAGTGGAAAGAAAATAGAAGGGTGGTTGGGAGCTGTATTGGTTTGAGTTTAAGCTTCCCAGGGGACTCAAAATACACCTAACAGAAACCAATACAATAATAATAGGATGCCTTTCCCTCTCCATCCCTTTTTGAAAGAAATGAATTAGATGTAGAGAGACAAGGGGTAAAACACCCAGAGAACAGTCTTGCTTCTATTTGGAAGTTAAAAGAAGACAACTTTAACAATAAATAAAAGGCACTTAAGGTTGAGGAGTTACAAATAGGTACAGGGAAGGGAAAAACAAGAAAAAAAATATATATATACAACCAGATTGATGACAATGGATGGAGGTAGATTCAGGAAGGAGATGTCCACCATGTGGTAGCAAATGGCCACATGGTAAGACAGGAGCAGCAGGAACAAGGTGGTGCTATCAGGCAGGAAGATAGGCCAGGAGAGAGAAAAACAGAAGCTCCTCTGTTTATATAGGGGGTCCAGACACGAAGTGGGAGTGGCCTAAACACTACATCTGGGGTCAAGTTCAGACCACTCCCCCCGCCCAGGAGTGCTAACCTTTACAGGAGCCCCTCCTGGGGACTCTGACTTCTGGGAGGGTGTAGTGTGTTTCTGTATTACTTTTAACTTGTATGTTTCTGTATATAGCTGTAAATACTTGCAATATTTTCTAAATAATCTGCTTGTATATTGTGCTAAGCTGTGAATATAAAGCTTCATTACCTAACTTCCACCCAGCTGAGTCTAGTCTGGATGATTTCACTGGGGGGAGGGAGGGGTGGGTAACTCCCAAACCATAGCACCCCCCATCCTAAACATATTGTGGTATCTGTAACATACGAAGAGTAATGGTTTACTTCTCTATATATCGTCAGAGAATAGATTTGCACTGACATTCCAGAGAGGACTCTGAAGAACAATATACACTATGGTCCTATTTTCCTGTGGTGGAAAATTCTTGGCAATGTTCTTAGGTGTTTTCACAAGCCAAATCTGCAACTTTTAAACAATATTGTCTTCAAGAACAGTTCTTTTCTAAGATTTCACATGCTGCATCTGCAGAAAATTCCTGTTTCAAAAATCTGTGATGTTACTGTAAACTTAAAAAGCTATAATAAATATAAATCATAATATCAATAAATATTTTATATATTTAATTACTTTTGTTTTTAAATCATGATTGATTAGGAAGAATCTTTTTCTTTAATCATCTAGATAGCTGAATTTAACCTACTTTAATGTTTGGCCACAGTATTTTGACCAATGGCAATTGATTTTTCACAAAGGGAACAGATTTGCTCTGTGGAGAAAAAAGGAAAGCCTGCTAGATGGAGATTCTTAGCAGCCAAGTAATCAGCTAGATTTATCATCTAGTGAATTGAGTTAAACTACCAAGGAGTCAAAGACAACTTATCAATGAAGGCAAGATTTCAGGATCCAGAATATGAAAATTACACCTACTTACAGATTTAAAAGGCAGAGTGATCTACAGAGACAGCTAATAATTGTGACTCTTTTAGAAACAAGAATTCAGTGCTATAAAATAGCATAAACTGTGTGACAAAAAATCTACTACAGAACAGGAATTATTCTGTAGTAATTTCTGGCTTCGTAGTGAATGAAGTCAGAAACAAAGTTGATGCCATCAACTACATAAAGTAATTTTTGTGTTTCAAATGTGCTTCAAAGCTGAAAATATTGCATCAGAGTCCTCTTTCTAAACAGTTCCTAATAAGTTGATGATTTCTGTAGACAGCAATGGCAGTAGGAATACAACAATGACTCCTAGTGTGTTATGTATAGTTAAATGAGAATCAGTAAAAAAACCGTCTGTAGTGGATGCCCAATACCAATTGTTACTCTCAAAATGACTCATCATCTTAGTGAGGAGAAATTATTCATTCTATACACAAAGTCAATATTTATAACTACGCATAGAGTTTGAAAAATATTTGTTTTAAAAATAAATTAGCATACTAACTGAAATACTAGGCAAAATTTTGCTGCTCTGAACACTTTGAATAAAAGGTGCTGTTTTAGATACAGAAAGAAATTCTAAGAATTAGCTGATTTTTTTCTAACATAGTACATCCTAATATTTATTAGACATAGGAGCCCACTGCTGCTTTTTTATTTTAATCACAAACAAAATATTCTAAAATAACTGCCTAGAGATTAAACAAATACAAGCTGCTGGTGCCAAATTGTTCTTTACAGGGTGGGGGGGCAGGGGGAAGAAGATAGGACATTTACTGTAAAAGCTGCATAAATAGCATCGGAATATTTTGCTAACACCATAAATGGCAAATATGGAAACTGTACTTCTGTACTGTGCTTCTGTACTATAGCTCTGAACTTATGAAGAATTCTTATGAAGACAGAATCTTAACTTTTCTGATGGATACAGTCTTAACTCTTTTTGGTTGTATAGGACACAGCATTATATTTGCCAAGAGGATGGAGTCAGGCTCTGCTCAGTGATGCCCATTGACAGGACAAGGGGCAATGTGTTGAAGTTCCATGGAAACATGAGGAAAAATCTCACTGTGAGGATGATGGAACACTGGAACAGGCTGCCCAGGGGAGTTGTGCAGTCTCCTTCTCTAGAGATATTTAAGACCCTCCTGGGTGCATCTTTGTGTGATCTGGTCTAGGTGATCCTGCTCTGGCAGGGTTGTTGGACTGGATGAGCTTTCAAGGTTCCTTCCAGCCCCTGACATTCCGTGATTTTGTGATTAAATACAGTGCTCTTCACCAACAAGTGTGTGTGTATTTCAAGAGTTCAAATACTCTTCTGAAGTCAAAATAGGTTATCTAAAACCAGCTAATCAAACTTTGGTGGGTTTTTTGGGTTTTGTTTTGTTTTGTTTCTTTGGGGATTTTGGTGAAGCTGAAGCAGCTACTATTTTATGCAGAGATCTGTAGGAATCTAACTATAAAAATTAAGAAAAACTGTCTCCCTGCAATTTTAAAAACAGAAGCACAACTTCAAATCTTTCTGAGGCAGCATCTCCTTCTGCCCTGATTCCAGGGAAAGTCTGGGAATCAATCCCTCTTTCCTCAACCTTATCAGATTACCCAAAACTTAAGATCTCAGGAAAACAAAAGAGTAAAGTTGTTACTATCACTTATCCTCATATGTTAAGCAAATAGCTTAGTGGAGTGATGTAATGGTACCCTAAGGATAAATCTGAGAAATAGAAAACTTCAAATATGTTAATTCTGTGACAAAATAAAAGGCACATTCAACTCAATGGACCTGATAGCAAAATTATTGAGCTGCATAGTATTTTGAACAAGAAATCAAAAAGATTTCTTGTCTCCTAGCAGGGACAGCAATTGGCAAGATCCCTTTATCATTTTAAGTACACTGTCAGTTTTATCACCCTTATGAATTCAACTACAGCCCTTAAAACATTTAAAATTTGTCCCAGTGATAACAAAAAAAAAAAAAAAATTTTTTTACTTTGATGACTAATTCAAAAGTTTATCAGTAGGATTGAGCTTTATTATATGAGAAATGTGGGATGTTTTCAACCTAAGATATTCCAGCAATTTGTTGACAGATGTTAAATATATATATGCACAGAAAGGCTTCAGAATACAGATTAAAAAAATTAATCTTCTACTTGGCCTAGTCAGGGACAGTCTGTAGTATAATAACCAAGAGGTCCACTGCAATGAACAGGAGCTGCAGGTGTACTTCATAATTTATTTTGCAATTTGTTCTTGGCCTACTAGAATATTACTTCTATTATAAATAACATCCTGCATGACAAGTACCATATCATGCAAGCCACAAAAATAAAGCACTCTCTACACTAGGTAAACCAGTTAATCAAAAAGTTTTAACTATATAACTGCTTACACCTTTTGAACAAGCTGATTTTCACCACTGCAGTAACATCTGAAGTAAAAGATACATGGAAATGAGAAATTAACAGTGTTATTAAGGGATTATGGTCTTCCAAATCTTATGCTAAACAAACTGCTATAAAGAACATGAGCTACCTGTTGACTCTGACATGGACAGACCAGCTCTGAAGAAAGCAGTTGAAACACTTCTTGCTGGAAAAGCTGTTGACTGAGGAATAAGATGTCATTTCAGAAGCTGGTCCTACAAAGCCAAGAAGATCCACAACCAGCACAGATCTGAATGTTGTTATATACTACTAGCTTATCCTTTGAAACCAGCCTCAGAAAGCTTTTAAACTTCTCCTCTGTAGGCAAATGGCTTATTTCATTATTCCTGAAATGTAATGTATCTTCTTTTTGATGGAAAACTCTCATACTATAGCAGCGAAGCACAGAATTTCAGATGTAAACTTTGGTTTTCTATTTGGCTGCTTTTCTTAAGCACATTACATTGTGTTTTCCACATTAAAACATGGCCACTTCCTGTTTGTATTGCTAAATTCATATGGCCACTTGGTCACCTACACTAACTGGACAACTGTTTATATAAATATTATATAAATTTTACTTCTAGAATATAATGTATTCAAATGCAGTATTTAATATCATATAGTAAATTTAATTTAATAAAATAATAATTTTTTCCTAACATAATTTTGTATATTAGGGTACTTCATAGATTACAGATTAGTTTCCTCAGCAGGATTACATTGATTCAATAGCAATCTTTAGGTTAGTCCACAAAATACTCTGTATATATAAAGATTTTTTTTTTTTTAAACTCTCATTAATAGAGTCATAGAATCAGTCAGGGTTGGAAAGGACCCCAAGGATCATCTAGTTCCAACACCCCTGCTATGGGCAGGGACACTTCACACTAGAGCAGGTTGCCCACAGACATATCCAGCCTGGCCTTAAGGCTCCTCCAGGGATGAGGCTTCAGTCCCTCCAGGGATGAGGCTTCAGTCCCTCCAGGGATGAGGCTTCAATCACCTCCCTGAGCAACCTGTTCCAAGGTCTCACCACTCTCACGCTAATCATCAGTTTAAATGGTTAGCTATCACATAAACATTCACTAACCATTTCAAGTAAGCTTATATTTTCATTAAGTGATTTTAGAAACCATATGAAATGCATATTGCAGCTTATGTGTTTTCCCCATAGTCAACAACATGACACTAACACCATAGCAACCCGTAAATACTTTGGGAAAAACATCAGGTGTTTACAGTTTTTAACTGCATACAAACAGTGTTGGACTCATTTGGGAGATGTCACTTAGAGACAGAAAATATGCAACTGAAGAAGGACAGATCTGCATGTGTGACTCATATTCCCACTTCGACTTCCAATAATGTTTTGGTGCCTTTCAACTTTTTTTGACAGTCAGCTGCTGATTTTGTATTTCTGGTATTTCTAAGATTATGAATTATTGCATTTAGTAGTCATTACTGAAAATCCAAGAAGCCACCAAAATAGTACTTGACAATTTAGAGAAAATATTTACTATAAGAATGAATTTTCTTTCTCTAAAGAGTATGCAAACATGCTTCATTTGGGTAAGGAACTTTTTAAAAATTCATTTAATTAAAAATAGCACAGAAACTTTAGGAAAGTCAGAGGTAAATACTAAACAGTAAGATTTAGCTACACTCCTTGTAAATGCAGTACGAATTTTTACCAGAGGAATTATTTTCTAGTGATTTATTGTAAGAAAGCTGAAGAGACATAAAAGAGAAAATTCAGAAAATTCAATATGTGACTAATTTTATGTTGGGAAAAAAAATTTATTGACCTAACTATCATGAAATCTCTTCATCCTAAACCAGTTTTTAAATTGCAATGAAAACCTTATCACAGAATTCAATATACTGAGTGTTCAAGCGAAGAAAACGAATCAGTAGTAGCTAAGGTGTTATGGTAAAAAAATAATACTTCCATGAAAGTAGGAAACATATTAAAAAGGTACATTTAATTTAGAAAATTGGTAGGGGATTATTATTTATTAAGGACAGAAAGTTTCTGGGTTTATATTCAGAAAAGTACTTGAAAGGAATTCTGGTAAACAGCCTTTGTTCTGTCATTCTTTCCATAATTACTTCAAAGTCACTTGAGTAGAGATCCAAACAGACAGCCTGCAGGTTCAAGCTCATTAAAAGTGCAAATGTATTTGTGGTGAAAATAATGAAAAATTCCCTTCCATTTAACACAAGCCATTTTAAACAAATGTCAGGTTGTGATGAATTAAAAAGCCAAACTGATTACTTCTGAAACAGCAAAGGAATCCAATTCTTGGGCATCTGTTTTCAAAAATGACACAAGCAATTATAAGAAAGATGGAATATCCAAAGATCAACCAGTACCACTGTTACAAGTCTGTTGCTAACCTCATTTTTGAAGCTTCATCTAGCAGTGTCTTATGTGAGCAGTTGCTTCTCCTGATATAAATCCCACTGACTACCTCTGCCTGGCCCATATATTCTTGCAGTGGGAGTGAAGGTGCAGAACCACACTACTACAACACTGCCACCATCTAGCCACTTGAGCTGCTCTGTTGACAAGTGTCCAAAATTCAAGTGTCCCAGTGGTGACAATCAGCACAGACATGCACAGTGATTTAATATCAGCTGATGCATCCCAGAGGACAATAGGCAGAGAAGACTTTTGATGGTGCAGGTTAGAAACCCTGTATGCCAAATGACTACTGGAGCATGAAGAGGAAGAAACAGGGTATTTTTCCCTCTCTTGGGCCTGGAGTTAGAAACATCTATTCAAGGGGCCACTGCAACTTCCCCTAGATGTCAAAGTCTCCCTTTCAGTGTGAGTAACACTGTTTCAGAGTACAAACCCTAACTCCTTCAAATGATACTGCTTGTACCAAACTGTTAGCAAACACTCAATTACATTCTCAACTTGCTATCAGTGTATCAGACTTTTAATCAAGTTTCATTTTACCCAGCTGCCTAGTCTACTCCAAAGTTTGAAGCAAGATAAAACAACTAGATGCGCTGAAATTACATTCTCACCTAATTCTTAGTTGGATGTATTAGACTGCAAGACACAGAAACATTAAACACTGAATCCAAACTTCTACAGCTTTGAAATTCTTAGATAAAAGCAAATGAAAGATAACATCCTACGCAAACGTTTCTCAGGCATAACCTCTTGATCTTCAGTACCAAGGAAAGGAGATTCAAAGCCAGTTTTAAGTTTGTGCTTTGCCTGAGGTCAGGATCTGGCCTTTCACAAGTGAAAAAACCCCCAGCTTTTTACTGAGAAGCAGTACAAGCTCCTCAAATAGTTTCAAGATTTAGTTTATTTTCTTGTATGTTTTTAATTAAGTTGCCCTTTTATGATCCATGTAATTCTCAGTCATTAAATCTGTCAGACAACCATTTAGATTAATATCAGTATCTAGTGAAGCTATGATGAATTTCAGTTATTTATAGAATATCATGGGGTTTATCTGATTGACAGTTATTATTATGCAAGTAGTTTATGAGAAGTTTATGAAAAGTGGATTAATGTGTTGAAACTATCAGAAGTATATCACATATCACAGAATCATACAATCTTTAAAGGTGTTTTTCAACCTTAATATCATAAAGTCTAACCCAGCTACTAGCACTACTAAGCTGAAGTACCACATCTGTACACTTCTTGAACACCTTCAGGGGTGGTAACTCCACCACCTTACTGGGCAGCTGTGAGAGCCCAATGATGCTATTGTCCGAAATGCATGGCACACATAGTCTGAATATACAGGGTGATGGATTTGATTTCACTTAATACCTCTCCAGGAGGCCTGCTGGTCTGGCAGAATGATTTAACAACAAAAAGAGATATATTTCTGTGGAGGTGGGAATTCTCTCTCTCCTTATTTTAAATTCATTGTAACAGCATCAGAGAAAGGCCAATGGCAGACATTGCTCTGGAGCACTCACCTCTGTGCACACCTCACTCTGTACACTTCCCTTTGTGATTTGGAAAGGCTGTCACACACACCCCATCCCAACAAAAGGGTATAAAAGCACCACAACTTCTGTGGCCCATATGTCACATCTCCCACAGAAGACCCTGCTGGATGTACACCTGCCACCAAGAACCTGGACTACGCCTGTGAAGACATCATTGGATCCAAGGAGTAGTGATATCTTTCTTTTTGTTTGACTTCTTAACTCTCTCTCCCTCCTTCCCTTTCTCTCTAATTTTCCCTTGTCCTTTTTCTTCCCATTTTCCCTCTGCTCTAGTGCAACCAAGTGTCCTTAAGGTTCAAGTGACCAGGAGTTTCCATTGGCTCTAACTCACCAGGTATTTGGTGTTGGTTGACTTTAATTTGCGCCAAGGGAATTTTTTAATCTTAACACAACTTCTCCCATTTCCCAGGGTTGGGTTGGGATACTAGCTTGTGGCAGCAGCCTTTTCCAGTACCTCACCACTTTCTCAGTAAGGAATTTTTCCTCAAATATCCAATATGCATCTTCTCTTTTCTAGTCAACCAACCACAGAGTTCATGATGGTTATAGGAAATATTGTGAATTTACAGTGTTCTTTATCAATGCACTGGCAATATATTCTCATACAGAATAAATAACAGACCATTAAAAAATGTATCATTGGGAAAACTGTCATAAGTAATTCTATACAGTTCCCCAAACACATACCCTAAAAATATAATCAGTGCATCAGAACCTGAAGAATGCCTAAGTGTGTCATAAAAGCTAGCATCAGATTGTCATTACCAATGTCATTATTAGATTGCAACCAAGGGGAGCACAGAAAACCATCTGCTTTTTACATTCCACACTCCCTAAAAAATCCACTGATGTTAATTTAAGAATTTTATAGGGTTGGGTCATAATATCGTAGTGGGTTTGGGCTAAGCTGGGCTTAATTCTCCTCAAAGTATCTTTCTAGTGCTGTGCTTCGTGTATCTCAGTGTTGATAACACAGTAGTGTTTTGGTTACTGCTGAGCTGTGCACCCAGGCTGGGTTTTCCCAACATCTCCCTGCCCCAAGAGTATGCTAAGAGGACATAGCCGAGGCAGCTGAGCCAGACTGGCCAAAGGGATATTCCATGCCATCTGCTGTCTACTCAGATCTAAGAATGAAGTGAAAGAAGGAAGTTTGGGGATTTGTCCATGGCATCTGTCCTCAGAAAGTAACCACCAAGCATAGAGAGCTCTACTTCCCCAAGACTGAACGTCATCTGCTGGTGGGAAGTAGAGACTAACATCTCTCTGTTTTTGCTTTCTGCTTAGTCTATTGCTCTGTTTATTGTTATTATTAAATTCCTTCTATCTTATCGCTGCCTTTTCTTATATTTTCCCCTCTCCCCTGTCTAAGAAGGGGAGTGATAAGAGTGACTTTGGTGGGCATTTGGCGCCCAGCCAGGGCCAAACCACCACAAATATTTTCCTCTACAACCTTCTGTGACCAGCAAACATTAGATATTCAGAAATTACAATGAAGGGGAAGAAAAAAAAAAAAGTAGTAGTAGTTTTATACTTAATTTTACTGTATCTTACTATTTTAAAAAACCCACTCTTTACTTCTGGTATTGCAGTGAATACCAAGTGAATAACTTGCTCCACATCCAGTTTGCCCAACACTTTCATTTCTTCCAAGCTTTTTTGCCAGTTGTTGTCTATCTGCTCACTTTAGGATGTTTTCCACTATAAACTCAGCATATGACTACCTGAGACAGCTTTATGTCATGGGCATCCTTGGAAATGTTACCATAAATCTCTTAATGAAAAATAAAGGTACTTTGTGTGGCATGGGTTTCAAGCCCTAAAAAGAGAGAAGTTGGTTGTAGTGCAAGCCAAATTAGAATCATAGAAACATTTTGTTTGGAAAAGGCATCTAAGATCATGCAGTTCCACCACTCTGTCAACTAAAGAACAGCTACAAAGCACAAGAGAAACAAAAATTCAATGGTAACTTTAAGTCTATGTTATTTTTTTTTCTATGCCTAGGATCATCAATAAGTGAGACCTATCCAGAACACATCACATATCCCTGTCAACTAGGTTTATTTCTTTTGAGAACCTAGACTGTGAGAGTGTAAAGATGAAGGAAAGAAGAAAAATCCTATACTGGGAAGCAGCAGCTAGACTTGAAGTATGACCAGTTTCTAAGTTCCAGGAGCAAAATCTGTTCTCTAGCTCTGATGCAGCCAGGAAGACCAAGCAATGACTAGAAGTATGAAGTCCTCTGCCCCAAGGTACTGTAGTGACAGTTCCATGTGCATCAGAAATATTGATATCACTTTAACACAACATTATCTATACTTCTTCTAGAGTAATGCATGTATTCACGCAGATACTGTGATACTGCAATTCAATGACCAAGGTCTCTGCAGTCATTGTGTTCTCAATGTGACACAAACTATCATCCCAGAGGAAAACAAACCAAACATACCAAAAGGAGGAATGCACAGCCAAGGGTTTGTTTAGGAGGCTTCATCTAGGCAGCATAACTGTATTACTTCCATTTAACGGATACTAGGGTTGTCTTAAAATACAGAGTGTCAAGAAATTCTCCGTACTGCTAGGATTGCCTTGAGCCCAAACAACATTCCAATACATATTTCTATTAATAAACAAAGGAAAGTGCAACATCAATCTTTACTACAACTGTAACATATTTCATATTCTCAGGCAAAGCTCAGCCACCAATCTCTTTCTTCTGTGCCACCAAAGTAGCTTACAAGGCTATTAAAATGATGTGTTATTGTTTTGTAAGTGTTAGCACTTACACAAGAAGTTAAAGCTTGTAAACACAGAAGGGTTTCCCACTGTACAAAAGAACAGTTTTTAGTGTGATAAATAAAAGCCAAGGACTCTCCTGTGTAACAAGTAACATTATCATTAAAATGTGGAAATACAGCAGAAGGAAATATTTAAAGCACTATTGCAGTTTCTGACAGCTGTAGATTATTCACTGCATCATCTTTTAACATGTTCCAAGTGAAACTTTAATTATGATCAAATTCAATAATAACCTTTTAGGACACTCCAGTGAACATTTTCAGTTTTTGCCCCCAGCCACAAACTAACAAAAGAAGAAAAAAAAAGGCACATGGCATGTCAGAAGCAACCGAATTGTCAGACTAAGAGTTCTTTTATATCTGTAACACTCATTAATATATCTCTACTAAGAAGATTCTGGGGTTTAAAAGACGAAAGTTCTACCACTAATTGCATTTTAAAGTAGAATGTCATGTCAATTTAGGCTTAGCACCCAGGTTAAGAACATATGCTTTATAAAACCTGGTATAAGTAGCAACACTTTTTTTTTTTTTTAATTTCTTTAATTAGAAATAGTCTTTTTTAAGAATTCAAACAATTTGTATATTATTTGGCACTCAGTCCAGCTTCCTGTAACTGCATGAGAAAAAACCAAATTGATCCCAAAGTGATTACAAATAACATTAAATTAACTAATCCATTCTTTTTATCCAGTTTACAAAACACAGATGTTAATGACATTAATGACGAGAAGTGAATTTGATTAGAATTAACTGTACAAACTAGTTAAGGTATTAGTAATATTACAGTGACACATTTTAATGTTCAAACAGGAAAAATGATATGTCAACACTGAATTTTGTAAATTATGTTCCAATCTGTTGTTACCTCTAGTCAAGCAGCAATTTGTTTGCCTCTTTTTAAACTTTAGGAGTGGTGATCACTGACAGGAGTAGGTAGAAAAGAACAATTAAGCAAATGAAAGTGGGTGTGGAAATTAATCACTGGCAATTCATTATGAAAACTCCAGAAATTGAGATCTCCTCTGAACATTTAAGCCAGAAGCAAGTCAAAACTAGCTAAAAGATATTTTCCCCTCTTTCAACCTACCTCTTCTTTTTCTCTACCAGCTGTCTGCAGATCTCTTGCCACCGAGTATTCAGACTTTCCAGTTGTTCTTTCAGCACCTTAGCATCTGCTGTGGACGACTGCTCAATAATCTCTTCACCAGTTACGTTCAATGTTTTGACAACACTTTGCTGTTGCCCAATGCCATCCTGAAGCTCCTGCAAAACATCCAACATGTGTGTATTCGTTAAAATGTCAAGCATGAAATAAAATGCTTCATCACATAGTGGACAGATGGAAAGAGGTGAAAGTTGATGCTCTCTTCTGAATTTAAATGAAAGGCAAGTAGACAGAAATGTATCTCATGTTTTTGTAACAAGTACCTTTCAGTGTATCTCTACAGTAGCCTTTTTTTGTCTTCCCATATTCTTGACTGCTATAAATCGCTATAGCAATATTCTGTAGATCAATTAATAAGTAAAACTTATTTACTTTTATATCCCCAAAGGTATACACCATGTTTATTTACAGCCTGTGAAACACTGTAAAATTTAAAGTGCAAGGTGTATGAAGTTCCTGTTACCTATCAACAAAAATAAGTGATGTCAATAAAGATTGTTTGAAGTACTTGCCCTGATTCCATTAAAGAACATGTTTATCTCCACAAGTGAGAAGCCTGATAATTCATTCCCTCAAGGAGTTTTCATGGGGTTTGTCTTTTTATTGGCAGGCTTGGGGAGAACTACAGTTCTAAGGAAAAAACATTACATTGCTTCTACTTATGAAACAAAATTAGAAACTACCAAAAGAATCACAGCATCACAGAACTAACCAGGTCGGAAAAGACCTCTCTCTACAATCATGGAGTCCAACCTATCGCTTAACCCTTATAATTAACTAAATCATGGCCCTAAGTGCCTCATCCAGCCTCCTCTTAAACACCTCCAGGGATGGTGACTCCACCACCTCCCCAGGAAGCCCATTCCAATGCACATCACTCTCCCTGTGAAGAACTTCTTCCTAAGATCCAGTCTAAACCTGCCCTGGCACCGCTTGAGATTGTGTCCTCTTGATCTATTACTGGGTACCTGGGAGAAGAGACCGACCCCTGCCTGGCTACAACCTCCTTTCAGGTAGTTGTAGAGAGAAATGAGGTCTCTCCTGAGCCTCCTCTTTTCCAATCTGAACTCTCCCAGCTCCCTCAGTCTCTCCTCACAGGGCTGTGCTCCAGCCCCCTCACCAGCCTTGGTGCCCTTCTCTGGACACATTCAAGCACCTCAACATCTTCTTAAATTGAGGGGCCCAGAACTGGACACAGGACTCAAGGTGTGGCCTGACCAGTGCTGAGTACAGGAGCAGGAGAACCTCCCTGGTCCTGTTGGCCACACTATTCCTGATACAGGCCAGGATGCCATTAGCCTTCTGTGCCACCTGGGCACAGTGCAGGTTCAAGCTCAGACACTGCCAAACAGTATCCCCAGGTTCCTCTCTGCTTGCCTGCTATCCAGTCACTCTGTCCCCAGCCTGTAGCACTGCACTGGATTGCTGTGGATAATCAAGATGGACTATTTTTCAAATTCTCCTAAATGCACTGACACATATTTTCTGCATTTTTTACTATTTAAAAAAAAAATCTATCATACCTGCACCTAGCAAACACAACTCTGAATCTGTATCTTAGTTTTCAACACTGTATAATTGTTACAGAAGCTTCATATTTATAAATAAGGAAATAAATCTTTTCATACTTTTAATGATCAGTAGAGTATGAGTATTTTTTTTTCACTTGAGTTCCTCAAAATGTGCAAGCAAGGAAGTGTAAAATAATTTTCAACAGTTTACTGCCAAAATAAGCAGAAATGGAAATAATTTTAGCAAATCTACACTGTGGCGTTCATACTTAAGATTGTTAAATCTATCTCAGGAAGAGTGTCTGAATTCTATTGGCATACAGGATCCTTCAAGTAAAATGCCAAATCTACCTTTGGAGGAAGAAATCAAGTGTTTTAGCATACCATACTCTGGAACACCATTATATGCTTATTTGCCCTTTCTAAACATATAGCATAAATTACAGAACAAGCTAGCAAACCTGCATATTAAAGTTAAATTTGTCCATGAACTGGTTAAAACTGGCAACATGCAGCTAAAATATGAGCGTAACTACTACTTGTGTTGACAGACAGACAGGTAGATATTTCAGAATCATAGAATGATTCAGGGTTAGAAGGAACCTCAAAGATCACTTAATTCCAACCCACTCGCCATGGGCAAGGACACCTTCCACTCAACCAGGTTGCTGGAGGCCTCATCCAGCCTGGTCTTGAACACCTCCAGAAAGAGGCCATTCACCACCTCCCTGAGCAACCTGTTCCAGTATCTCACCACCTTCACTGGTAAAGAATTTCTTTCTAATATCCAGTCTAAACCTACCCTGCTCAAGCTTCAATCCATTCCTTCTTATCCTACAACTACAAGTCCTTGCAAAATGTCCCCCTTCAGGTACTGGAAGGCCATTCCTAGGTCTCTTCGGAGCCATCTTTTCTCCAGCCTGAACAACTTCAACTCTCGCAGTCTGTGCATATTAATATATCTTGTCCATTAGAGATCTCAGGCATGAAGTTATGACTGAAAGTTCATAAACTGAACCAAGCATACTGCCTAGTACTCAAAGGATAAAAAAAATCATTGGTCTTTCCAATCTACATCTCAGTTTCAGTAATGTCTAGCTTAAACTACTATCTAGTTTTTTGTTTTGGTTTGTTTTTTTTTTTTACACATTCACTGTATTTCACATCATTTTACCACTCAAGCCTTTGTGTTACACATTAGGAAACATAATGCAGGTAAATATGTAGTCCGAGGAAAAAATATCTCACAACAAGTAGCTTATTTTCAGTGAGGAGCACAGAAGAACTGTGGTATTGCATGCACCTCTATGAATTTAAGGTCTATTGGACTTAGAGGAAAAAATAACTCAGAACAAAGCTTCTACTTACATGTAACAGGACTGTTAATTTAGAAAAGGAAATCAGGGAAGGGAGAATAAAGAAGGAAAATTCCACTTCCTGGATGACAAAGTTTTTAGAATTAACATTTGTAGAAAAGAGAGGCTGTCTCTGCACCAGAATTTTTAAATGACAGAAATAATCTCCAGTAAATATACTATTATAAAGCAAGATGGTACTTAAAGCCCATTTAAGTACTGTAACTGAGCCATTTTCATGCAGTCACAGCATTTTTAAATTATTTTTTCTCCCTCCTCCAGCATTCATCACATACTAAATGGAAAAAAAAAAAAAACAAACACCAAAAATCTAAAAAAATCACAATAAACCACACACCAAAACCAAACCAAAACAAGTCCTAAAGCAAGCACTACATGGTTTTCACTCTTATTTTAACTGACAAGAAATGAACAAAGGGAAATTTCTGATTTATTCTACAGTATATTATGCAACAGGCCTTACTTAAAAAGTTTAAAAAAAGAAAAGAATAGCAAAGACATCTTCAAACTTACAATCCCTAATACCAAACCAGGAACCTTGCACAGGATGCATAGAAAGAAGAGATGCATAGGAGGGAAGGAAGACACATAGTAGTGTGAACCTTCACGAGAACATAAGAGAAGGCTTCTGGACATCTGAATTTCAGATCACTGTAAAGAAACCAATTTGTGATTTTTTCCCCCTCAAATCACAGAAACATTCAGGTTGGAAAAGACTCTCACAATCACCAAGTCCAACCAATAACTCTACTCTACAAGGTTCACCCTAAACCATATCCTTAAATACCACACCCAAATGACTTTTAAACACATCCAAGGATGGTGACTTAACCACCTCCATGGGCAGTACATTCCAATGCCTCACCACTCTTGTTGGGAAAAAAAAAAAAATTCCTAATGTCCAGTCTATACCTACCCAGTTGCAGCTTGAGGTCATTCCCTCTTGTTCTATCACTGTTTACCTCTGAGAAGAGAGCAGCAGCAGCCTCTCCACAATGCCCTTTCAGGTAGCTGTAAACAGTGATGAAGTCTCCCCTCAGCCTCCTCTTTTTCAAACTAAGCAGTCCCAGCTCCTTCAACCTTTATTTGACACATTTCACTTGATGGAAACACATGATGGAATCACATGTGCTGACAGTTTGTCTAGATTCCACAGCCTAAGAAACACAGATTTTTCTTGATACTGAGTCCTGTATAAAGCACAGCAACCCATGAATCATAGAATCATAGAAT
>VWZE01005402.1:0-11334 GCA_013396675.1 Eubucco bourcierii | reverse complement strand
CACCCTCAACCTGTGCCAGTGTCTCACCACCCTCAACCTGTGCCAGTGCCTCACCACCCTCAACCTGTGCCACTGTCTCACCACCCTCAACCTGTGCCAGTCTCTCACCACCCTCAACCTGTGCCAGTGTCTCACCACCCTCAACCTGTGCCAGTCTCTCACCACCCTCAACCTGTGCCAGTCTCTCACCACCCTCACTGCAAACAACTTCCTCCTAACATCCACTTTCAATCTCCCCTCTGCCACTCCAAACCCATTCCCCTTGTCCTGCCATTCCCAGCCCTTCTCAATAGTCCCTCCCCAGCCTTCCTGCAGCCCCCTTCAGACCCTGCAAGGCCACTCCAAGCTCTCCTGGAAGCCTTCTCCTCTCCAGGCTGCACAGCCCCAACTCTCTCAGCCTGTCCTCACAGCAGAGCTGCTGCAGCCCTCTCAGCATCTTGGTGGCCTCCTCTGGACTGGCTCCAACACTTCCATGTCATCCTGCCCACAGTGCAGGGCTGGGGCTCAGCTTACCTGGGAAAAGCAGTTAACTGCTGCCAGGGAGAAGCTGGAGGAGAAAATGTGTGGCCTGGCATCTAGTAAGAACTGAGTATGCTTTGGTGGCCTCAGTACACCCCTCTGAGCTTGTCCCTGGGAGCCCATGGCTGAGGAGCACTGCCAAACCCACCCCAGCCAGGGGAGGAAAGGTCTGACAAGCATCAGGGAGGCTGCAGGATGTGCCAAGGGGAGGCTCAGGCTGGAGAGTAGGAAGAATTTCTTTTGCTGCAAGAGTGGTCAGGGATTGGCACAGGCTGCCCAGGGAGGAGTGCCCCTGTCTGGGAGTGTTAGAAGATGAGCAGACACTTCAGGACAGGGTCTAGTGGCCATGGTGGTGCTGGGTAGAAGGTTGGACTTGATCTCAGAGGCCTTTTCCAACCTTGGTGGCTCCATGACTCTGTGTGCTCTGTCACTGGGATGCAGGGGGCAAGGACACCCTGAAAGAGGGGTGAGCTGATGGGTGCAGGAGACAGTGGGGTTGGCAGTGCCCCTGGCTGGCTGGCTCTGAATGTGGCAGGGCTCCTCAGACAGCAAGAAAACCCTTCCTGAGACCACTGGTTCCTGCCCTGGGCTGTGTGTGCCCAGGGGCACTCCTGCCCCTCCTGGCTGCCTGCTCCATCCAGTGCCTGCTTACAGCTCCTGTCCCCAGCCAGGCCTGGCTGGCACTTCAAGCCTTGGTTCAGGTTCTGGCACCAAAGAGCCAGCCCTCAGCAGGTGCCCTTCTCCTCCCTACTGCTGTGCCGCTGATGGTTACAGCACTCAGCACTCTGCCTCCCTGCAAAGCCAGACAGAAAGCTCCAGAGCCTGAGGCTGCAGAGAGGTCCTGGAGCCCTTTTGGATGGTGAGCAGGGTGGCAGGGAGGGGAAGGGTCTCAGCACCCCTGGCCCAACAGGCAGCAGTGAGCCAACCCCTGAGCATGGGCTTTGCTTCTCTGCCCAGGGATCAGCCTCTGCTGCTGCCCACAGCACTGACACCACTCAGCCACCCTCAGGGCAAGCTTTGCATTCTCCCCTCGGTCACAGAGCCTCAGAATGCTCTGGGTTGGAAAAGGCCTCTGAGGTCACCCAGCCCAACACCAACACCTTCCATGGGCACCAAACCCTGGCCCCAGGTGCCATGGGCACACCTTGCTGGAACCCCTCCAGCCATGGGCACTCCACCACCTCCCTGGGCAGCCTCTGCCAGTCCCTGACCACTCTTGCAGCACAGAAATTTTTCCTCCTCTCCAACCTAACCCTCCCCTGGCACAATTCCAGGCCAGTTCCTCTTCTTCCATCACCTGAGACTAGGGAGCAGAGCTCAACCCCCAGCTGGCTGCAGCCTCCTCTCAGGGAGCTGCAGAGATCAATGAGCTCTGCCCTCAACCTCCTCTGCTCCAGGCTGACTCCCCCCAGTCAGAGGGGGTGCAAAATATCCAAACCTTGTGCTTGTTTTGATAGAGCAAAGAGAAGATTCTGAGCTTGTGAGGGCTTTGTGGGCATCAAACTCAGCTCCTGGAGTGGATGATCTTAAAGAGCTTTTCCAGCCCAAACCATCCCATGGCTCTGTGATGTGTGCCCCTCACTGACCCATTCCCAGGTGTCCCCCTTGTACTGCTGGGATGCCAGTCCCACTGCAACACCAAGGGCTGACTGATGAGGGGCTCCCAGCCTGCTGTGAGGCTGCAGCAGGTGGGCACAAAGCTCCAAGCTCCTGGGCTGCAGCAGGTGGGCACAAAGCTCCAAGCTCCTGGGCTGCAGCAGGTGGGCACAAAGCTCCAAGCTCCTGGGTCTCTGGTCCATGTTCTCCACCTCCCCCAGGCAGCCCAGTTCCAGTGGGCAATGGGGAGGTGTTTCCTTGTGTCCCAGCATGAGTGTGAAGTGGGCAGCCTCAGCCCCCCTTTGCTTAGGCCAGGGTCTACTTTGGTTAATTCTACCATTTTTTCTAAGGCCTTCCAGAAGAAGGCAGGGATTCAGATGGCATCACTTAGCAAGGAGCTCTGAGCAAGGTGCCCTGGCAGCAGGGCAGTCAGGACAGCTCCCTGCAGCCTTGGAGCTGTGCAGGGAAAGTTGAGTCTCAGCCAGGGCCTGAGAGCCACAAATCTCCTCCCTGCCCCAATCCAGACCTGTTCCTCCTCCCTACCTGCCCCCAGGCTGCTAGGAAACAGAGTTGGTATGCAGCCCCCTGAGCCCCACTGCTGGCATGCAGCTCCCTGAGCCCCACTGCTGCCAGGTAGCTCCCTGAGTCCCACTGCTGCCAGGCAGCTCCCTGAGCCCCACTGCTGCCATGCAGCCCCCTGAACCCCACTGCTGCCAGGCAGCCCCCTGAGCCCCACTGCTGGTATGCAGCCCCTGAGCCCCACTGCTGGCATGCAGTCCCCTGAGCCCCACTGCTGCCATGCAGCCCCCTGAGCCCCACTGCTGCCAGGCAGCTCCCTGAGCCCCACTGCTGCCAGGCAGCTCCCTGAGCCCCACTGCTGCCAGGCACCTCCCTGAGCCCCACTGCTCGTATGCAGCCCCCTGAGCCCCACTGCTGGTATGCAGCCCCCTGAGCCCCACTGCTGCCAGGCAGCTCCCTGAGCCCCACTGCTGCCAGGCAGCTCCCTGAGCCCCACTGCTGGCATGCAGCCCCCTGAGCCCCACTGCTGCCAGGCAGCTCCCTGAGCCCCACTGCTGCCAGGCAGCTCCCTGAGCCCCACTGCTGCCAGGCAGCTCCCTGAGCCCCACTGCTGCCAGGCAGCCCCCTGAGCCCCACTGCTGCCAGGCAGCTCCCTGAGCCCCACTGCTGCCAGGCAGCTCCCTGAACCCCACTGCTGCCAGGCAGCTCCCACAGCACTGCCACCGTGTCTGGGTCAGATGGGTCAGGCCTGGGGAGTGGTCTCCAGCTGTGGCCAGGGGACTCTGCCCTCTGTGGGTCTGTTCTCTACCCCTCTGTGCCTCAGGAACTCCCTGGCCCTGCCCTGGCACGCTGTGTGTGGCAGCTCCTGGTGGCTTTCTGCTTCAGCACTGCACCTGGAGGCCTTCTGAGCACAGCTGGCAGCAGAGGTCCAGCAGGGGTGAGCAAATCTCTCCTCTTGTCTTTCCTAAGCCTTGCACTCGAACACTTCACTGCTCCTGCAGGAGCAGCCATGCCCTGCTGGCACTGCCTGGGCCCCTCCTGACCCTCCAGCTGAGGTGTCCTGCCTCAGCCTTCTCCTTCCAAGCTGAGTCCCAGTCCCTTTCACCTGCCCTCTGCTCTTCCCTGTGGCTCTCCTCTGTGATGAGGAGAGGACCTTCCCCGTGAGCATCGCTCTGCACTTCCCCTTGTGCCATGCAGCCACTCAGCGTCAGGATGTCCTCCTCCAGCTCCCCACAGCAGCTTGCTTTTCCCTGGCACTCAGTGAGAGCATTACAAGGACAATGCCTCTGTCTGCTGATCCAGCACAGCCCCCAGCACAAGGCTCTGCCTTTTGCCTTCGTTCAATCAAACCTACCCTCTGCTCCTCTCTGAACACTCAGAGTCTCCCTCACTGCAACAAGGACATTGAGGCACTGGAGCAGGTCCAGAGAGGGCTAACGAGGCCCAGGTTTTGCTGCAAGACAGCAGCAGCCTGGCCTGGGTCAGCAGTGCTGTGGGCAGCAGGAGCAGGGCAGGGATTGTCCTCCTGTGCTGGGCACTGGGGAGGCCACAACTTGAGTGCTGGGTTTGGTTTTGGGCCCCTCACTACTAGAAGGACATTGAGGGACTGGAGCAGGGCCAGAGAAGGGCAAAAAAGGTGGGGAAGGGTCTGGAGAAGAGGTCTGTGGAGGAGCAGCTGAGGGAGCTGGGGGTGTGCAGTGTGGAGCAGAGGAGGCTGAGGGCAGAGCTCATTGCTCTCTGCAGCTCCCTGAGAGGAGGCTGCAGCCAGCTGGGGTTGGGCTCTGCTCCCAAGGAACATGCAACAGGACAAGAGGAAATGGTCTCAAGGGGAGGTTCAGGTTGGCTATGGGGAACAATTTCTTCCCCAAAAGTGCTGTTAAGGCCTGGCCCAGGCTGCTCAGGGCAGTGATGGAGTCCTCATCCCTGCAGGAGTTCCAAAGCTGTGTAGATGTGGTGCTGAGGGCTGCAGCTGAGTGGTGCTCTGGCAGTGCTGGCTTAAGGGCTGGGCTCAACTTTCTTTTCCAGGTCTTTTCCACCCTGGATGATTCTTCTTAATAATTCCATGATTCTACAACTTTCCAACAGCTTTCAGTGAGCAAACCTGTTAGAGATGTTAGGAAAATCCACACTGCCTCAGTTGACTTTTATCCAGGAGCCTTTGGAGAGCTTCAGCACACCTGAGACATGAGGCACTGAGAAAGCCTTTTGGATGTGTCTGCTTTGCACCATTCACCTTCTGCCTTTTCCTTGCTGTCCCATCTGCATGGCCAGGGTTGAGCTCTGAGCCACCCAGCCTGGCACTCCTCTGTCTTGCTGAATCTAGCTGCACCTGCTGAGGTCTTTGCTGCTCAAAGTTCATTTGCTTGTGCCTAGGGAAGGTCTGAAGCTCTGAAGCTCTGGATGTGAGCTCTGGCTTGGGGATGGGATCCTTAGAGCAGCCTTCCAGTACCTGAAGGGAGCATACAAGAAAGCTGGGAAGGGACTTTTGACAAGGGTTGGGACTGAAAGGGCAAGAGGGAATGGATTGAAGCTTGAGCAGGAGAGATTTGGGCTGGAGATGAGGAAGAAGTTAAGAGTGAGGGTGGGGAGAGCCTGGCACAGGTTTCCCAGGGAGGTTGTGGAGCACAGAAGCACAGAATGGGATCAAAGATCCCATTCTGTGCTTCTGTGCTCCACAACCTCCCTGGGGGTGTTCAAGACCAGGCTGGATGAGTCCATGAGCAACCTGTGCTGGTTGGAGGTGTCACTGGGCATAGCAGGGGGCTGGAGCTGGATGATGTTTGGTCTCTTCCAACCCAGCCTCTGAGTCTGTGAATACCTCTGCCTCAGAGGCAGCAGAGCTGGTGGGTACCTTCCTTGCTGCTGCTGAGCCTGGGGAGATCTCTTCTCTCAGCCTAGCTACCATTTCAGCTTCCCACAGGATCCAGACAGGGTAGGGAAATGAACCAGCAACAGAGAAACTTCCTTACAGCTTGGCCTGCAGCTCTCTGTGTGTCCTTTCCAAGCAGGCTCAGCTCCTCTCAAAGGATGCTGCAACAGGAACTCCTCCAACACAGGGAGGATATGGACCTGTGGGACAGGGTCCAGAGGAGGCCACAAAGATGATCAGAGGCTGGAGAAACTCTGCCACAAAGACAGGTTGAGAGAGTTGGGGCTGGGCAGCCTGCAGAAGAGAAGGCTCCAGGGAGAGCTCAGAGCTGAGTTCCAGTGCCTGAAGGGGCCCTGCAGGCAGGCTGGGGAGGGACTGCTCAGGAGGGGTTGTGGGGACAGGATGAGAGGCAATGGTTTGGAACTGGAGCAGGGCACAGTTAGGTTGGATCTCAAGATGAAGTTGTGCCCTTTGAGGGTGGGCAGAGACTGGCACAGGCTGCCCAGGGAGGTGCTTGAGGCTCCAACCCTGTGGATATTCAAGGTCAAACCCAAAGGGACCCTGAGCAACCTGCTCTATTGGAGGTGTCCCTGCTGCCTGCAGAGAGGTTGGACAAGATTAGCTCCAAGGGTCCTACCCTGCCTGATGCAATCTGTGGATCCCTGAGTCTGTGGATCTGGATTGCACATGGAAGCTCTGAGTCCTTGTCATGACCCCAGCATGACCCACAACCAAAGCTCTCCTGTCTGCTGGTCCTTCCCACCTTGCTCAGGTGGCTGAGGGAGGTGTGGGTCATGGACACTGAAATAAGAGGGACCAAGGATGAGAGTAGCAGCTGGACCTGGAGTCCCAGTTAAGGCCAAGCCTTGCCTGCTGCACTGAGCTCAGCTGCACTCACCCAGACACATCCCTGCTCAGTGCCAGGCCTGCTGCTGTGAGCTGGGCTGATCCTGCAGACAAATCCAGCCTGGAGGATCCATTACAGTTTCTAGCTGGTAGAAGAATGCTGCTCTTGAACAACCTTCCAAACAGGAAAGCAGGGGCAAGGAGCCTCTGCTGTTTCTAGATGGAGCTTGATAAGTTAATGGAAAGGATTTTAGGAGATGACAGAAGTGATCCTAGAGTGAAAAATGAAGCCATGGGGCAATGAGCCTTGGATGTTCCATTTGCTGGTGTCTTGCACTATGGTTTGTTGTCTCCATGCTTCCCTTAGCTGTCTGAAGGAATCATGAAGCTTTCTCTCCCCTTGACACAGCCTTGGCTTCTGGCATGGAGCCTTCTGCCATAGCATTTGGGTTGGAGATAGGATGGGGTCTGATGAACTGCTGCTTTGTGTCAAGGCACTGCTGAGTGCCTGGGGGAAGCTCTGCTGCTCACAGCAGTGCCTGCTGGACTTGGAACCACAAAGCTTTCTGCTCTTAGCTGGACTCTCAGGTCCCTCTGGGGGTTTCTTACTTCCTTTATGGGATAAGTGCTTATGGACTCAGCTTCCACTGTCCTGAGGGTGCAGGAGAGCAGGCAGAGGTTTGGATGCTTTGGTCACTGAGCTCAGTGCCAGAGGCTGATGCTGATCTCCATGTCCTATGTTTTTCTACAGAGCAATGAGCATGAACCACCAGTGGTGCTGTGGTGGGGCCCTGGGGCCTTCTGCATGGGACACGTAAAGGGCTGGGGCTGTGCAGCCTGGAGAAGAGAAGGCTCTGGGGAGAGCTCAGAGCAGCCTTGCAGTGCCTGAAGGGGCTGCAGGAGAGCTGGGGAGGGACTTTGGGCAAGGGCTGGGAGTGGCAGGCAGAGGGACAATGGAGCTGGGAGAGGGGAGAGTGAGAGTGGAGCTGAGGAAGAGATTGTTGAGATGGAGGGTGGGGAGAGACTGGCACAGGCTGCCCAGGGAGGTTGGGGATCACAGTGAGGGAGGGTGAGGAGAGCCTGGCACAGGCTGCCCAGGGAGGCTGTGGAGCACAGAAGCACAGAATGGGGTCTATGATCTATGATCCCATTCTGTGCTTCTGTGCTCCACAACCTCCCTGGAGGTGTTCCAGGCCAGGCTGGATGAGACTCTGAGCAACCTACCCTTTCCAACCCAAGCCACTCTGTGAGTCTGTGGTGTGTGTCCTCTCCTTCAGCTGCTCACCAGAGCAGGCACAGCTGCCATGGGACAGCTGAAGTGATCCAGCTCAGGATGCTCCCAAGCTTGGGCCCATCATGCACTCACCTCTCATTCCTCTGTGCTCTGTCTTCTGCAGCACACTGCAAAGCCATGGGACCTGTCTCCTGGCTCCAGAGGGTTCCCTTTTGTACCAACCTAGACAGGGGGCAAGCAAGGCTCCCTCCTTGCTAGTCCTGAGCTCATTATGACCACATGGCCTGGTTGCTTGGCCCATACAGCACTGAGCAAGGCCAGGGGAAGACTGAAGAACAACACAGACTTGGCTGTGCTAGATCTGGGTGCAGGGAGATGAAGAGTGCTTGAAACTTGCAGAGGGAAGAGTTAAAGCAGAGCCTTTGACTGTAGGCTGTAGCAACTTATAGCAGCTTCTCTGCCACACTCTCAGTCTCCAGTTCAGGTGTCTGTGACCAGAAGGTTGCTGCAATGCATTTTTCAGAAACTCAGATTGCCCTGGAGGTCTCTGCAGGACTCTGCACTTGTCCTCAGTGGCACCTGGGGAGTAGGACACAGTGGAGATGGAATTCCCTCACAGCAAACCCCAGTCCAGCCTGTGCTCTGCAGTCACAGTCCTGCTGCCAGCACTGCTCAGCTCTGTGGGCATCCAGGTCTGGGCTACTGAGTTCAAGAGGGACAGGGAAGTGCTGGAGAGAGCCCAGGGCAGGCTGCAGAGCTGCTGAGGGGCCTGGAGCAGCTCTGGCAGCAGCAAAGGCTGAGAGCCCTGGGGCTGAGAGCCTGCACAAGAGCAGCCCCAGAGGGCAGCTGAGCAGTGCTCAGCAAGAGCTGAAGGAGCTGTGGGGGGCAAGAGCCTGGGGCCAGGCTCTGCTCAGTGGTGCCCAGGGACAGGAAAAAGGGCAGTGGGCACAGACTGGCACCCAGGAGGTTCCACCTGAGCAGCAGGAGAAAGTTGTTTGTTGTGAGGGTGCTGGAGGCCTGGAGCAGGCTGCCCAGAGAGGCTGTGGAGTGTCCTTGTGTGGAGAGCTTCCAAGGCCAGCTGGGCACTGTGCTGCTGGGCAAGCTGCTGGGGGTGCCCTGCTGGAGCAGAAGGGTTGGTCTGGGTGATCTCCAGAGGTCCCTCCCAACCCCACTGTATTGGGATTCTGAGATTGCAGTGTCAGGGACACTGAGAGCTCTTCTGTCCCATCCCTGAGCACAAAGGATGTCCATGTGCTGGCACAGGGCCAGCTGCAGTGTTTCTGAGACTTCTCCTGGCTGGGGTGCAGGGAGTGAAGTGCTGTGGAGCTGCCCTAAAGGCTGAGCACAGAACACAGAACCTCTCTCCCAGTCTTCCCCCTGCCTTTGGACCTGCCCTGCAGCTGCAGGCTCCTGCTGGTGACTGCTCAGGGTGCTCTGATGGCATCAAGGAGCAGCAGAAGACAGCTGTGCTCTGGGGTCCCCGTGGATGTTTGTGGTGAAAAGCTCCTGCTGGCAGCTCTGCCAGCTGAAGCAGTGACAGTGACTGGCACAGGCTGAGCCTGAGATAGATGATTCAGTGGGGGGCACCAAGGCATGGCTGATCTCTGCAGCAGGCACACAGCACTCTGGCTCCTGCCTGTGCCAGCAGTTAGGGGCAAGAGAGACAGATGTCTGGGCACACACTCCCCACAGCTCTGGCAGCCTTTGAGCAGGGGGTGGCAGGGTCTGCAGCAGCTCTTCTGCCTGTGCTGGCTTTGAGCCTTCTCAGGCAGCCAAAGGCAGAGATGCTCCATGTTGCCAAACCACAGAATCAGAGAATCCTGGAATGGTTTGGATTGAAAAGCTCATCCAGTCCCAACCCCCTGCCATGAGCAGGGACACCTCCCACCAGCACAGCTTGCTCAAAGCCTCATCCAACATGGCCTTGAACACCTCCAGGCAGGGAGAATCCACAACCTCCCTGGGCAACCTGTGCCAGCTCCCCACCCTCACTCTAAAGAATCTCTTCCTCAGATCCAGCCTCAATCTCCCCTCCTCAAACTCAAAGCCATTGTCCTTTGTCCTGTCACCAGATATGTCCTTATTCAGTGTTCAGACCCACAGCCCTAGGGCTAGAGGGGCAGCAGACAGGGCATGACCCACCCAGTGGATGGTTCTGCTCCATGGGGATGACTCAGGCTGCTGCAGGAACACACCCCACGGGCACAAGCCCTCTGCTAGCAGTCTGGGACCTTTCCCAAAGCCCTGCTAGGTCAGTCTGTGGCCTTTCCCACTCACTGAATGTTCCCTCTGCCAACTCAAGCTGGCAAGGACACTGCAGTGGGCAGCAGGAACATGCCAGGCCAGCGAGCTGGCTCTGCCTGCTGCCGCTCTCCCGCCGGAGAGCCTTCCCCACCTCACTAACAGCCTTTGTGGTCCTGGGGGTTTGTTCCTTCCCCTCCTCCTGGCAGCCAACGGAGAGGCACAGGTCCAGTTTGTGCTCATTTTCCATTTCAGATCCCTGCCTGTTTCCTCTCTTCTGGAAAGGTTTTGTTTGCTGCGTTTCTAAAACGTACCAAAAGCAGAGAGCCAAAGATCAGGCAGCGCCGCGAACGCCACTGGGACACGATTCCAGCAGGCAGCCACAGCCAGGGACATCCAAGCGACCTTCTGCAAGAGAAGCCAACAGAGCCTGCAGAGATGTGGGCAGGCAGATGCTGGCAAGGGGTACAAGTGTCCCCAGGAGAGCCTCTTGGGGGTGACTCAGCACAGCCAGACCTGCCTGGTGGCCACGGATCCACAAGGCACATGCAGGAAGAAGCTGGAGTGGGAGTTGGGATCCACTGGCCCTTAGCATAGGATGCTCAGAGGGCTGGAGCTATGGGGGCAGGATGAGAGAGTTGGAGCTGCTCCAGCTGGACAGGAGACTCCAAGGAGACCTTATTGTGGTCTGCCAGGATCTGAAGGCTACAAGCAAGCTGGGGAGGACTTTTTAGGGTGTCAGGGAGTGATAGGATTGGGAGAAATGGAGCAAAACTAGAGGAGAGGAGATTTAGATTAGACATTAGGAAGAAGTTCTTCACCATGAGGCTGCTGAGACACTGGCACAGGTTGCCCAGGGAGGTGGTGGAAGCCTCATCTCTGGAGGTCTTTAAAGCTAGGCTGGATGTGGCTCTGAGCAACCTGATCTAGGGTGAAGTGTCCCTGCCCATGGCAGGGGGTGGGAGCTGGATGAACCTCGTGGTCCCTTCCAACCCTGACAGTTCTGTGATTCTGTGCTGGGGAGGGAGTAACTCTGGGGTGTGGGCACAGTGCAGAGTGGCAAAGGGCACCCAGGCTGTGCAATGCCATGTGAGCAGATCTAGGTCTGGGATAGACACTGCTCTGGCCAGCACCAAGCTACAGAACTCTGTGAGCTGAGGGAGTTCAGCTTGGGTCTCGTTTAGGGGCTGCAGACCTCTCAAAGGCAAAGCAGCCTTGCAGGATGCATGGCAGCCCTTTTGGTGGCACACTGCAGGGCACAGGGCAGCTCTCCATGGCACTCGGTTCTGTTCCTGACCCAGTGCAATGCAAAGAGAAAATTCAGCCTGGGGTTTGCACCCTTGTGTCCATGGGCACAGGAGTGTCAGAGAAGGAAGGAGAAGGCTGCTGCCAGGCCTGGCCTCAGGAACCCTCCACACTACACAGAATCACACAGTGTGGGGGTTGGAAGGGACCTCTGGGCATCATCTACTAAAAGCAGGGCACCCCCAGCAGCTTGCCCAGCAGCACA
>VWZE01005400.1:63345-77563 GCA_013396675.1 Eubucco bourcierii | reverse complement strand
CAGCACAGGAAGGACATGGAAGTGTTTGAGCCAGTCCAGAGGAGGCCACCAAGAAGGCCAGGGAGCTGTATCTGTACAGTGTCTGAAAGGGGCTGCAGGAAGGCTGGAGAGGGACTATTGACAAGGGCTTGTAATGACAGCACAAGGGGCAATGGGTTTGAAGTGTCAGAGGGGAGATTGAAAGTGGATGTTAGGAGGAAGTTGTTTGCAGTGAGGGTGGTGAGACACTGGCACAGGTTGCCCAGGGAGGTTGTGGCTGCTCCCTCCCTGGAGGTGTTCAAGGCCAGGTTGGAGGAGGCCTTGAGTGACCTGTGCTAGTGGGAGGTGTCCGTGCCTATGGCAGGGGGTTGGGACTGGATGATCTTCGAGGTCCCTTCCAACCTTACCATTCTGTGATTCTATTATCTCAAGGACTTCTGATTGTTTTCTGCTCCTCACAGGTCATCTGTACACAGCCAGGACACATTTAAACAGGAACATCTTAGAAAATAAATGAGTGCAAAAGACAAGAAGAGCAGTTCTTTGGTTGAAGGTCCAAACTGAATTTCCTAAGCTTTAAGTTCAGATTCTGGGTTGTACCAGGCTGACTTTGGGCTATGAGACACTCTGCCTGTCACTTGTGATGATGATTAATTGCATAGCCTTCAGTTTCCTGAAGCACTCAGCTACAACAGGAACAGGCTACACATCCTTGGGCACATTCTGCAATCAACAGTAGGAATCACTGAAGTTTTAAACACATTGCAAATGTTCCTCTGCTATAGGAGAACGATCTGCAAGCATGTGTGTAGTAACCCTGATCCCAGCTGCCCCTGCCAGGAGGTGTCAGGCCCCCATGGAAGCACAAAAAGTAAAAGCTCTTCTGCCAGTTACCCTCAGCCAAGTACCAGACATTCTTCTGCCTGAGCATACACCAAAACCACTTCTGACTCACACTGACAGATCCAATTTGTTTTTTCCAACCAATGCACACATAACACCCAAAAGGATTTTGGAAAAGCTGAATTACCTTCTCTGATGGAACTGATGTAATGGGCTGAAGGAAGGATGAAGCCTCTAAAGGGACTCCAGCAAAACTGGATTTGCATATAGATTCATGGAATCATAGCATGGTAAGGCTGGAAAGGACCTAAAAGATCATCTAGTTCCAACCCCGTGCCATAGGCAGGGACACCTCCCACTAGTAAAGGGCACTCAAGGTCTTGTCCAACCTTGAACACCTCCAGAGAGGTTGTGGAGCACAGAAGACCTCCAGGGAGGTTGTGGAGCACAGAATCACCCAACGTGATCAAAGATCACGTTGGGTGATTCTGTGCTCCACAACCTCCCTGGGCAACCTGTGCCAGTGTCTCACCACCCTCACTGCAAACAACTTCCTCCTAACATCCACTTTCAATCTCCCCTCTGCCACTTCAAACCCACTGCCCCTTGTCCTGCCATTGCAATTACAAATTTGCCCACAGCATCCTGTCAAGATTCTCCCTGATCCAACTGAGCCTGTAAATAAACCTAACCTAATTCTGTATGTAGTTTGGGGGCAGGGCTTTCAGGAAAATAAAACAACTCTATTTTTATCATTCCTGACTGGGCCACATGAATTCCCTGCCTCCACAACGTCACCTTGTAACCATTAGATGGCAACTTCCAAAGCACTGCTGCTGATCTGAACTGCATTCAGGTAACGACAACAGTGACGGTTCTGATTTTCTCCTGTTTGATGTTTTATTTAAGAGCTCAGCTCCTCCAAACAAGCCATCATCTAAAAATGTCATCTTTAACTCTCTAAAGCACACTTCCAGCCCTCGTGTTGCACATAAAAGCCTGGGAAAAGGAACCAAATGTGCCTTGATGTCTCAAAAACTCAAAGCAAAAGGAAAGGACTCAGTATAGAATCACAGAACGGCAAGGTTGGAAGGGACCTCAAGGATCATCCAGTTCCAGCTCTCTGCCATATCATTTTAGGGGATCAGTTTTCAGTGAGAGTAGGATTTTTTTTCTTTTCTAAAAACAATGTGACTAGCTGTACAATTTCCCTGTTTGGGCCAGTCCAGAGGAGGCCACCAAGATGCTGAGAGGGCTGCAGCAGCTCTGCTGTGAGGACAGGCTGAGAGAGTTGGGGCTCTGCAGCCTGCAGAAGAGAAGGCTTCCAGGAGACCTTGGAGTAGCCTTCCAGGATCTGAAGGGGGCTCCAGGAAGGCTGGGGAGGGACTATTGACAAGGTCTGGGAATGCCAGGACAAGGGGAATGGGTTTGAAGTGGCAGAGGGGAGACTGAAAGTGGATGTTAGGAGGAAGTTGTTTGCAGTGAGGGTGGTGAGACACTGGCACAGGTTGCCCAGGGAGGTTGTGGAGCACAGAATCACCCAATGTGATCAAAGATCACAACCTCTCTGGAGGTGTTCAAGGCCAGGTTGAACGAGGCCTTGAGTGACCTGTGCTAGTGGGAGTTGTCCCTGCCTATGGCAGGGGGTTGGAACCGGATGATCCTTGAGGTCCTTTCCAACCTTACCATTCTATGATTCTAAGCGTTCGAAAGACAAAGGTATATGAGGCAAGTTTGAACAGAGTAACTTGGGAATCTTTTTTTCTTTTTTGGTTTTTTTTCTTTTTCTTTTTTTCTTTTTCTCTTTTTTTTTTCTTTTTCTTCAGGAGATGGATGTGTTCCTACTAGGTTTAGTTTAGCATTTATGAGAGGACAGCAAAGCCTGGAATACAGTTTATGTGTAATTTCAAGCTGAACTCTCACAGCCACATGTAGCAAGGACCTAACTAATCCTACCTAGCATGGCCTTTTAGTAACCCCCTTGCAATTATTCTGAAGCCTGAGATGAAGCAATGCAAAGCTACCCCTGACCTCCACCCTAGTTGTGTGACATACTAAGACTCCATAAGGGTTAGAGAGCTCTCACTCTCCTGGAAGAGACTCTAGGAATTCAAGAACTTCTAGATGGGATGGATGCAGGGACAAAGTCAGCTGTGATGCTGTGTGTGGCACTGGATGAAGCAGCTGGTGCTGTGAGACAATCAACCTGTCCATACATGCTTTGCTCAACACCATCCAGAAAGGAAAACATCACCAAGGGAAACTTCAGCTTCAGTTCATCATAGAGGATCATCAAGGGATTCTAATCAGAAAAATACCAACACAAAGAACACAATCATTGCCAGAAGAGACAGAAACCACAAGCAATGACATTTCAAGTTGGGCTTAACAGTCAGGGAGATTTTGGGCTTCATTCTGCTCCTCTTTACCCCAGTGCAGTTCCAGTAATGTGCCTAAATCCAATGGAATTTCACCCGAGAAGCCACGGCATGGAAATGAAAAAATCCCATCCGGTGGGACTATTTGTTAGATGTGTAAAAGGAGCAATTACAGGGAGGTAAAAGGTGTTGTAGTGCTTCACAATCACAACTCAAAAGGTGTTTATAAACACAAAAAAAAGACATCAGGTTTCTCCAGGTTGTGTACTACCCAGGAGTCTGAAAATTAAATTCCCATTTGGAGGACAAAAGCTTCTACACCCACTGCAAATCCAAACTGACCTCTACTCGCTGAGAACAGCTCCGCTGAAGGCAAGTGCCCACTGGGAGAGGGAGCAGTTTGGGGAGTCTTCTGAAGCTGCAGCCTGGCTCTAATAGCTGCCAGCCTGTGGGAAGGCTGCTCAGGAGGCATGGGCAGAGCTGGCACCACCGAGGGCACAGCTAAAGGAGGGGTAACCAACTACACCCCATAGACTCATAGAATGGTAAGGTTGGAATGGACCTCAAAGATCATCCAGCTCCAACCCACTGCCACAGGCAGGGACACCTCCCACTAGTAAAGGGCACTCAAGGTCTCATCCAACCTGGTCCTGAACACCTCCAGGGAGGTTGTGGAGCACAGAATCACTCAATGTGATCAAGATCACATTGGGTGATTCTGTGCTCCACAACCTCCCTGGGCAACCTGTGCCAGTGTCTCACCACCCTCACTGCAAACAACTTCCTCCTAACATCCACTTTCAATCTCCCCTCTCACACTTCAAACCCATTCCCCTTGTCCTGGTATTACCAGACCTTGTCAATAGTCCCTCCACAGCCTTCCTGGAGCCCACTCCAGATCTACAAAGGCTACTCTAAGGTCTCCTGGAAGCCTTCTCTTCTCCAGGCTGCAGAGCCCCAACTCTCTCAGCCTGTCCTCACAGCACAGCTTCTGCAGCCCTCTCAGCATCTTGGTAGCCTCCTCTGGACCCACTCCAACACTTCCATGTCCTTCCTGTGCTGGGGGCTCCAGAACTGCACACAGGACTGCAAGTGGGGTCTGAGGAGAGCAGAGCAAAGGGGCACAATCCCCTCCCTTGCCCTGCTGCCCACACTGCTCTTGCTGCAGCCCAGCACACAGTTGCTGTCTGGGCTGCACTCACACTGCAGCCTCATCTTCAGCTTTTCATCACCCCACACCCCCAGGTGTTCCTCAGGGTGTTCCTCAGGGTTTTCCATAAGAAGACTCAGAGAGGACAGTGAGACATTGGTGCCTGCTAAGCACAGAGGTGAGCTCAGTTGATTTCCTCCCCAGAAGAAAATCCAGCATGGTGACCACAGGGGAAAAAGCCATTGCCAGGGAGACTGTGGGGACCCAAATGGAGTTCCCTTGGAAACACGTAGCTGTCCAAGTGTCTGGCTGTGTGGAGTGTTTGAGTATGGCACTGGTGCCCAGGCACAGCAAAAATGACACCTGTGTGTGCTGAGAGCAGCTCAACAACCTGCTCAGTCGGGTGCCAGAGCTGGAAGAGAAACTGGGAAGGTTAAGCAGAGAAATAGGCTGCTGGAGCCATACCCTGAGGCAAAGGCAGGTTCATCAAGAAGGAGAGGACCACCTGCCCCCCATCCCCAAGCAACAGAGCAGACCTAAAAGACAGAGGAAGAGTGGAAACAAGTCCCTGATTTGGAGGGCAGGCAAATCCCATCCCAGCCTCCCTCACCTTCCCAGTTGCCCTTACACAGCAGGTCTGGGGCTCTAGAACCAGAGGGCCAGACTGTAGAGAAAGCAGCTGAAGGTGAATCCCAGGAGCTGCCCAGGGGCTCAGCCAGCCCCACACATTAGGACTACTTAGCTTAAGCAAAACCAAAGGAGAGCAACTGTTGTAGGAGACTCTTCTGAGGGAAGAGGAGCCTAAATGCTGACTGGATACATCCCACAGGGAAGTCTGCTGCCTTCCTGGGGTCCAGGATCGGAGATCATAGAATCATAGAATGGTAAGGTTGGAAGGGAGCTCAAGGATCATCTAGCTCCAACCCCCTGCCACAGGCAGAGACACCTCCCACTAGCACAGGTCACTCCAGGCCTCATCCAACCTGGCCTTGAACACCTCCAGGGAGGTTGTGGAGAACAGAATCACCCACCATGATCAAAGGTCATAGAGTGGCTTATCTTGGGTGTGCTCAACACTGCAAGTGCAGGATAATGGAGGGTTCAGGCCCAACCAGAATGCTCCTTTGCTGTCTGGGCTGCACTCACACTGCAGGCCAAGGATTCAGCAGCCTGAGGTTGGTACTTTCCAAAGAGCAGGGGTTGGGCAGACACAAAGTGCTGGTAAGCCTCTGACTCTCCTGGCAGCTACAAGCCTGCAGCTGTACTTTTCTTGAAAGAGAGGTCACTTAGTCTCCTGGAAGGGCACCTGGGATGTGTGGAAGCTGAAGTGGGAAAGTGCGTGCCAGGTATGCACACCTTCATGTGCTGTGTTGTTAAAAATGGTAGCTTTTGGTAAAGGTTTGTGGGACAATGTGGAGTGGCCATCCTGGGAGTCTAACAACATGGGTTTGGTCTGTGAGTGTTACTGTGAGGTGCTTAAAACCTAACTGCATCTTCCCTGTGCAGTTACTGCTGCTGCCTTACCTGCAGTGTGTTTCCTTTCAAGGCTGTGTGCTTGGTTACAGCAGAAATGAGCTACTGACTGCAGTCTTACCCTTTACCTAGGCTGCTTTCAGTCATTTGAAATGTGCCCCAGAGGTAATAGGTGGCGATTTGTGTTCTTTGTTCTGCAAATTTGACCTGACAATGTTACAGAATCATAGAATCACAGAATGGTAAGGTTGGAAGTGACCTCAAAGATCATCCAGTTCCAACCCCCTGCCATAGGCAGGGACACCTCCCATTAGCACAGGTCACTCAAGGCCTCCTCCAACTTGGCCTTGAACACCTCCAGGGAGGTTGTGGAGCACAGAATTACCCAATGTGATAACCCACGTTGGGTCACTCTGTGCTCCACAACCTCCCTGGGCATCCTGTGCCAGTGTCTCACCACCCTCTCGTCTATAGGCACTTTTGTACAGTTTTAAGTACTGCTCATGAATGGCAGGTCCTACTTGGCCAACCTCATGTGCTCCTATGACCAAGTGACCTGGCTAGGGGATACGAAAAGGCTGTGGATGTTGTCTCCCTGGCCTTCAGAAAAGCCTTCGACGCCATCACCCACAGCCTTCTCCTTGAGAAACTTGTGACCCATGGCACAGGTGAAGTCTTTGCCAGATTAAAACCTGGCTGAAGAATCAGGCCCTAAGAGCTGTGATTAATGGAGTAAATGCAGCTGGCAGACAGTCACAAGTGGTACACCCCAGGAGTTGGTATTGGGGCCAGTTGCGTTTAACACTTTCATTACTGATTTGGATGAGGGGATTGAGGGCACCATCAGCAAGTTTGCAGATGACACTAAATTGAGCAGGAATGTTGAGGGTAGGAAGGCACTGCAGAGAGAGCTGGACAGGTTACATCGATGGGCTGAGGTCAGTGGAACGAAGTCTAACAACACCAAGTGCCTGATTCTGCACTTCAGTTACAACTGCCCCAAGCAACACTATGGACTTTGGGAAGGGTGGTTGGAAAGCAGTCCAGTGGGAAAAGATCTGGGAGTGCTGGTTGGCAGCTGAACACGAGCCAACAGTGCATCCAGGTGGTCAAGAAGGCCAACAGCATCATGGACTGTATCAAAAACAGCGTGTCCAGCAGGAGTAGGGAAGGGATTGTGACCATGTACTCAGCCCTAGTGAGGCCACAGCTTGAGTGCTGTGTTCAGTTCTGGCTACCACAGTATAGAAAAGATCCAGAGATGAGCAACAAGGCTGGCGAGGGGTTTGGAGGGCAGGTCATATGAGGAACAGCTGAAGGAGCTGAGGTTGCTTAGTCTGGAGAAGAAAAGGCTAAGGGGAGATCTTAATGCTCTCTACAACTATCGTGGTAGGCCTAAACAGGCCAAGGTGGGCTTGTACATGTCCTGGCTTGCCCAGGTGTGCTCCCCTGCTCCCCCTCCTTCTGTGCTGGGGATGGCAGCCACAGGAAAGGGGACCAAAGCCCTGGCTGAAGCTGGTACGGTCAAGCTTGGCAAAGTGCCAGCCTGACTGGCTAATCTATGTCCAAAGGCACATTAGTCTTGGGCTTCATGGATATAAAGGGATGAGCAGGTAGCACAAAGGTGCTCTCTGCCATTGTATCCTGCCTGCTTACTGCCTCACTGATCCTGAGCTGTGTGGGACCTGACTCAACTGTGGGAATTCACCAGGCAGCAATTATAAAATCTGCAATTATTTTATTTACAGAAAGCCCCGCCCACAATTTTATATGAAATTAATTAGATGAGGTTCAGAAATTCAGCCAGGAAGATCTTTCACAAGGATGCTTCTACAAGGAGTTTAGTAATTCAGAGAAATCAGAAAGCTTGGGAAAGGTTTGCTGTAAAAAACAGTTGTGCTGCACTTATGAACAAAGGCAGCCTGCAGCCCCAGGGAACGGCAGCGCTACCCACGGCGCTGGAGCAGGAATTCAGAGATAGTCCCTTGGCTCCTTGTTGGCAGACTTTTATGGCAGTGCCTTGAGGTCAGATCATGGGGCAGCACAGGGTAAAGCTCAGGCTGCTGGGAGCTTACCCACGATTACAGCAGAGGCAGGTCCCCTCAACAGGCATGCAGGATCTGACGGTCCGACGCTGGCAGTCTGTGGCTGGCAGTCTGTGGCTGGCAGGCCGTGGCTGGCAGGCCGTGGCTGGCAGGCCGTGACTAGCAGTCCGTGGCTGGCAGTCCGTGGCTACCANAGTCGGTGGCTGGCAGGCCGTGCCTGGCAGTCTGTAGCTGGCAGGCCGTGGCTGGCAGTCTGTGGCTGGCAGTCTGTGGCTGGCAGGCCGTGGCTGGCAGTCTGTGGCTAGCAATCCGTGGCTGGCAGTCTGTTGCTGGCAGTCCCTCCTAAAGCCCGATGCAGCAGTCTCCTCAAAGCCCCTCTGTAAAGTCTCCCTAGATAATCTGTCCTATGGCCATATATCTATGCTGGGGTGATTTGCTCTCCTCTGCTCAAGCCTGCAGGGGTGGGGTAAGGTACTTGACACCTACTCCTTTCACATTCCAAACCCCAGGAACCAGGGGTGTGGGCGGGAGCAGAAGAGTTTCACACCCCAGTCAAACCTTTGGTGGGGCAGACACTTGGCTGTGCCCCACCACAGGGCCCAAACGAGCAGGATCAGGCTCTGAAGCCTCCACGTGCTGCACAGCCAGCGTGACACCGTGCTGTGACTGCACATGGCATTGCATCCTGCCTGCTCCTGAAAGCCTCCTGCCAAGAGAGCCAGCACCAGGTCAGAGATGTCCGCCTCCTTTCTCCAGCACCCAGAAGCCTGGGAAAGCTCCAAAGCCTCTAAGGGCTTTTGGCCCAGCAGCAACCCCTCCTGTGCTTTGGTTGTCTGATAATGTCTGATAATACTTTGTAAGTAAATACTTCAAGCCTCTTGTAACCACTAATTGCCTTCTGCCATAAGCAGAAAGGAGCTTCCTGTGTCCATCCAGTGGCTAAGCAGGATAATGAACCACAAGTGGTGCAGTGACTGCAGGAACCTTCTCTGCCAGTAAAAAGGTTTGCTTATGCTGGGTACCTTTAAACTGTTCCAGTTTTGCCTGTTCCTTGTGTGTAGAAACTTCCAAACTCTGTGTTTTTAACCTTGTAACTAAGTTTTCTGGCAAGACTTAATGTGAATAAACAATCTTCATAGTTATTAACAACCTCTGCCTGGACATCAAAATTAACATAGATTATTAATTTTGCATCATTTGGTAACAACAACTACCTGAAAACAAGTTGTGGCGAGGCTGGCGCTGCTGTCTCCTCCCACGTAACCAGCAACAGGATGACAGGAAAGGGGTTTAAGCTGTTCCAGGGGAGGTTTAGATTGGATATCAGGAAAAACTTCTTTACTGAGAGAGTGGTGAGGCACTGGGATGGGCTGTCCAGAGAGGTGGTGGAGTTGCCATGCCCAGAAGTTTTCAAGTAGTGTAGATGTGGTGCTTCAGGACACAGTTGGATTGCAGTTGGACTCAATGACCTTGCAGGTGTTACTGAGTCTATGACTGTGTAATTTCATAATTAGTTTAAGAATACTGATTTTGTGCCATGTAGTATTAGAGGCCAGCACTTCAGGAGTCACAGATGACACAGCAATGTGCCATACTGAATTAATTTCTCAGTCAGCTTTCATAATCCTGTGAACAAATAATGTGATTTGCTGTTCCAAGCTAAGTCCAGCTGGGGTGGGGGAGTGATCTGGAAACCTGACATCCCCCCCAAGGTGGGCAGGGAAAACCTGACCCCAGGTGGGCAGGAAAACCTGGCCCCTGCTGGGGGTAGGACCCCCCCAGGTCAAAGTTTGTCCCACTCCCACTTCCTCTCTACAACTCCCTTTAAGAGGCAGTCAAGTTCCTGCTCCTGCCTTCACCTTTCCAACACCTCCTTGCTGTTGCTGTTCCTGATAACCATGTGGCCAGCCTGACCATGTGGAGGACTCTGCCACCTCCTGCTGGGGCCTGCATTCTGAGGAGAATCCCTCTCAATCCAGATAATCCACTCCCATCCAACTTCCTTGTCTATATCTCTCTGTATCTGTTCCCTCCCCTGTATCTCTGTAACTTTCCTTTGCCTTAAATACCTTTTGTTTATTGTTAAAATTACCTTTCAACTTCCAAATCAGTGCAAGGCTGTTCTTTGGCTGCTTTAACCTTTTACTCTTCTGCCTAAATTTCCTATGTGGGGAGAAGGGGAGAGAGGAAGGCATCCTAAACTCTGTTTCGTTGGGCTTGTGAGCTCTGGGAAAGCTTTAAACAGCAACATTTGCACACAACAGCCATACACTGTCCTGAAGCTTTTCCCCAAACTGAGTACAACAGAATAAGGGCAGGGATCCATCCAGAGGGACCTGGACAGCCTGGAGAGGTGGGCACAAGACAACCTCATGAGGTTCAACAAGACCAAGTGTAAGGTCCTGAACCTGGGTCAAGGCAATGCCAAGCACCAATCCAGGCTGAGCAGCGCCTGGCTGGAGAGCAGCCCTGAGGAGAGGGACTTGGGGGTGCTGCTGGATGAGAAGCTCAACATGAGCCAGCAGTGTGCACTTGCAGCCCAGAGAGCAACCAGAGCCTGGGCTGCAGCAAGACCAGTATGGGCGGCAGGGTGAGGGAGGGGATTCTCCCCCTCTCCTCCCCTCTGGTGAGACCCCACCTGGAGTACTGCATCCAGTTCTGGAGACTCTGGGACAAGATTGATATGGAGGTGTTGGAAGGTGTCCAGAGAAGAGCCATGAGGATGCTCAGAGGGCTGGAGCTGCTCTGCTCTGAGGGGAGTTGGGTTGTTCAATCTGGAGTGGAGAAAGCTCCCAGGTGACCTTCTTGTGGCCTTTCAGTATCTGAAGGGGGCTAGGAAAAAGCTGGAGAGGGGTTTTTTAGGCTGTCAGGTAGTGATGGGACTGGGGGGAATGGAACAAAGCTAGAAACGGGGAGATTCAGACTGGATGTTAGGAAGAAGTTCTTCACCATGAAAGTGGTGAGAGCCTGGCAGGGGTTGCCCAGGGAGGTGGTGGAAGCCTCATCCCTGCAGGCTGGATGAGGCTCTGGGCAGCCTGATCTAGTGTGAAGTGTCCCTGCCCATGGCAGGGGGGTTGGAACTGGATGATCCTTGTGGTGCCTTCCAACCCTGACTGATGCTGTGATTCTGTGATTCTATTCTAAGTAAGGTCTTCCCCAATAAAAATGCTTTCAGGGTGAGGCTATGAGGACCAAAGTTCCCTACAGCAGTCTGATGTTTAAAAAACAAACAAACAAACAACTCAAATCAAAACACAGCACAAACCAAACTGGCCAAGCAATACCCTCATCAGGAGGCAGAAAAGATGTTTGATATTCAGAACAGAAACACTGAAAACTTTTCTTTGCTAGAGCTATTACTATTTGACTAAACTGCACCACAGACCTATCCCAAGGTGTTCACAACACCAACTAGATAAATTCCAAAACACCACAGATGACTTCACTGATTCACCATTAAACCTTGTTATAACTTCACTTATATGATATTGATATACAACCAGAACCATGTTGCCCACAACACTCCTAAACAGCATCCATCTGTGTTATAAGGCAGCCCTCAAAAAAGACTCTCAGAGAACTGAGAGTCACTGAGTTAGAAATACAAGCCCTCAGGACAGAGCATCAGTGGGATCAAAGCAGAGTCCTATTTTAATGTGAGGGAAACTGTTTCCCACTGTGGCAAAAAGAATCACTGAAGGTGATACGAGGGGAAGTGTTATGGGAGAGAAAATTACCCCTTCTCATTTCCACTAATTAACCCCCATTGACTCTAAACAGAATCTCTCTTAGCTGTTATTTGGTGAGGCTAGAGAGGAGGAAGATGCACAGTCACCCTAAATACCTCTGATAATGTTTCCCTTAACTGTTATTAAAAGCATTCTTCCATTCAGCAGCCAACCTACACTTACTTTTTAAATACTGCCTCCACTGTATCTTTAGCTCTCCTTGATTTAGGGCAGCAGAAGAATTCCTTCAGGAGAATTCAAGCCAGGTGCCACCGACTAGGCCATGCACTAATCTGCTTCTTAAACTGCAATCATATACACCTCCAACATCTCTGGCATCTCTGGGCAGCTGTGTCTAACACACCTGTTGCATGAGGCATCCTGGGCAGCAGCAAAAGCAGTGTGGGCAGCAGGGCAAGGGCTCCTTTGCTCTGCTCTCCTCAGACCCCACCTGGAGTCCTGTGTGCAGTTCTGGAGCCCCCAGCACAGGAAGAATATGGAACTGTTGGAGCAGGTCCAGAAGAGGCCACCAAGATGCTGAGAGGGTTGTAGAAGCTCTGCTGTGAGGACAGGCTGAGAGAGTTGGGGCTCTGCAGCCTGCAGAAGAGAAGGCTTCCAGGTGACCTTAGAGTAGCCTTTGAGGATCTCAAGGGGGCTCCAGGAAGGCTGTGGAGGGACTATTGACAAGGGCTGGGAATGCCAGGACAAGGGGAATGGGTTTGAAGTGTGAGAGGGGAGATTGAAAGTGGATGTTAGGAGGAAGTTGTTTGCAGTGAGGGTGGTGAGACACTGGCACAGGTTGCCCAGGGAGGTTGGGGAGCACAGAAGTACCCAATGTGATCTTGATTCTGTGCTCCACGACCTACCTGGAGGTGTTCAAGGTCAGGTTGGACAAGGCCTTGAGTACTAGTGAGAGGTGTCCCTGCCTATGGCAGGGGGTTGGAACTGGTTGAGCTTTGAGGTCTCTTCCAAGCTTACCATTCTATGACTCTATTAGGTGTGATCAAGCAGTGGCAATTGTGAGGAACACCAGAGCCAGGCATCTGCAGCTTTCAGAAGTGAGCTCTTCATGCTTTAACCATGATTCTCCTCTCAAGTTCAAAGAATTGCAATACGTAGAGATCCTGCAATACATTTTTAGAACTGAGAAATGATTTTATTGAACTAATTTTAAACCATGTGCACAATGGCAAAGTCATCTTTCTCCCTGGCTTGCCTTGGAAAATGATACATTAGCAAAGAGACACAGAAAAAAATAACCTGGTATGAGTAGGGTCACATTCCTCTGCTTTCAGAGCACCAATTCACTGTTACAGAGGGAACACAGGAAGGTAAAATGAAGCACTGATAAGGAAAGAACTTGCAGAAGCTGGAACTGGACTCCCATAGTAATTTGCTTGGTAAGTCTGCCCATTGAGCTCACTGATACCTAAGAGTGACCTGGGAGCTCTAGCAGAGACAGAAGTGATGGAGAGAAGCATTCCTGCCTTTTACAGGCACACAGGCTCCTAGTCTGGGACAAGGAAGCTGGAATCAGAGCTGCCTTCCAGATCTGGAGAAAACCTGCTTTAACAGAGGGGTTGGAGTAAATGATACGCATTGGTCCCTCCCAACCCCCACCACACCATGAGTCTGAGTGATTCTCTGTAAAGAGCTTCACTCTGGGCACCACCACTGATGCTCATAACTCTTCCTCCCCCACCCTCTCCAGTAAGGAGAGCAGCCAATGACCCACTGACAAGTAAGTTTCCAAGAAGGTATCACTGAGTATTTCCTTGAGTAAACAGCCTGAATCCTATCACTTGGTCAGCAATGAAAGAAGTCCACTTCCACAGCAATGCCTGAAACAGCCTGCAGAAGTGAGCAGAGATTTACAGGTCTGATCCAAACCCTTACAAGCACCACAAAGACCACAACAGGGTAAGGCAGTATGGTAGCTTGGGGGGGGTCCCAGGTTCCCTTAATCTCCTTGGCAGGGTGCCATGGGAAGCAACCATGGAGGGAAGGGGGGCCCAGGAAAGCTGCTCATTGCTCAAGGATCACCTTCTCCAGGTTCAGGAACAATGCATCCCAGAAAAGAGGCAGGCAGGTAAGAATGTCAGGAGGCCTGCATGGATGAATAGAGAGTTCCTGAATACACTTAAATGCAAGAAGAAAGCTTAGAGAGAGCGGAAGCAAGGATAGGGGACATGGGATGAGTACAAAGATCCTGTTGGTGCAGCCAGAGCTGAGGTAAGGAAAGCTAAGGTACAGCTGGAATTGAATCTGGCCAGGGACATTAAAGGGAACAAGAAAAATTTCTTCAGGTATATTAGTGAGAAAAGGAGGTCTAGGGAGAATGTGGGACCCTTACAGAAGAAAATCTATGATTCTATGATTCTAAAAATGGAGAGCTGCTGACAAAGGACATGGACAAGGCTGAGGTGCTCAATGACTTCTTTGCCTCAGTCTTCAACAGCAAGGGCTCCAACCACAATGTCCAAGTTGCAGAGGGTAAAAGTAAGGACTGGGAGCAGGCAGATCTACCTACTATAGTAGAAGATCCTGTTTGTGAGCTCCTAAGAAACCTGAATGTGCACAAGTCCATGGGGTCTGATGAGATCCACCCACGGGTCCTGAGGG
>VWZE01005400.1:49901-62221 GCA_013396675.1 Eubucco bourcierii | reverse complement strand
GATGATCCTTGAGGTCCCTTCCAACCTTACCATTCTGTGATTCTGTAACAGAAACTCACAACTACTGGACGAAACAACATTCACTTGCTTAAGTCATTTTGCTGGTTTGAGGATAATTGGAATATTTTAATGGAGAAAATTATATTATCACAGTATCACCAAGGTTGGAAGAGACCTCAAAGCTCATCAAGTCCAACCCAATACCACAGACCTCAAGACCAGACCATGGCACCAAGTGCCACATCCAAACCTGCCTTGAACACCTCCAGGGACGCTGACTCCACCACCTCCCTGGGCAGCCCATTCCAGCAGTCAATGACTCTCTCAGGCAACAACTTTCTCCTCATCTCCAGCCTAAACTTCCCCTGGCACAGCTTGAGACTGTGTCCTCTTGTTCTGCTGCTGCTTGCCTGAGAGAAGAAAGCAACCTCCTCCTGGCTACAACCACCCTTCAGGTAGCTGGAGACAGCAAGAAGGTCTCCCCTGAGCCTCCTCTTCTCCAGGCTAACCAATCCCAGCTCCCTCAGCCTCTCTCCATAGGGCTGTGCTCCAGAGCACAGAATAAGACTGGAACCCAATGATTTCTCTTGTTCCTTATTTGTAAAGCTCCATTTTTCATACACCCTGCCTTTCAGAACCACCAACTTAGCAATTCCTTGGGATGGAAAAGGATAAAGTTACAGAACAGTCTGAATTGAGAAATAATTTATTGAAGTACTGGAAGTTATTTTCCTGAGGCGGACTGGATTCTGCAGGCAGCTGCCTAGATTGCAGTATCCAGATTTTAAGGCCTTTCATTCCTTTGCTTTGCAAAGTGCAGGAAAGCACTGCTGTTAAACTGAGTTCTCCTAGTGAAATGTCATTCTAATTTATTGTCCTTATTCTAGTGCTGCTCGCAAATCAGACTCTGGTTGCTCAACTATTACAGGTTGGGTTTCAGAAAACCCCTCAGCAACCCACTCTGTTAGCTTTGTTCTGTAGTATGGGGGGGAACAGTCACAAAAGCAGAGATGTCACAATGAAGACATACAAATTTCCTACATGTTCCCATTTACCAATAGATGAAGATTGTCCTTGTAGGCCTAAGCAGCCCAAACCAGGCTTATACATGTCCTGCTTTGCCCAGAGATGTTCCCCTGCTCTCCCTCCTTCTGTTTCAGGGAGAAGCAACCAGGGGAAAGAGGACAAAGAACCTGGAGCCACTGAGTCTGAGGACCATGGCCTACCCAGACCTGTTCTGAACCCTGCAGTAAACAAGGTACACAGTTTGCCTTGTGCAAGGCTGTGCTCTGCCCACATTTGGGTAAAGCAAGCCTATGGCTTCACTTAATGTGGTCAGGCTTGGCTAACTGCCATCCTGATTGGCTATGCTGTGTCCAAAGGCACATTAGTCTTGGGCTGTATGGATAAAAGGAGATGAGCAGGGAGCACGACCTGTGCTCTGCCATTATATGTGTGCTCTGCCATTTTCTATCCTCTCTGTCCTTGTAACTGCTCCCTGCCATTGTATTCCTGCTGCCTTATATCCTGAACTGCCTGGAAACTGCCTGCCAAGAGTTTACCAGGAACAGACTCTAAAAGCCTCCACACAATCAGCCTGCACAGCNCCTGGGAAACTCCAAAGCCTCTAATGGCTTTGAGATCACAACCAACAACCCCCCCTGTGCTTTGGGTACTGTCTGATAATATTTTGTCAGTAAATACTTCAAGCCTCTTGTAATCACTAATTGCCTTCTGCCATAAGCAGAAAGGAGCTTCCTGTGTCCACCCAGTGGCTAAGCAGGATAATGAACCACAAGCAGTGCAGTGACTGCAGGAACCTTCTCTGCCAGTACAATGTTTGCCTTTGCTGGGTACCTCTTACAGTGTTCCAGTTTTGCCTGTTCATTGTGTGTATAAATTTCCAAACCCTGTGTTTCTAACCTTGTAACTAAGTTTTCTGTTGTTCTGTTTAATGTTGATAAACACTTTTCATAGTTATTAACAATCTCTGCCCGGATATCAAAATTAACATAGGTTATTGATTTTGCATCGTTCATAACAAAGACAGATGCAGAAAACTAAATATCTGTTCCTGGTTTCATTCTTAGCAATGAAGTCCAGAATGTGCTGGACTGCTTGTGTGGCACCCCACTCTAGAGGCAGTTCTCCTGCTGAGTGTCTGTGTATGGCTCAAATGTTACTTAACCATCCCACTGAGCACTGCAGAGGCCCTTAAGCACACAGCTGGGTATTTGTAACCACTACATCTTTACTCAAAAAGGAATCACTTTTTTTTTTGTGAGGAATGGAATGTAAATTCTGCTCAAACATGTCCAAATACTGCTCCCAGCACCAGCATCACTAAAAGCAACACAAAGCCAGCACACCCTTGCTCCTGCCTGTTTGCGATATCCATACTCTGAAACATCTCCTAAGGGAGAAAGTATTTTGTTTGGAGATCAGCAAATTTCTGCTTTGTTTCTGAAAGAGTTGTTGTGCTGGCAGAAACACAGAGAGATGTGTATTTTAGGATTCTTAATATTCATGGTGTATACAGTTCTGGAGCTCCAAGCACAGAAGGACATGGAACTGCTGGAGCGGATCCAGAGGAGGCCACCAAGATGCTGAGAGGGCTGCAGCAGCTCTGCTCTGAGGACAGGCTGAGAGAGTTGGGGCTCTGCAGCCTGGAGAAGAGAAGGTTTCCAGCAGACCTTATTGTAGCCTTCCAGGATCTGAAGGGGGTTCCAGGAAGGCTGGGGAGGGACTACTGAGAGTGTCTGATAATGACAGGACAAGGGGCAATGGGTTTGAAGTGTCAGAGGGGAGATTGAAAGTGGATGTTAGGAAGAAGTTGTTTGCAGTGAGGGTGGTGAGACACTGGCACAGGCTGCCCAGGGAGGTCTTCTGTGAACCACAACCTCCCTGTAGGTGTTCACGGCCAGGTTGGATGAGGTCTTGAGTAACCTGTACTAGTGGGAGGTGTCCCTGCCTATGGCAGGGGGTTGGAACTGGATGACCTTTGAGGTCCCTTCCAACCTTACCATTCCATGATTCTGTTGGAATGGAAACCAGACATGCAGTTCCCACCAATGCCCAAATACAGTTGGACACCCTGCTCTTTTTGGATTCCATGGGGGAAATGTAGGAAAAAAAACCAAACCAAATCCAAAGGACAAACCACACCACACCAAAACCACCACCACAACACTGCCTTCTCTATTTGCATACAGATCACTGGCAATAGCTGAGGGGAAGGCAGCAAGCATTACTTGGTAGACAGCTAAAAGAACGTGAAGCTTTTCCTCTCAAGCACAATGAGATACTAACAAATGAGACCTTGGGTCAGTGATGAGACCTTTTTCACCAGGTCTACAAAACACACCACCTTTCAAACCTCAAGTTTTTATTCTGATGATGATTCTTGACCATTGTAATAAGACCCCATGCTGGGGACTGCAATTCAATCTTCTTCAGGTCAGTAAGTTGTGCCTATTTATAGAATATTTTTGGATAAAGATTTAAGATCAATTAAGGTTAAGTTAAAGTTGGAATGCTACTGTGGCAGGGAAAAAGGCAGTTGTGCTGATGTGCTCTATGTTACCTATCCAATAGCACCAAACTCTCCAAGGGAAGCAAAGGTTTACACCAGGCATATCTTCAGCATCGTACAGCACAGATGCTGCTCAGATTGCAGCCCCTCAAAGCAGAACTTAAACCTTAAACAAAACAGAACTAAACCTTTAAAGAGCATATTGAGCACACCTTTCTCATGCACAAACACTTCACCCAATGCCTTTCTCACTTTCTGAGAATCAAAACCAGAGACTAAACATTGTGTTTATTGCTGTCTACAACTCCCTGAAAGATGGTTGCAGCCAGGAGAAGGTTGCTTTCTTCTCTCAGGCAAGCAGCAGCAGAACAAGAGGACACAGTCTCAAGCTGTGCCAGGGGAAGTTTAGGCTGGAGGTGAGGAGAAAGTTGTTGCCTGAGAGAGTCATTGACTGCTGGAATGGGCTGCCCAGGGAGGTGGTGGAGTCACCATCCCTGGAGGTGTTCAAGGTAGATTTGGACGTGGCACTTGGTGCCATGGTCTGGTCTTGAGGTCTGTGGTATGGGGTTGGACTTGATGAGCTTTGAGGTCTCTTCCAACCTTGGTGATACTGTGAGACTGTGTAATGCAAAACAATCTGCGAATACATTATTAGAACCTCGAAGAGAAACAAAGGCTTGACAAAAATCACTGAAGAAACCCTTCTGTGCTGGTTTGAGGCTATCTAGAATATTTTAATAGAGAAAATTATATTATAGGTTGTGAAAAGGAAACACTGGTGATGTCTGCTGCACTCATAGGCTTGCTGAGATGGATAAGAAAAGAATACAAAACAAAGATAAGACACTCAGGCTTGCAGACACTCTGGGGCTGTGTAGCTTCTGGTCTTCTCCTCTCTGCTGAGTAACCTCACTAACCACTTTCCTTCTAACCTCCCTGGCCAATCCTCCAAACTCACCTTGCACATAAGGCAGACCCTGGGGTAAGGCAGAGGGGTGGAAGAAGGTGGAAGGGTGGTTGGGAGCCCCTCCTGGGGTCTCTGATTTCTGGGAGGGGAGTTGTGTTTCTGTATTCCCTTTAACTTGTCTATGTCTGTAACTATTCCTGTCTGTTGTGTCTATCTCTGCTTGTCCATTGTGCTGAGCTGTAAACAGAGCTTCAGTCCTTAACTTCCAGCTGGTTGAGTCTAGTCTGGGGGATTTTCAAAAGTGTGGGGGGGTAGGGAACTCCCAAACCATCACATCTACAAATCAGAACCAGACTTGCTCTAATATTGAGGAAAAAAAAAGTCAAACAGGAAATCAGAGGGTTTTGTTTAAGAGCACAACAGACTGAGATTATCTTACTTTGCTCTTTTTCTAAGGAAAAAGGGCAATAAAATAATAAAGCTCTCGCTGAACTGGAGAAGAAAATACAGAAAGGTTGTATTTAAAGATATGCAGGAAAAGATAGGGCACACACGAACCCTTAACACCTAACACAGATGCAGCATAAATGAGAATTCCCCCAAAACCTTCCCCCTAAGCAAGCCACAACCACAAGCCCCAGTGCTCATTGTCTCCCACCACCTATTGTCTCACAACTAGGCCCCATGCAGACTGGAGGATTCACTGCAGCAGTGGCCTCAAAGGCTACTTACCACAGGGTACTCCTACACAGTTCCTAGGTTAAGGATGCCTCTGGAGAGCTGAAAAGGCAGGGAGCAAAGAGAACGACGTGACCTTGTCTCATGGTAGGCCTAAGCAGCCCAAACCAGGCTTATACATGTCCTGCTTTGCCCAGAGATGTTCCCCTGCACTCCCTCCTTCTGTTTCAGGGAGAAGCAGCCAGGGGAAAAAGAACAAAGAACCTGGAGCCACTGAGTCTGAGGACCATGGCCTACCCAGACCTGTTCTGAACCCTGCAGTAAACAAGGTACACAGTTTGCCTTGTGCAAGGCTGTGCTCTGCCCACATTTGGGTAAAGCAAGCCTGTGGCTTCACTTAATGTGGTCAGGCTTGGCTAACTGCAATCCTGATTGGCTATTCTGTGTCCAAAGGCACATTAGTCTTGGGCTGTATGGATAAATGGAGATGAGCAGGGAGCACAGCCTGTGCTCTGCCATTACAAGGTGTGATCTGCTATTATATGTGTGCTCCACCATTGTATCTGCCCTACCTGTGCTTGTACTACTTTATTCCATCCTGAGCTGTGTGGAACTCCAGCAACCAGGAATAGACTCTAAAAGCCTCCACACAATCAGCCTGCACAGCCAGCATGACACTGTGCCGAGACTCCACATAGCATTGCATCCTGCCTGCACCTGAAAGCCTCCTGCCAAGACAGGAAGTCCTGGAGATACACAGATCATCCAGAGAGTCAGGATCAGGTCAGAGCTTGTCTGCCTCCTTTCTCCAGCACCCAGAAGCCTGGGAAACTCCAAAGCTTCTAATGGCTTTGAGAACACCGACAGCAACCCCGCCACGAGCTTTGGGTACTGTCAGATAATATTTTGTGAGTCAATACTTCAATCAAGCCTCTTGTAACTCACCATTGCCTTCTGCCATCAGCAGAAAGGAGCTTCCTGTGTCCATCCAGTGGGCAAGCAGAGTATTGACTGCAAGCGGTGCCCTGACCACAGCAACCTTCTCTGCCAGTTCAATCCAGTTCAATTAGTGTACATATCTACTGGTACTGCTATAGCCTGTTGTTGCCTGTATATAAAGTTTCCATGAGTGATGCAAAGAACCTATTATTATTAAATTGGTGATTGGGGTGCTGCCAGTTCTGAATATTTAATATAAATAAATTATATTAATATCTAAAAAATACCTAGCAGTAATTAATTACCCACCCACACCCCACCCCCCACGCTACACCTTCCTGGTTAAAGTGTCTGCAGGATTTATGGGATTGAACAACAGAACTGCAATCTCCATGGCTGTCCAGTTCATCCCTTGTGATAGATCATGGTCTTTATAGTTTCCTTAGGCAATCTGGGATAACCTGGGAACCCCTCAAACCAGTGTTTAAACTACATCTTGATAACAGAGAGGTTGAAGGCACTTTGTGAAGACAGCTTTTATCTCTACAAATGGATAAACTGGCAGGAATTGCCTGTGTGCATGCAGCTCTGCTCGTACAAGTCAGAGAAACATTCAGTATCCTGTATGGAAACAGAACAGCAGGATGTCAGTGATGTGCTTACAGAACATTTAGAAGGGCATTCTACATCTTTCCTGCATGCAGAAATACACACTGATCTCCAAGGAGGAGCTGGGGAAACACTCACAAGCCACTTTTCAAACCACTGTGACATACAGTGTGACATATATGAAATGCAGAAGATGCATTCCCAGAAACGGTGACGAAGTCACTTTCTGACTCTCCCCTTTGTGATCTGCAAGTCTCTAGCAAAGCTGTTCTAGTGGATCCTTTTCTTCAAAGAAAGACAATATTAAAGGATAGGAAAGGATATTCATTTATGGGTTTGAAGTGGCAGAGGGGAGATTGAAAGTGGATGTTAGGAGGCAGTTGTTTGCAGGGAGGGTGATGAGACACTGGCACAGGTTGCCCAGGGAGGTTATAGAGCACAGAATCACCCAATGTGATCTTTGATGGTGTTCAAGGCCAGGTTGGAGGAGGTCTTGAGTGACCTGTGCTAGTGGGAGGTGTCCCTGCCTATGGCAGGGGGTTGGAACTGGATGATCTTTGAGGTCACTTCCAACCTTAACCATTCTATCATTCTAGGTACAAGTACTGCTTTTTCCAGCTGCCAAGTGGTCATCTGCTGAAATGGTTTAGATTGGAAAAGAAGAAAAAATGAAAAAGGGGGGGAAAAAAAGGAGATAGGATTAAGGGATCAAGTCTTCAGTTTTCTGTTTTCCCTCTATATAGGATTCAGGGATCTAGTCTTCACTCTTCTGTTTTCCCTCTGTATAAGACTTAGGGATCAAGTCCTCATTCTTCTGTTTTCCCTTTCTTTGGCAATGCTAAGAGATAAGATTTACATCATCTAGCACAGGTTTACTCAGTAAATGACAATCAGTTTGAGTAAGTCAGCTGCTTGCAGAGAAAGCACTGCTCTGAGATATCAGTGAACCACCAAGTCCAGACTGATTTGGGGCACACATGAATGCCTCTCCTCTCAGCATCAGAGATGAGGATCAAACTGACCACAGCAGAGTCATACTCTAGCCAGGCAAGACCGCAGAGAAAGAATAAAGAGTCTGACCATCACAGCCAAGGTGTCTTCTAAATGTGGAATGAGGAAAGGATAACCAGAATTAATGGATATCTTTTTGATTCACAGAAGACTTCTTCTGTGCAAGAAGGGCTTTCTCAAAGCTGCTTTGATTTTGTGGCAACAGTTCTTTTTCTTCATAGCAATTTTCCTCTTCAGTTAACATCCATCTAAGATGAAACTCGTTCTTGACAGCATTCAACCCCCTGAGCCTGTGGTTATCTCAAATCCAGGATAACCCAGAAGCTACGTTACACATGTCCTCCCCTCAACTCTCTCTGGACAGAGCTCAGACTGAGGAGGAGAAAAAGTCTAGGAAGAAGTAGAAGTGAATGTGCTTCTACCTCACAACTACATCAGCTTCATCTGCAAAACCATTTGAACAACAACCACCAAAGGTTGAAAACAAAGCTGCAACTCACGCTCACACAAAAGAGAAGATAGGAAGATGCAGCTGGTTTTGGAACTTACCTACATACACACCAGACAGAGTTTTACTCAGCTTGTTTCCCAGTCATATGCAGTTAGAATGCCACATGTGCTGCACTGCTCCAGCCTCAGGTAGCTGAAAAAATGACTTCATTTATGTTCACACAAGCCCACTGGTTGCAGCAAGACAGAACATATGTACTTCTGATCCTTGCCCATCTTCAGAACACCACCTTGCTGGACAAAAATGTCATTACTAACAAGTGTTACAGGCAGCCAGTGCCCCTGAATTAAGAGCAAAGGCAGCATGACTTCTCACACTACCTCAATTTCTCTCCATAGAAAGGAAACTTTGAGTCACTTTCTCTCTAAGAATATTTTATGGTTTTCTCCAAAGAACCTAACAAACTCCACAGCAAAGAGCTCAGCAAGCAGAGTGAAGAGGAGACCAAGGACACATGCTTTGATCTTTGGCATATTTCCTAGAGCTCTGTAAGACAAAAAGGTGTCTGTGCTGGTTTGAGGTTAATTGGAATATTTTAATGGAGAAAATTATTTTATAGGCTGTGAAAAGCAAACACTGCTGATGTCTGCTGCACTCATAGGCTTGCTGAGATGGGTAAGAACAAGAACACAAACAGATAAAAGAGTCTCTATAGGAGAGGCTCAGGCTCTCAAGCTGTTTTTGGTCTTGCCCTGATTGCTGAAAAACCCAACTAACCACTCTACTTCTAACCACTCTTGCCCACCCTCCAAACTCACCTTGCATGTAAGGCAAACCTTGGAGTAAGGTATAGGGGTGGGGAGAAGGTGGAAGGGTGGTTGGGAGCCCCTCCTGGGGTCTCTGATTTCTGGGAGGGGGAGCTGTGTTTCTGTATTCCCTTTAACTTGTCTATGTCTGTAACTATTCCTGTCTGTTGTGTCTATCTCTGCTTGTCCATTGTGCTGAGTTGTAAATAGAGCTTCAGTCCTTAACTTCCAGCTGGCTGAGTCTAGTCTGGGGGATTTTACAAAGTGTGGGGGAGGCAGGGAACTCCCAAACCATCACAGTGCCACAAACACCAAGCAACAAAATTAAGCTAAGAGGCTCCTTGTGAGACAAAAGTTCATGAGCAATGAGATACAGACACAGTACTGCTAGTCTAAGACTTGCATCTCCAATAATTCAGCAGCACAAAGGCTGTTTTGAGCCAGACAGTGGTTACAGCTGCTTGAAGTTCCCCCCTTATCTTAAACTGATCAGGCTGAAGCATTATTTTAGGCAGAAACTTTGACACAAGAGTCCTGTGTGCAGTTCTGGAGCCCCCAGCACAGGAAGGACGTGGAAGTGCTGGAGCCAGTCCAGAGGAGGCCACCAAGATGCTGAGAGGGCTGCAGCAGCTCTGCTGTGAGGACAGGCTGAGAGAGTTGGGGCTGTGCAGTGTGGAGAAGAGAAGGCTTCCAGGAGACCTTAGAGTAGCCTTCCAGGATCTGAAGGGGGCTCCAGGAAGGCTGGGGAGGGACTATTGACAAGGTCTTGTAATGCCAGGACAAGGGGAATGGGTTTGAAGTGGCAGAGGGGAGATTTAGACTGGATGTGAGGAGGAAGTTGTTTGCAGAGAGGGTGGTGAGACACTGGCACAGGTTGCCCAGGGAGGTTGTGGCTGCTCCCTCCCTGGAGGTGTTCCAGGCCAGGTTGGATGAGGCCTTGAGTGCCCTGTACTAGTGGGAGGTGTCCCTGCCTATGGTAGGGGGTTGGAACTGGATGAGCTTTGAGGTCCCTTCCATCTTTACCATTCTATGAGTCTATGCAGCAGTGCTACAGCATCAGCCATGCCAAGACAAGTGCATGCTAACCCCATGTAGCTAACAGTAGCATTAATGGAGAAAGTACCTTGGGAAAAGGTTGTCACTGACTGCAGGCAAGATACTAAGCACTACAAGAATAGCCAATATAAAACTAAATGGGTTCTATTTTCTTTTTTTTTTTCTGCTGGCAAGAATAAGAAAGTCAGAAGCTAGTTTCACTTTTACTGGATCATTGTGATGCTCCCCTGGAAATTGTCTGCTGTGACTTTCATTCCTGGAAGCAATATCAATGTAGTATTAGAGCTGAACCCAAGAGCCACCTGTATTTCAAAAGAACAAATTTAATTGGGTTCTGGGATCGAAAAGTCATATCCAGGTTGCATTTGTCATTCTTTCATCCTTCAATTCCTTTTCAAATCAGAATTGCTAATAGAAACACCTGCAAGTGTCTAACATGAAAACTGACCCACACAGATAACGTGTCAGATTGTGTCCAGCTCTGCAAAGGGTGTAAGGGGAAAGGATCACAAAAAGCCTACAATACACAAGGTATTTTCTGCAGGGCCAACCAGGATTCACAACCATCCAATTTATGGAGTGGAGGCTACTGCTAGAACCCCAGACCTTGAGGAGGACTGTGGCTTCCTCCTCCTACTGCAGTCAACTTGCCATGCCCAAGGAAAAAAGACAGAACAGCTGCAGCTTTTCGAAACAGATGCAATAACAGGTAGCCTTCTACAGAACAACTCAAAGCTTCCCTTCTGCTCAAACCATGATCATACAATGTTAAGGTTGGAAGGGACCTCAAAGATCACCCAGTTCCAACCCACTGCCAAAGGCAGGGACACCTCCCACTAGCACAGGTCACTCAAGGCCTCCTCCAACCTGGTCTTGAACACCTCCAAGGAGGTTGTGGAGCACAGAAGACCTCCAAGGAGGTTGTGGAGCACAGAAGACCCCCAAGGAGGTTGTGGAGCACAGAATCACCCAACGTGATCTTTGATCACATTGGGTGATTCTGTGCTCCACAACCTCCCTGGGCAACCTGTGCCAGTGTCTCACCACCCTCACTGTAAACAACTTCTTCCTAACATCCAGTTTCAATCTCCCCTCTGCCACTTCAAAACCATTGCCCCTTGTTCTCTCATTGCAAGACCTTGTCACTAGTCCCTTCCCAGCTCTCCTGTAGCAGATACACCAGCAGATGACTGCAGAATCAGTCACCACTCTTTCACAGAAGACTACAACCTCATATCCTCAGGGGAGTTTCTTGGTGTCTGTCTTGAAGCGTGGTACCTGGAATTTAGATGATGTGCTGACACAGTAAAAATTAAATTCATTTAGGATACATATTATATGCCATAAAATATATATTCTGAAGTGCTTGAAGTTGATCACAGTGACTTGAAAAAAAGGGAATGAAAAAAGGAATGAAAAAAACCAAACCAACCCATGGCACCACGAAAGAAATCCTGCCACTATGTTGTCCTAATGTAGCACAAACATACACAGCTCCAGGCTGGGTGGGGAACAGCTGAGAGCAGCCCTGAGGAACAGGCCCTGGGGGTCTGGGGTGATGAAAAGCTCAAGATGAGGCTGCAGTGTGAGTGCAGCCCAGACAGCAAGTGGATTGAAAGTGGATGTTAGGAGGAAGTTCTTTACAGTGAGGGTGGTGAGACACTGGCACAGGTTCCCATGGGAGGTTGTGGATGCTCCCTCCCTGGAGGTGTTCAAGGCCAGGTTGGAGGAGGCCTTGAGTGACCTGTGCTAGTGGGAGGTGTCCCTGCCTATGGCAGAGGGTTGGAACTGGATGATCCTTGAGGTCCCTTCCAACCTTACCATTCTATGATTCTATGATTTCTATGCAGTGAAATGACTCACTCTCATTCTGAACCCCAGTGAAGTGCTGGCATCCCAACACCCTCTAGCAGATCATGTTTTTTCCCTTAAATGGTGCTCAAATCTCCATCTCTTTCAGATCCAAAGTCTGGTGCTCAACTCATGCAGGTAACTGTGCTGACCCAACTCCAAACAGTAAGAAGCTGTCACCTCTGTTCACCTAGTCAGAAGTTGCCCTTCTCTACAATTACCCCATTACCATAACTTTCAATTATCCCTAGCCTCAACTTCCACCAAATACTGAACCAGCACCATCAAGAATGATGCTAACATAGACCACAAGAGAAAAACTGTCAGGGAAGAAATGCTCTGCAAAAAGAATACTGCTCATGACAGGAGGCAAGGTGTCCTTCTCTGCACCTGTTGTCTCTGTGTAGTCTCTAGTGTACAAGGAAAGAGGCATTCCCCTGTGTGATGGTTTGGGAGTTCCCTGCCTCCCCCCCCCCCCCC
>VWZE01005400.1:28805-49870 GCA_013396675.1 Eubucco bourcierii | reverse complement strand
CAGCCAGCTGGAAGTTAAGGACTGAAGCTCTATTTACAGCTCAGCACAATGGACAAGCAGAGGACATTGTTAATGTCCTCAGCACAATGGACAAGTTAAAGGGAATACAGAAACACAACTCCCCTCCCAGAAATCAGAGACCCCAGGAGGGGCTCCCAACCACCCTTCCACCTTCTTCCCACCCCTGTACCTTACCCCAAGGTTTGCCTTACATGCAAGGTAAATTAGGAGGATCAGCCAGGGAGGTTAGAAGAAAAGTGGTTAGTGAGGATTAACCAGAAGCTGCTAGATCCATCAAGAGTCAGACAGAGACTGACTTATATAGGTATTTTGGCAATTGTTCCCAAACAATTTTTCAGCAAGCCTATGAGTGCAGCAGACATCACCATGTTTTTCTTTTCACAGCCTACATTGTAAATTTCTCTATTCAAATATTCTAATTAGCCTCAAACCAGCACACTCTGCAACACATGGAGATGAGTCCTGGCATTGTATCTGTGTAGCTCTGGTAGAGACAGAAATTCATTCCACTTCTGAAGTTTCATTTTTGGTAACCATGTGTAATTACCACCACAACAGAGGCAACAGCATGTAACTGCTATTGAGGCTAATGGTTTGCCTCACCAGAACTTTGCAAGCAAATTCTGGGACATCACATCCACACATCAAGCATCCCTACAAAGGCAGCATTCCCTGACTAGCTTATCAGGACAGATGTCTACACTGAGATGCCATAGCCTGTGGTTACAAGAGCTTGCCATGGTTAATCTGGATCAGGGTGGGATTAACTCCCTACAACTGCTGGTTGGTGAGATCATAGAATGGTAAGGTTGGAAGGGACCTCAAAGCTCATCCAGTTCCAACCCCTTGCCATAGGCAGGGACACCTCCCACTAGCACAGGTCACTCAAGGCCTCGTCCAACCTGGCCTTGAACACCTCCAGGGAGGTTGTGGAATACAGAATCACCCAACGTGATCTTTGATCACATTGAGTGGTTCTGTGCTCCACAACCTCCCTGGGCAACCTGTGCCAGTGTCTCACCACCCTCACTGCAAACAACTTCTTCCTAATATCCAATTTAAATCTCCCCTCACCTCCAGGGAGGAAGCATCCACAGTCTCCATGGGCAACCTGTTCTGATTTCTGGTTCTATTCTGTTTGGCAAAACACCACAGAGGAAGCCAAAAGACAATCACTGTAGCGAAGTTTCTGACATTTTTGTATCCAGACCCCTCTGGTAGGTTAAGAAACTTCCCACCACCACTATTGATAATTTACCAGACCAGCTCAGATGGTTTGGAAGTAAGATGAAGCTCTATTTGCAGCACAGCAGAATTTACAAGCATATATACAAAATATATTTATAAGTATTTACAATTATATACAAATTAGAAACAATACAGAAATCCAAATTCCCTCCCAGACAAACAAACTGCCCAGAAGGGACTCAAAGCTACCCTCTCTCCCTTTTTCCCAGAGAGACAACCCATCAGCAAAGTTTACTTATCATCTGTTAGTGGCAGATATCAGAGTTGAGCAAAGAAGTGAAAGGAGCAAGGGTCCTGAGGCAGAAGTGTCCCAGAGCAGAGAGGGACAAATCATTCACATTTTGGCTTTTTATCCCTCTCAGCAAACCAATGACTGACACAGACTTCATCATTATTTTCTTTTCACAACCAATGATCTAATTTTTCTCATTAGAATATTCTACTTACCCTCAAGCCAGCACAAGTCCAGAGAACCCAAACACAAGTTCTGCCAAAACCCAGCAAACTATTCAATGTACACTAACAGGCATTTAAATTCAGGTTGTAGTTTTGCTACCAGTTTAAGATGCCCAAAGTTCAAGTTGTCTCTGCCCTTGTCACCTCCCTTGGCTGGGTACTGCCATTCCCCTTCAGGTGCCAGCACGAGTGCTTGTTTGGCTGTGTGCTGAGCTGTCTCAGGCTGTCAAGGATGCAAACCAAACCAAACAACCCCACACTAACCAAAAAACCCAAACCCTAACCACAAAAATGTCTTAGCTTTCAGCCACATCTCCTGCCTCCTCTGCTCTGATCTACCTGGTAGCCACGAGAAAGCAAATGCCTGCACCACAGAAGCAGTAGCTGCCAGCAAGGAGAGAAGTGACCTCTAGCACTAAAGACTGAACTGAATAACTATGGGATGTACTTGTTTTCCACAGAGCTCAGCAGCCTTGCAGCAAAGGAAGGAAATGGATCTGTCTGTCTGCAGCACCGCATAGATCAGAATCCTGCCATGATTCTAAACAGCCCCCTCTTAAAATGATTTAAGTATCTACAAACATTGCCTGTTCAAGATTAAACAAATTATTTGGCCTGGCAGTGCATTTTTAATTACTTCACCAACCTTTGGATACTTTATGTAAGCCATTAACAGTGCCTCATCTTTCTCTGCTGTTCAGAACTCAGTCTAATGTCACAGCTTCACAACCTGCCACCTTCATCTCTGCTAGGTGGAGAAAAGGACTGCCTGGTACCTCTTCCTCTCAGCTCTGGAGAAGCACAAAGGTCCACATGAACTCAGGATACAGAGTACCCTGCTGTCCACAAGACCTGCTCTTTCCATATGAGGACTGAATAGTGTTATCAGGGAAAGGATGGGAGAGGTGTTGAGCAGGCTTGCTCTGTGTTTATGATGCCTAAGTTGCTGGGGATGCTTCCCTGGTGCCCATCTTCAGCAAGTTAGTGGTAAAAGGCACCTCGTGCAGAGCCCAAACTAACCCTGCCCCTAACAGAGTTGCTGCACAGAGAGTTGAAGTTCTGCCTTCCTGCCAGACAGAAGCAGGGATTCCCTACTTCTCGGTAAGAGATCAAATCAAGGAATCAAACTCAAGATACCACACTCAGGAGACCACTAAGGCTGGCAGCAAGATCGATTTTAATCAAAATCAAATAACACTGAGACGGAGAACCTTCAGAGAGCTGCCACAAGCAAAGTATGTACAGCTTCACTTTAAAAGACAACAAGAAAAGTCTCATAACCACAGCTGTACTAAAATATATTTGACATAGGCCACGTTAGCCATCCCACTTGATTTACTCCCACTGGTATGTGGCTGCAAATCACATCCCTTTACACAGTAACACCTAGAAGGATTTGCCCCAAGAGAGCTGACACGACTGAGCTAACCTCCCCACCAGAGTTCCTCCCCAGAGAAGAAAACTTACATTTCATAGAATGGTAAGGTTGGAAGGGACCTCAAGGATCATCCAGTTCCAACCCCCTGCCATAGGCACAGACACCTCCCACTAGCACAGGGCACTCAAGGCCTCTTCCAACCTGGCCTTGAACACCTCCAGGGAGGGAGCAGCCACAACCTCCCTGGGCAACCTGTGCCAGTGTCTCACCACCCTCACTGCAAACAACTTCCTCCTAACATCCACTTTCAATCTCCCCTCTGACATTTCAAACCCATTCCCCTTGTCCTGTCATTACCAGACCTTGTCAATAGTCCCTCCACAGCCTTCCTGGAGCCCCCTTCAGATCCTGCAAGGTTACTCTAAGGTCTCCTGGAAGCCTTCTCTTCTCCAGGCTGCACAGCCCCAACTCTCTCATCCTATCCTCATAGCAGAGCTGCTGCAGCCCTCTCAGCATCTTGGTGGCCTCCTCTGGACCTGCTCCAACACTTCCATGTCCTTCCTGTGCTGGGGGCTCCAGAACTGCACCCAGGACTGCAGGTGGGGTACTTGCAGATAGTGTTTTACAGGAGCTTCTCCGACAGAGCCTATTGGGGAAAAAATGCTAAATCTGTGCATCTAGGTGCAACCAGGACCTCTGTGCAGTCCTCCAGAGAGAAGGAATCTTGTCCTTTTCCTATTGATATAGTCACTCCTATCACCAGGATCTTCGATCCAGTGTCCTTGCCAACGAGGAGCCAGGTCTATAGATTTCAGTACTCCTAAGCATTAGTTCCTGCAGTTTGCCTCATTGCACAGCTTTGATTTCTCAGGCAGTTTCTTCACTGAGAAGCCTAACAAAGGAATGCCTGAGATATGGCCAGAAATGCTTCCCCACACATGCCCCTCAAACTTGCCACAACAAGAGTCACAGATGATGTGTCCTCTTAGCTAAGGACTTTTTAGAACCAAAATCAGAGGCTATCTGTAACATACTGCAAATGAAGCTGCAAAAGTAGATTTATTTAAGAGCAAAAAGAGGTTTACAAATTTTTGGATGATGAAGAGTGAGCCACAATGCCCACAGTTAAATATTGCAATATTTTTTTAGGCCTGCCAAGCAGCATTTTTTTAAAAGCCTATGAGTGCAGCAGACATCACCAATGTTTGCTCTTCACAGCCTATAATATAATTCATTAAAAATATTCCAATTAGCCTCAAACCAGCACAGGATGGCAGAGGCATTGCAGGGGGGAGGGTTGGAGCACTGGGGATTATAGATTTAGTTTTGAGTTGGGGGAAAATTCAAGGGGGTTGCCATGGATGTTGTATCTGCTTTGTAATTTCTGTCTGTGTCTCTCTTTTCAAACACAATTCTGTTTTCTCTCCAATTCAAGAGCTTCATTCTGTTGGCTCTCTTTAAAAACCACCACAGCATTTCATTCCTGTTATGGCAACAGGGAGAATTATGTTTTCCAATCTAAAGGCTGAAAGTCATTAGCAATACCTGCATCTACACATCATTTTGTAACGCTGTGAACGAAAGATGCTAATAAATTGCACTGACATTTATGGAACAGTCACAATTTCATCATTCCAGAGAGCACAGGGATTCTGGAGAAGATGATACAAAATCTTACATGAGAGGAAATGACATGGGTACCTTGCCTTTATATAGCTCCCACTACATGAGAATATTTTAAAGGAAAAAAAAAAAAGACATCAATTGTATCTCTGAAAATCATTCCTAAGGTTCCACAGGTTTCTTACTGATCTCAGATTAGAAAAGGGAGACCCAAAACAGTGACTTTTTGCTTCAGTTCATACCACAAAGACAGAAGAAATCAGGAATTCCTTGCTCTGCCTATCCCCTGAATTCTTAAATTCTGAAGTGACAACATCAGAAAAAGAAAATGATTCTCTAAATCATGATAAATATTTCCATGCTGCTTTATTAACACCACAATCTGAGACAGGATTTAAACCTTTTAGCAATAGATTCCAAACAGAGAGATGAAATTGTAGAGCACGTACAAAATTTATTCCTAAAGTGAGTTCTACTATAATTAAGATACAAATACAATTTTTATTCTAGTCAATGAGAAAAGAAAATCTCTATTGCATTTCCTAATGAAGTGCAGTTAAAAGCTCCCTCCCTTTCAGCTCTCCAAAAACAAGTGTTGTTTATTGTTTGATTTTTCATAGAATCATTCAGGTTGGAAAGGATCCCTGGGATCATCAGGTCCAACCACTGACCCTATTCTACAAAGGTCACCCCTAAACCTTGGCCCCAAGCACCACATCTAAATGACCTTTAAACACATCCAGGGATGGTGACTCAACCACCTCCCTGGGCAGCCTATTTCAATGTCTGACTACTCTTTCTGTGATTTTTTTTCCCCCCAATGTCCACTCCAAACCCACTTTGTTGCAGTTCCAGGTCATTCCCTCTTCTTCTGTTGCTAATTACCTGTGAGAAGAGACCATCACCAACCTCTGTACAACATTCTTTCAGGCCCCCCTTCCTTCAACATTCTTTTCCCACAGCACCAGCCAAGGAGATCCCTGAAGAGGCTGAAGTCTGCTGTTTGGAAGTCCAGAGCAGTGATTTTGCTACACACCCTCCTTGATGCCCTGAGGATCCTAAACTCTACCATTTCATGGTCACTGCAGCCAAGGCAACCCTTCAGCTTCACTTCACTCACCAGCCCTTCCTTGTTGGTGAGGACTAGGTCCAGCACAGCATCTTTGCTTGTGGTTTCCTCTACCACTTGCAGGAGGAAATTATCATCAATGCACTCCAGGAACCTCTTAGATTGTTGCTGCTCTGCTGTGTTGTCCTTCCAACAGATGTCAGGGTGGTTGAAGTCCCCCAAGACCAGGGCATGTATGCATAAAGTTTCTCCTATTTGCTTGTAAGGGTCTCATCTGCTTTGCCTTCCTGATCAGGAGGTCTGTAGCAGACTCCTACTATGAGATCACCTTCCCCTGCCTTCCCTTTAACCTTTACCCACAAGCTCTCTGGTTTTGCACTGCACATCCCCAGGTAGAGCTCCATGGGCTCTAGTCCATCTTTGATGTAGAGGGCAACACCCCATCCCCTTCTCCCCAGCCAGTCCTTCCTGAAGAGTCTGTACCCATCTATCCCCACACTCCACCCCAGCACGTCTCAGTGATGCCATCAGCACCCTGCAGACTTGCACAGATTTCCAGTTGCTCCTGTTTGTTCCCCATGCTCCCTGTGTTAGTGCAGAAGCATTTAGGATGGGTCTCTGTTGGGGCTGACCTGCTGACTGGTTTTCCCTTACCCTGTTCTTTGGGCACTCTTTTCTCAGTCTGTACTTCAACCCTAGGGTCAGATCCCACCTGTCCATGCTCAGACACCTCTGTAGCTATCAGCCTATCTCTACCCCTCATGTCATCACTACCACATGGATCCCCAGGTGATGTTTCCCTGTTGGCAGCTACTACCTGAAGGGGATCAGGCTCATCTCTGCAAGACTTTGGCCGCATTATTTTGTCCCCAGCATGCTTCTGGGCAGCAGGTTGAGAGCCCTTACTCATCCCCCCACTGCTCCCACACTGGTGTGTCCTCTCACACCTTGCCACATGGCAGCCTGATGACTTTGCCCCCCTCCCCCTTCACATCCTATTTAAAGCCCTGCAATCTCCTGGGCAAAGACTCTCTTCCCTTTCCAGAGAGCTGTCTCCTGTTTGGGGTCAACAGCCCTGGTGCTGTATAGATCCTACCCCTGTCTTGTCAAAGAGCCCAAATCTGTGGTGGTGCCACCATCCACGGAGCCATGTAGAGGCCTGTATTGGGCTGCTTAATCCAATGTCTCTGTCACTGGCTGGAAGAACAGAAGATGATTTGTGCCCCTGAGTCTTGTACCACTCACCCCAAGGCCCTGAAGTGTGGGACTACCACAGTCATCATTTCTTCTCCTCCTACACAGGAGATCAATAGTGTATAGTAGTCTGTAGAGCACACCAGGTTAAGAATTTTCCTAGTAACATCCCTAACCCAGACTCCAGGTAGACAGTACAGCTCCCTGTGAGAGAGGTCTGCCTGACATATTGGTCCCTCTGTTCCTCTCAGAAGTGAATCCTCTACAATTAGCACTTGCCTTTTGTTCTTTGTTGCACTGGTCCTAATTCCTGGGACTGACTGACATGCCCTGGACAACTTTGCACATGGACTTTCTCCTCCATTCTCTTCTGCCTGATCCTCAGTTTCTAGTGCCCCATATCTGTTGTGCAAGGGCAGCTGGTAAGACTGACAAGACCAGGAGGGAGCTTTCCTGCCTCTGGGCAGGGGAACACACCTGCCCCTCAGCTCCTGGGTCTCCTCCTTGACCTGTTTTATCTGGGTAGCAAAAGGAAATGGAATCCTCTCCTTCTTGTGCAGCCCTCACCAGCTGCCCCTCCCTCACGGGTGGCATGGCCTGGCTCCATCAGTCAACTTCTTTTCACCATCTCACACAGACCTTAGTCTCTCAACTTCCTCCTTTAGCCCAACCATCAAACCAAGCAGTTCACTCACCTGCTCACACAGGTTCATACCCACCACCCTGCAGTCCAGGTATTCTCTGCAGCTAGTGGTCTGGACACCCACATATTTGCATGAGGCACCGGTTTGGGTGCCCACAGCTTTCTTAGCCACAGCAATTGTCTGGGTTACAACCATGGCAAATACTTTGGTGTTTGTGGGTTTCTGGTTGTTATAGAGAGGCTTTTGAATATTTACTTACAAAATACCCCCAGATCCCCAGGACTTAATTATAGTTTCCAAACAGTTGAAGAGAGTTCTGTCAGTGTCTTAGTAGTGTTGAGGTTTCTAGATCTTCCCAGGTTGTAACAGGGTGCTGGGAAAGAGGTAGATGATCTCTGACCTGATCCTGGTTCCTTGGGACTCCAGACATGGTACAGAGGTTTGCAGAGGTGCAGGTAGGATCTCTTGCAGATGTGCAGAGAGCACAATGTCAGTATCACTTTTTGCCACATCATGAAGCACTTAATACCTTCTCCTGGTAAACTTCCCAGGTAAATCAAAGTTTGTACATCAGAGCTAAGCTGGCCTGAAGCATGTTGTCAGGGCAGAGCACATTGCTTACAACTTAGCTCCATTTATATTATCTGCCCAAGTGTAATGGCTCCTTTGCCCACAGAGACTGACCAATGAGAATGGCACTTTGTCAAATTGACCCAGCTGGTGAGCCCAGGGCTTGCTTACCCTTATTCGGGCAAGACACTAGCAAGCATATAAACACCGGTGGGTACCTGGGGTAATGGAGGGTGTGAAGGATGAGAGACAGTGGTTTAAAAAAAAAAAAATTAGTATTATTTATTAATTTTGAAATTCAGGACTCTCTCCACCCACCCAGTATTTTTTAATATTAGGTTCTCTGCACAGGCATGAAAAACATACAGAATGGTAATGTAGGAAGGGACCTCAAGGATCATCCAGTTCCAACCCCCTGCCATAGGCAGGGACACCTCCCACTAGCACAGGTCACTCAAGGCCTCATCCAACCTGGCCTTGAACACCTCCAGGGAGGGAGCAGCCTGTGGCTGGCACAGATTGCCCACCTCCCTGGGCAACCTGTGCCAGTGTCTCACCACCCTCACTGCAAACAACTTCCTCCTAACAGCCACTTTCAGTCTCCCCTCTGACACTTCAAACCCATTGCCCCTTGTCCTGGCATTACAAGCTCTTGTCAATAGTCCCTCCCCAGCCCCCTTCCTGGAGCCCCCTTCAGATCCTGGAAGCCTTCTCTTCTCCAGGCTGCAGAACCCTAATTTTCTCAGCCTGTCCTTACAGCAGAGCTGCTGCAGACCTCTCAGCATCTTGGTGGTCTCCTCTGGACCCACTCCAACACTTCCATGTCCTTCCTGTGCTGGGGGCTCCAGAACTGCACCCAGGACTGCAGGTGGGGTGTGAGGAGAGCAGAGCAAAGAGGCACAATCCCCTCCCTTGCCCTGCTGCCCACACTGCTCTTGCTGCAGCCCAGCACACAGTTGCTGTCTGGGCTGCACTCACACTGCAGCCTCATCTTCAGTTTTTCATTACCCCACACCCCCAGGGTCTGTTCCTCAGAGCTGCTCTCAGCCATTCCCCACCCACCCTGGAGTTGTGCTTGGGATTGTGCCTACCCAGGTGCAGGACCTTACACTTGGCCTTGTTGAATGTCCTGAGGTTGGCCTGGGCACAGCTCTGCAGCCTGTCCAGGTCCCTCTGGATGGATCCCTGCCCTCTAGCAAGTGACTGTGCCACACAGCTTGGTGCCAGCTGCACACTTGCTGAGGCTGCACTGATTCCTCTGTCCATGGCACTGACAAAGATGTCAAACAGCACTGGTGCCAGCACTGACCCCTGAGGGACACCATTTGGCACTGGTCTCCAGGTGGACATTGTGCCCTTGATCACCACTCTCTGTGTGCCGCCATCCAGCCAATTCCTTACCCAGCAGAGTTTCACCCATCCAGTCCATGTTTTTCCTGTTGGTGCGAAGGATACCATGTGGGACAGAGTCAAATGCCTTACTCAGGTCCAGGTAGATGATATCAGTTGCCCTTCCCAAAATCAGAAAATGGGAAACCAAGTTGATCTAGCAGAGAGGCTAGGGAGCAAGGTGTCTCTCTCAGGCACACTTCCTCCCCCCATCACTTCAAATCAACTTGAGATTTGACTCTGCATGTCCTCAATTACCACTAGTAATTGAATTTGTTACTCAAATGATAAATGCTGCCACAGCTCACAGACCCTCATTTTAGGGAGGGAAGATCATTATGACAATCCAGTTTGACCTTCTGCACAACAGAGGCCATCAGGTATCACCCAGTAACCTCTGGATTGAACACGGCAGGCTGAGGACAAATGAGAAAGACACCCAATGGTGATTTAAAGGCTTCAAGTTAGAGGGGAATCTGCTGCCTCCCTCAGTAATCTGTTCTAGCAGCAAATTACTGTTTCAATTCAAAATACAAACCCTGTCATCTCTTGACTTTTATTGCCTTCAACTCTTGGCCATTGGTTCGTTTGACAAGACTGGAAAAAATCATTTCTCAATTTCTTACATAGAGTATATCAGATTGTGTCTGAGCCTTCAGTTCAGAGTCTTTCAGTTTCTAGATCCAAGATCAAATTTTCTAATCAAAATAATTCTGGAAAGAGTTGAGCTTGCACTGAAAAACATTTCTATGTGCTAACCTGACCAAAGTTTCCTCATTCAGAACAGGAAACAGGACAGCTGGGATCCAGTGATCACAGTTTCCCTCTTCAGTTTCTGACTACTCCAGGATGCTACCAGTTGAGGTTCTTAGTTTATTCTCTCTGCTGAGCTACCTTAACACACTAGGAAGACACAGTGTCAGGGTTGCAAGCAAACTGATTGTTAAGCCAGTGCTCTTCAGCCCTTCCAGAGGTCTCTGACAGCTCTTCTGTTCTAAGCAAACACTCCACAACACACAAAAACACTGCATGTAGCCCAAAACTACTAACGAATCACAGAATGGTAAGGTTGGAAGGGACCTCAAGGATCACCCAGTTCCAAGCCCCTGCCATAGGCAGGGACCCCTCCCACTAGCACAGGTCACTCAGAGGCTCATCCAGCTGGTCCTGAACATCTCCAGGGAGGTTGTGGAGCACAGATCTTTGATCACATTGGGCAATTCTGTGCTCCACAACCTCCCTGGGCAACCTGTGCCAGTGTCTCACCACCCTCACTGCAAACAACTTCTTCCTAACATCCACTTTCAATCTCCCCTCTGCCAGTTTAAACACATTGCCCCTGGCATTACAAGACCTTGAATGTGTCCAGCAGTAATTCTAGTGTGCATTATACACACTCATACTTTCTGGTTTCCTGCTAGATTACACAATCCTGTGTAATCCTCACACTCAAAGGCAAATGATTTTCCAACTGCATGATGACTTCAGGAGGTGCAGGAATGCATGCAAAAGGCACAAAGAGGTGGTTTACATTCCCATTTTTAACCAGTACAGAAAGACTCAGATGAAGGGCAAAGAAGTGATCCAGCCTGGTCAGCAGGGGTTTGTGAAGGGCAGTCATGCTTGAGGAACCTCATCTCCTTCTACAAGGGGACCTGCTTAGTGGCTAAGGGAAAAGCTGTGGGCTCTGTTTGCCTGCACTGCAGCAAAGAATATGAAGCCCTTTCCCACAGCATCTTCCTGAAGGAACTGGCTGCTCATGGCTTGGACAGATGGACACTTTGCTGAGTAAAAACTGTCTGGGTGGCTTGGGTTCAGTGCTGGCAGAGATCAAGTCAGATGGAGGACAGTCAATACTGGTGTTCCCCTGGACTTGGTATTGGAGTCACTTCTCTTTAATAATCAATCATCTGGGTAAGGGCATTGAGTGTACCCTCAGTGTGTTTGCAGATGATGAGGCTGCAGTGTGAGTGCAGCCCAGACAGCAACTGTGTGCTGGGCTGCAGCAAGAGCAGTGTGGGTAGCAGGGCAAGGGAGGGGATTCTGCCCCTTGGCTCTGCTCTCCTCAGACCCCAACTGCAGTCCTGGGTGCAGTTCTGGAGCCCCCAGCACAGGAAGAATATGGAAGTGTTGGAGTCAGTCCAGAGGAGGCCACCAAGATGCTGAGAGGGCTGCAGCAGCTCTGCTGTGAGGACAGGTTGAGAGAGTTGGGGCTCTGCAGCCTGCAGAAAAGAAGGCTTCCAGGAGACCTTAGAGTAGCCTTCCAGGATCTGAAGGGGGCTACAGGAAGGCTGAGGAGGGACTATTGACAAGGTTTTGCAATGTCACAACAAGGGGAATGGGTTTGAAGTGTCAGAGGGGAGATTGAAAGTGGATGTTAGGAGGAAGTTGTTTGCAGTGAGGGTGGTGAGACACTGGCACAGGTTGCCCAGGGAGGTTGTGGAGCACAGAATCACCCAATGTGATCTTTCATCACATTGGGTGATTCTGTGCTCCACAACCTCCTTGGAGGTGTTCAAGGCCAGGGTGGATGAGGCCTTGAGTGAGCTGTGCTAGTGGGAGGTGTCCCTGCCTTTGGCAGGGGGTTGGAACTGGCTGAGCTTTGAGGTCCCTTCCAACCTTACCATTGTATGATGACAAAGTGGGCAAGAGTGTTGATCTGCTTGAAGATAGGAGCTGCTACAGAGGGACCTGGACAGGTTGGATCAGTGGGCCAAGGTGAGCTGTATGAAATACAACAAGGCAAAGTGCCAGGTCCTGCACTTGGGTCACAATAATCCTATACAATACTCCAGGGCTGGGGAAGAGTCACTGCCCATTAGAGAAGAGCTGGTGGTATTACTGATAGTAGCTGAGCAGAAGCCAGCTGTGTGCTCAGGTGGCCAAGGAGGGCAATGGCATCCTGGTTTGCATCAGAAATAGTGAGACAAGCAGGTCCAGGGAAGGGATTATCCCTCCCATACTCCACACTGGTGAGGTCACACCTTGAGTGGTATGTTCTGTTTTGGGGTCCTCTCTACTAGACGGACACTGAGGTGCTGCAGTAGGTGCAGAGAAGTGCAAAGCCAGTGAAGGGTCTGGAGAGCAAATCTTACAAAGGGCAGCTGAGGGAGCTCAGGTTGTTTGGCTGGAGGAAAGGTGGCTAAAGGGAGACCTTATTGCTCTCTATAGGTGCCTAAAGTGAGATGGTGACAAGGTGGGTTTCAGTCTCTTCTCCCTAGTGACAACTGTTAAGACAAGAGCAAGTGGCCTCAGCATGCACCAGGGGAGGTTTAGATTGGATGTTAGAAGAAACTCTTCTGGTGGAAGGGTTCTCAAACACTGGAATACGTTCCTCAGGGAAGTGGTTGAGTCACCCTCCACAGAGATGCTTTAAAAACCGCAGATATGTGGTGCTTTAGCACAGTTTAGCACCAGACTCCACAGAGTTAGATAATGGCTGGACTGAATGGTCTTAAAGGTCTTCTCCATCTGAAACAGCTGTACAAATCCCCAGACAAAACACCACACATGTTGTCTCTGACTGCTGAGACCAGCACACCAACCTGCTGTGCACAGGAACACTCGATGCTGCCTGTCCCAGGCAAAACAGTGTTACAGGTTCACACTCTGTGAATGAAATGGCTGAAGAATGGACTAGTTCAGTTTCTCTTGTGGTCAGAAATCATAGAATCAGGCAGGGTTGGAAGGGATCACAAGGATCACCCAGTCCAAACCCTCCTGCCATGGGCAGGGACACCCTACCCTAGATCATGCTGCCTAAAGCCTCATCCAGCCTGGCCACAACCACCTCCCTGAGCAATCTAACTCATGATAGAAACTGGTTGTCTCAAAGTTTGTTTCTTTATTCTCTCTCAGGATTAGCTGTTCATTTGGGACACCTGCTCCCCAGCAGAGACACAGTCCTCTCACAGGAGCATCAAACAGAACCACAAAGAAGTGAACTGCTGCAGCAAAGAGCAGCCAGCGTCAAACAACAGTTCAGTGCTTCCTGTCAGCTAATGCCTTTCATCCCATGCCCTCCTTCACCTCCAGCCACGGCCTCTGTCTGCATTTATGCCCTCCCAGAATAAAACACTTGATTCCTTTGCCCGCCTGGTAGCCATAGTTCAACTAGTTTGTCTGTGACTCATCCAATTCAAAACTCTGCTGATTCACAGGCCTCAAAAAAGAAAAGAAACTTGCTCAAAGAAAGTGCTGAGAAGGGAGCACAGCATCCACAGCAGCAAGGAACTCACCCAGGTTCACCTGCTCCTTTTACTAGATGCACTTTGTTTGTGAACCTGTATCATTTTAAAACCTAATTAGCTCAGATTTATTTATAGCCCATGGCCTGATTTCCAAAAATCTTATGCACCCAGTAGCTTGCACCAAGCCTAATAAGCAGTCAGAAGGGAGAAATAAGGACAGGTTCTTGAAACAAGAATACACAGATGACTTCTTGAATGCACTGGTAAAAACTTACACATACATATTTAGTACCTTTGAAGATTAGGTGACTGTAGGGAAAAAATGGAATGTTGTAAATATACAGTAAGGATATTTCAGGTAGAGCTGTCACTCCTGAACTGACCATGCACCTTCACCTCCACATATTCTACTAAAACTAAAGTGTCTTTATGTAGCAGGACAAAAATGAAAGAATCAGACAAATTTCCCCCTCTCCTGTCTATAACATTACCAGCACACAGCACACTGGGTGAGGAACCTCAGTAGGTAGTAGAACATTTTCAACCAGAGGGTGAAGATTTCAGCAGCTCCTCAGCCATGCGTCTCACCATGAACTGGGAATTCTTTAAGTGGCATTATAACATAATGTTATGTGCTTTGTAACATCTTTGTCAGTGCCATGGACAGAGGAATCAGTGCAGCCTCAGCAAGTGGGCAGATGGCACCAAGCTGTGTGGCACAGTCAACTTGCTAGAGGGCAGGGATCCATCCAGAGGGACCTGGACAGGCTGCAGAGCTGTGCCCAGGCCAACCTCAGGACATTCAGCAAGGCCAAGTGTAAGGTCCTGCACCTGGGTAGGCACAATCCCAAGCACAGCTCCAGGCTGGGTGGGGAATGGCTGAGAGTAGCCCTGAGGAAAAGGACCTTGGAGTCTGGGTGGATGAAAAGCTCAAGATGAGGCTGCAGTGTGAGTGCAGCCCAGACAGCAACTGTGTTCTGCAACCCCCTTCAGATGTGGGGGGGCTGCAGCACTGTGTGTGCAGACAGTTCATTCACTGCAACCTTGCTAGTGTTAAAGAATTTAGTCCTGTTTAAACATTTCATTTGACTTGAATCATTTTAAAAGATAAAAGACTGAGCACCAACAGTTCTCAGGAGCTGATACACAGTTGGTATGCATCACCTGTAAAAATGTAAATATTACTGGAATGCTTTTCAAACAATCTAGATAACACTGAACAAAACTGAAAGCCCTGTAACACTGCATATTTGAGAGCTTATCCATTACCTACTTACAGAATCAGAGCATGGTATGGTTGGAAGGGACCTCAAGGATCATCCAGTTCCAACCCCCTGACATAGGCAGGGACACCTCCCACTAGCACAGGTCACTCAAATCCTCACCCAACTTGATGTGATGTTTAGTAGAACAGGTTTCTTAAAGTCAGTAACATATTCAGCCTTTAACATGGGCACTTCTCATACCCCAGGAGCCTCAGTAAAATCATAACATAGGAGAGCAATGAAGAATGAAAAACACTTAACAGCTTCTCCCAACATAGTATTAAAAAACCCCAGACACCTACTTTGCTGTTATTATTTAAATAAGACTAAGATTTTGTTTGAAAAACCCCACCCAAGATGTTTTCCTCATCCACAGAGTGCAGAGTTCAATGAGGCCTTCAAAACTGCTATCAGTCGCTACACAGCAAGCATTCAGACACTGCAGTGATGGGCAGCAGTATAAAACTCTAAGACAGAGACAAAAAATAGCTAAAATGCCCTCAGGAACAAGTTTCTTCCCATGAAAACTTACTCAGCCAAGGCTCAAATTGAAACAGTATTATTTTTCCATGTAGAGGCAGTTTTTAATCTCTTAACTCTCCGTTGTTTGTAAGTTACTCACAAAATGAAATTTCTTTGCTGAAGGCCAAATTCTGCCAATCTTTTCCCCACTGAATAATTCCTCCTGTGTACACAGCACTTCGCTTTCAGCAGAGCTGCTCAGGAGGTGATGTTCAGCTGTGAGCACACCCAGACCACAGGATGTGCACCAAAGGGAGAGCACCTCACAAAGCATGAGCACCCTCTTCGTCAGCAAGTCACTTGCACCAGTAACAGGTAGAAAGTTAACACAACCAAACAAAATCAGGCTCAAGTTTTTCCGCCAGATGTCTGCTTGGGGTATTCCTCCTGTCAATGTTGACTGAGCAATAGACACAGGAGCACTCAGCAGCAATGGGAAACTCAGATGGAGAATTTCAAAACACAAGGCTGCTGTGTGACTGTTAACTCCCCAGACCTCAGCCTATATACCACAGAACCACACCTCAAAGACCACCCAGTTCCAACCCCCTGCCACAGGCAGGAACACCTCCCACTAGCGCAGGTCACTCAGGGCCTCATCCAACCTGGCCTTGAACACCTCCAGGGAGGTTGTGGAGCACAGAATCACCCAACGTGATCAAAGATCACATTGGGTGATTCTGTGCTCCACAACCTCCCTGGGCAACCTGTGCCAGTGTCTCACCACCCTCACTGCAAACAACTTCCTCCTAACAGCCAATTTCAATCTCCCCTCTGACACTTCAAATCCATTACCCCTTGTCCTGGCATTACCAGCCCTTGTCCATAGTCCCTCCCCAGCCTTCCTGAAGCCTCCTTCAGATCCCTGAAGGCTATTCCAAGGTCTCCTGGAAGCCTTCTCTTCTGCAGGCTGCAGAGCCCCAACTCTCTCAGCCTGTCCTCACAGCAGAGCTGCTACAGCCCTCTTAGCATCCTCATGGCCTCCTCTGGACTGGCTCCAACACTTCCATGTCCTGTGCTGGGGACTCCAGAACTGTACTCAGAACTGACACACACACCTAAGACAAGTGAACACTGGGTACATCCAAAGCTGTCTGCCTTTTCTGTGTGATTTTTGAGCCTTTTAGGTATGCCCAGGTTAGGCATTCAAGCTTCTCGCAGCACTCCAGAGGGAGATAGAGAGCGGTACGAGCACACATTTAGATCACTTTCAAAGTACTGCACCTTTAGAAATAATAAATTCCCATCACCAGTTTTCATGGTTACATTAAGTAACAGACCAAAGCAATGAGTATTTTTCAAAGTGCATGTTTCATAAAAACAAACTCCTCATAACTGCTAGAAATGCATCTGTCACACTTCTCCTTGTCTAAGCAAATAATGATTAACTAACAGCCTTGCATCCCAAACTAATTTAAAAGGAAAGAAATTATGTCCTCAAGCAACTTAAGATGGAAGCAAACAATGAAGTTATTTAAATATCACTAACATCATTCTGCCAACACTACAGAGTGTTACCTGTAAACAGATACAGGGGAATTTGCTTTTGTAGATAAATTCTATTATTGCTATAAAATAGAAGTCCTTTCCTTGGCCTTCCAATCCCTCTTTTATCCTCTGAGAAACACACATTTTCAACAAAGACATTTCCCTGTCGGACTGTAACTGACACTTAAAAAAATAAAGGTAACATTTAAAGCCTAAGGAGCTCACGGTCTTAAAAAGTGCAAACTCCATACAGCTCCAGTCAAAATTAATAGAGCTGCTGGTGACCAGAACTGCTGACTTGGAGGTCCTGAGCCAGTGTACAAGCACTGTGCCTTTGGAATTTCAGCCTAACATTTATCAGCAGTCAACTTGCTGAAGTGTGCCTACCTGGGTAGGCACAATGCCAAGCACAACTGCAGGCTGGGTGGGGAATGGCTGAGAGCAGCCCTGAGGAACAGGCCCTGGGGGTCTGGGGTGATGAAAAGCTCAAGATGAGGCTGCAGTGTGAGTGCAGCCCAGACAGCAACTGTGTGCTGGGCTGCAGCAAGAGCAGTGTGGGCAGCAGGGCAAGGGAGGGGATTGTGCCCCTTTGCTCTGCTCTCCTCAGACCCCACCTGCAGTCCTGGGTGCAGTTCTGGAGCTCCCAGCACAGGAAGGACATGGAAGTGTTGGAGCAGGTCCAGAGGAGGCCACCAAGATGTTGAGAGGGCTGCAGCAACTCTGCTGTGAGGACAGGCTGAGAGAGTTGGGGCTCTGCAGCCTGGAGAAGAGAAGGCTCCAGGCAACTCTCCAGGTTGCAGAGCTCCAACTCTCTCAGCCTGTCCTCACAGCAGAGCTGCTGCAGCCCTCTCAGCATCTTCATGGCCTCCTCTGGACCTGCTCCAACACTTCCATGTCCTTCCTGTGCTGGTGGCTCCAGAACTGCACACAGGACTCTCACAGTATATGTCCTTTAACCCTGCTCCATTTCTCCTCTTACCCAACACAAAGGCCCCCAGGCTGGAGGATTCCACGTGGAACCAGCTGGGCTGGTTCAGGTGGTCAGTTCAGGGAAAGGACTCTTCAGAGTGCTCTGTGGTTCCAGACCTTCCATCTGGAAGTCACATTAGGTACTGCTTCAGATGTTTCTGAGAATGCCATCCCTTGTGAGTTGCAGGTACCCAACACCTCTGGATAACCAGAGGTTAACAACTCAACCTTCCACAAAGGTTTTCTCTTTATTTTCCCAACATTGCCTCAACTCTTCTGCATTTGCTCATAAAGCAGCAACAACTATCCCCACCTCCCACATCTGCCCAAAAAAATGAAAAAGTGTGGATGCTACACAAGGCTATCCCCAAATCACCATCATTCAGTTTAGGTTTCTAGACCCTGAGGCCATCATTTGCATGCAGCCCTGACGTGAGCAAATAAGGCAAAAGGCATCTCTCAGAATGGGGTCTGAAGATTAGTTAATGTTGATAAAGCCCACTGAAAACTGAAGTGACTGCTACATGCTAAGAATTACCATCACCAGGGATCCATTGAAGTAAAAGCAGGGCAGAAAGTGAAGGAAACAAAACTTATTTCTTCTGTCCAGCACAATTATTGCCAGACTTAGGCACACTGAAAACACCCAATAATTCATCTAACACAGTAAATTAATGCTTATGCTATTAAGTTTAAACAATCTCATGCTGAAAGCTTTTCAAACTACAGGAAATTGCACGTTGTGCAGGGACAACTGTATACAATTACAGTGATTTCACAAAATGGCAGAGATAGAAAGCAGAAGCTGAGTGGCCAGCAAGCCTTCTAAATCACACAGATAAGTACATCCTGGGGAGCTAGTAGCCTACAGCACTCATGGCTTTTTTCAAGAGAGGGGAACTATAGCTCCAGGCTACAAGATTTGGGGCTCTGCAGCCTGGAGAAGAAAAGTCTTCCAGGAGACCTTAGAGTAGCCTTCCAGGATCTGAAGGGAATTACAGGAAGGCTGGGGAGGGACTCTTGACAAGGCCTTGTAATGACAGGACAAGGGGCAATGTTCTGTACTAGTATCACAGAATGGTAAGGTTGGAAGTGACCTCAAGGATCATCCAGTGCCAACCCCCTACCATAGGCAGGGACACCTCCCACTAGCACAGGTCACTCAAGGTCTCATCCAACCTGGTCTTGAACACCTCCAGGGNCAATAGTCCCTCCACAGCCTTCCTGTAGGCCCCCTTCAGATCCTCAAAGGCTACTCCAAGCTCTCCTGGAAGCCTTCTCTTCTGCAGGCTGCAAAGCCCCAACTCTCTCAGCCTGTCCTCACAGCAGAGCTCCTGCAGCCCTCTCAGCATCTTGGTGGCCTCCTCTGGACCTGCTTCAACACTTCCATGTCCTTCCTGTGCTGGTGGCTCCAGAACTGCACACAGGACTGCAGGTGGGGTCTGAGGAGAGCAGAGCAAAGGGGCACAATCCTCTCCCTTACCCTGCTGCCCACACTGCTCTTGCTGCAGCCCAGCACACAGTTGCTGTCTGGGCTGCACTCACACTGCAGCCTCATCTTGAGCTTTTCATCACCCCACACCCCCAGGTCCTTTTCCTCAGGGCTGCTCTCAGCCATTCCCCACCCAGCCTGCAGTTGTGCTTGGCATTGTGCCTACCCAGGTGCAGGACACTGCACCTGGCCTTGTTGAATGTCCTGAAGTTGGCCTGGGCACAGCTCTGCAGCCTGTCCAGGTCCCTCTGGATGGATCCCTGCCCTCTAGCAAGTTGACTATGCCACACAGTTTGGTGCCATCTGCACACTTGCTGAGGCTGCACTGATTCCCCTGTCCATACTAGTGGGAGCTGTCTCTGCCTATGGTAGAAGGTTGGAACTAGATGATCTTTGAGACCCCTTCCAGCCTATGATTCTACAGTCAGAAGCTCAAAATTCAAGATGACCTGGTGCATTGCACACCTGTATTTGTGAAGACAAGCAGACAGGTGTGATCAGCATGTACCACTACTGCCATCGCAGAATCATCATACATCAGCCAGATGTATTATTATCACATCTTATACCAGCAACCAGCACCACTGTAGAGGTGCTACTGGAAAACAGACTTGTACTGGAAATAATTTCATCAACCCCCACATTTCTTTACACTGCAAAAGCTCCAAAGAGACACAAAGAGTACAAACAAAATCAAGGGAGTTTGATGTTCTCCCAGGCAGAAAGCTCCCAGCTGCTTTACTACAGACCACAGCAATCTCTCTGCTTTATGCTTCTCTTCACAAAGGATTATTTAACAGTAGTTGGTGCAGCTTTACCTTGACACAGTAAACGCCTCCCTCTACACAGCCCAGGTAAAGCATTCAGCTTACCAAGACCTGCTGCACACTTTGTCAAGCATCTGAAGGACTGCAGTGCCTCTGACTTTTTTATCTGATGTCTTTCAGGTATAGAGAAGGGTTAAAAGTAGATTTTGTGAATGCAAAACCATGCAGGGACTTGTAAAACAACAACTATCAGTACTATTCTTTGGCTTTTTCACTGTGCCATTAACAGCTCTTTTCACAGAATGGTAAGGTTGGAAGGGACCTCAAGGATCATCCAGTTCCAATCCCCTGCCATAGGCAGGGACACCTCCCACTAGCACAGGTCACTCAAGGCCTCCTCCAACCTGGCCTTGACACCTTCAAGGAGGGAGCAGCCACAACCTCCCTGGGCAACCTGTGCCAGTGTCTCACCACCCTCACTGCAAACAACTTCCTCCTAACATCCACTTTCAATCTCCCCTCTGACACTTCAAACCCATTGCCCTTGTCCTGGCATTGCAACACCTTGTCAATAGTCCCTCCCCAGTCTTCCTGGAGCCCCCTTCAGATCCTGCAAGGCTACTATCAGGTCCCCTCGAAGCCTTCTCTTCTCCAGGCTGCACAAACCCAACTCTCTCAGCCTCTCCTCACAGCAGAGCTGCTGCAGCCCTCTCAGCACCCTCGTGGCCTCCTCTGGACCCACTCCAACACTTCCATGTCCTTCCTGTGCTGGGGGCTCCA
>VWZE01005399.1:75759-101336 GCA_013396675.1 Eubucco bourcierii | reverse complement strand
GTTCCCTCCCTGGAAGTGTTCAAGGCCAGGTTGGATGAGGCCTTGAGTAACCTGCACTAGTGGGAGGTGTCCCTGTCTATGGCAGGGGGTTGGAACTAGGTGATCCTTGAGGTCCCTTCCAACCTTACCATTCTATGATTCTATGATCTAGTCTATCCAAGTCCCTCTGAAGAGACTCTCTCCCCTCATTCAGATCAACACTTCCACCTAACTTGATGTCATCTGCAAATATACTGATGACACTCTCTATGCCTGAACCAAGGTCATCAATAAAGATGTTAAAAAGAAGTGGTCCCAACACAGATTCCTGATGAACACCAGTAGTGACCAGCCACTAACTCGATTTAACTCCATCGACTACCACTCTCTGGGCCCTCCTGTCCAGCCAGTGCTTTATCCAGGTGACAGTGTGCTCATCCAAGCCATGAGTAGCCAATTTGTCTACAAGAATTTTGTGGGGAACAGTATCAAAGCCTTCTTGAAATTCTAGGAATACTACATCAACAGCCTTTCCCTCATCCGGTAGCCAGGTTATCTTGTCATAGAAGGAGATCAGGTTGGTCAAGCAGGACCTGCCCCTCATAAATCCATGCTGACTCAGCCTGATGCCCTTGTTGTTGTCTATATGATAAATGATGGCATTTGAGATCACCTGCTTCCCTGGTATCAAGGGATGGGGTCTTCCCTCCTTCTCTTTTCCTGAAGGTAGTGCCTGCCACGCTCTCCTCATCAGCTCCTTCTCTGTTCCCTTCTACAGTTTTTTGCCAACATTTCTCCATACATGGACAAGGAACAAGGCATGGTTATATTTCACCAGGAGGAGGTTGAACATGCACATGAGCAGGAAGCACAAGTACCAATGAAGATGTGATTAGACCTTTGGATTCCACACTCATGGTTTTCTGCAACACGTACAAGGTTATCACCCAGGTCTTTCATGGGTGGCAATGCCTGAAAAAACAAAACAAGTAGTAATTGTATTTTGGCTCTAAATTAGTTGTTTAAGCTAATTCTTGGAGATAGAGTTTGGGAAAATATTGACTGTAAAAGTTGTAAACAATGATATATTAGTATATTTTGTATGTGGAATGTTGCTTAACTTAATAAACACTTAAATGTGCTGCTCCCAAGCTAGAGATTATTTGGTATTTGTTGCAAATACCAAATTTTTGTGTTAAATGTTGAAGTTGAAAGCAAAGTTCACCTTGCTGTTCATGCAAACAAAAGGATTATGAATCTCAAGTCCTCTTTATGCCTGGATGCTATCATCACAGTTGTGTGCTTCAAGCTTTGAGTGATTGAACGTGTTTAGCTTCTGAATATCTCATGCACGTTTAGCTTCTGCATGTCTCATACAGGCTGGTTTGAGGTTCTGCTGGTCATCAAAATTTATGTTATCTAAATCCCTCAACTTAACTAGCCATTAGGAAATAGATGCTTTCTCTGGAGCTGCAGAAGGGTCCAATATTGTCAGAAGCTGCATAAGCACTGCAAGAAGCCCTGCCTCTAGTTGCTGGGTTTCGTCTCCCAGGGAGAGCTGCAGGCCCAAAGCTGGGGCAAACAGGGTGTGGCACTGCAGTTCACAGAATCATAGAAGAGACCTCAAAGATCATCCAGTCCAGCCCTCAACCCAGCACTAAAGGGTCAACACTAAAGCATGTTCCTAAATGCCAGGTCTACGTGGGGCTCAAACACCTCCAGGGACGGTGAATCCACCAGTGCCATGGGCAGATCACTTCAACACTCAATAACCCTTTCAGTGGAGAAAAATTTCCTAATGCACAGCCTAAGCTTCCCCTGGTGCAGCTTGAACTCATTTCCTCTAGTCCTGTTATTTGCCACCAAGGAGCAGAGGCTGGCCCCCTCCTTATTCCAACCTCCTTTCAGATAGTTGTAGAGAGTGATGAGATCTACCCTCAGCCTCCTCTTCTTCAGACTGAACAATTCCAGCTCCCTCAGACACTCTTCATAAGCCATGTGCTCCAGGCCCTTCTGTAGCCTCATTGCTCTTCTCTGGACATGCTCCAGCACCTCTTTGTCATTTCTGTAGTTGTGGCCTTACCACTGCCAAATACAGGAGTACGATCACCTCCCTATCCCTGATGGTCACAGTGTTTCTAAACTAAGCCAGGATGCCATAGGCCTTCTTGGCCACCTGAGCATACTGCTGACTCATATTCAGTTGACTGTCAACCAGTACTCCCAGGTCCCTCTTCAAGTTGCATCTTTCCAACCACACATCCCCAGGTCTGTAGCCTACCACTAGGTTGTTGTGATCCAGGTGAAGGTCCTGGCACTTGGCCTTATTAAACCTCATACAATTAGCCTTGGCCCATCAATCTAACCTGTCCAGATTCTGTTGTAAAGCATCTCTAACCTCTAGCAGATCAACACAGCCACCCAGCTTAGTGTCATCTGCAAACTTATCGAGGGTGCACTCAATCTTCTCATCCAGATCATTGATAAAGATATTAAAGAGGACAGGCCCAGTACTGAACCCTAGGGAACACTGCTCGTGACCAAATGCCAGACAGATTTATGGAGTGCAGAGAGCACTTATCCAGGTCTTGTGCTATAAGTTTCTGAAGGAGAATCCTGTGGGAGAAATCACTGACAATGGGACACTTTGGTCCCTGGTAATCCAGAAAAGCAGGACCAAACATCATTCCCCACCCCCCAATGTCACAGCTGGGGCTCTTCAGCCTGGAGAAAGCTTCGAGGAGACCTTGTAATAGCCTTCCAGTATCTGAAGGGGGCCTACAGGAAGGCTGAGGAGGGACTATTTACAAGGTCTTGTAATGACAGGACAAGGGGCAATGGGTTTAAACTGGCAGAGGGGAGATTTAAACTGGATATTAAAGTTCTTTACAATGAGGGTGGTGAGACACTGGAACAGGTTGCCCAGGGAAGCTGTGGAAGCTCCCACCCTGAAGGTGTTCAAGGCTAGGTTAGATGAGGCCTTGAGTGACCTGTACGACCTGTACTAGTGGGAGGTGTCCCTGCCTACGGCAGGGAGTTTGAACTAGATGATCTTTGAGGTCCCTTCCAACCTAAACCATTCTATGATCCTATGATCAGTGTCAAGACTAGATGTGGTGTTTTAATGTCTCTTGACCCTCATAAGCAGGTACAACATTATGATACTCCAACAGAAAAACACTGTGGTTTTCATAAAAAACAATGCCAGCTGCTCATAGTGGGAGACCCTCTGTTAAAGGGCACCAAGACACCCATTTGCTGACCTGCTAAGGAATTTTGAGAAGTCTGCTGCCTCCTAGGAGGTAAAATCCACAACATAGCTGAAAGGTTGCCTCTAGATCACTTGCCCTTGTTCTTGTGAATGACTTTAACCGGCCAGACATCTGCTGGGACTTCAATACTGTAGAGAAGAGGCAGTCTAGAAGGCTTCTAGAGTGTATGGAGGACAACTTCTTATCTCAGCTATTACGTGAGCCTACCAGGGGTGCAGCCCTGCTTGACCTGTTGTTCACAAGTAGAGAAGGGCTGGTGGGAGATGTGGTGGTCAGAGGCTGCCTGGGGTCCAGTGACCGTGAAATTAGAGAGTTTTCAATCTATGGTGAAACCAGGAGGGACATCAACAAAACCTCCATACTGGACTTCCAAAGGGCACTCTTTGGCTTATTTGAGGAACTAACTCAGACATTTCCTTGGGAAACATCCCTTAAAAACAAAGGGATCCAGGAACTGCTGGACCTACTTCAAGAAAGAACTCTTGAAGGCGCAGGAACAGGCTGTGCCAATGTGCCGGAAGATGAGCTGACGAGAAAGACAGCCAGGCTGAAGTATAGTTTGTGGGCTCTTAACAAGTCTTTAAACATTCAGCACAAACAGCAGACACTGCTTCAGTTTATATAAACAAAAAATGCCTTTGGAATCCTGTCCCACATTGTTTCATAACATTTTTTTAAAACTGCCAGTGATGGGCCTGGGCACCAGAACAGGACTTTTCACCATAAAAATGCAGGGGGCAGGAGCAGCTCCTTGCTTGTGAGAGTTTCAAGTCTTACACGAGCAGTGCTGGTGTGCAGGCCGCAAGGGTTCCACATTTTCTGTCAGGGAAACACGTGGCTTGTGTTTTTCATTGCTGTCAGAACCATCAGAGGCATGCTATTTGCAGCATCACTGCTGCTCTCACTTGGCAGTAACTCTTCTCCAAGTTATTTTCCACTCTGGCATTTTAAAAACAGTCCTATGCTGGCATTAGTAAGTTAGCAGAAGTGTAATCTACTGCCTGAGGAGTGTCAGAGTAAGGTCTTGTGAACTGACTTGAGTGGAACTATTTGCTTCCGCTGTGTAAAACACATTACAAACTAATTTTCCTCCAATGAAATGTTAAGCTTAAAACAATGCAGTGCTTTAATCTGCTGATGCAGACTTAAAGCAAACACTGAATATTATAGCAAAACATTTTGCATCGGGTTGTAACTCCTCAGGAGGAAAAGATTGACTTGACAGATTACTGGTCATAATTCCCAATTAGGACGTAAATAGCTGTAATCCTCAGTACTGCTGGGGTTAGCTTTGGTAAAAGCAAACCAATAGGAATTGAAATTGGGGGAAACCAACTAAACAAAATATTTGTTTGAGACTGAACCTGCCCTCAGTGCAAAGTATACATTCTTTACTATCTTACCTGTTTTAACACACACCTACTGATACCTGCACACAGCAGATACCTGCTGAGGTAACAAGGAGTTCAATATTTGAGGCCCTGCTTTTCCCACCATAACAGCAAATCTGTAGAGAGTAAGAGGACGTGGATAACTTGCAGCATCCAGCATAGCAGGTGCAGTGCTCTTGGAAGACTGACTTTTGCCAGAATACATTACATACAGTCAAGGTGCATGATGCAGAACTACAGTGGATGTCTGAACACAAATACTCTACACATTCTGGGGAGTGTGAGTTGTGTAAAGGATCAGCAGAATACACACGGTGCCAGAGAGGCATTTGCTTTCTTTCTTGTTTTCAAGGCAGATGGAAAAAGGGGTGGTCTGTATTTAATCTTATTTTTCTTTTACAAAATAGTGGAGGTGGTGACCCCTGAATATGGTCACCGGAAAGCAGTCTGCTGTCTGTGACCGCATAAAGCAGCTCCTGGGGCACAAATGACTCTTCATATTCACTAGCCAAGGACAGAAAAGCCTCCCTCAAGTGAGGTATCTCTTTCTACTTGCAACTCTGGCATCCTGTTAAAATCACTTAGATGGAGCATATTTTCCATCTCAAATCCACGCTGCATTTATTCTGATTGAAAAAGGCCTGTGATGTTTTTTATTTCAGGTACTAACACTTGTTCAGCTTGCTTTGACAGTCTGCTTACAGATTTTGTTGAATCGGTAATTACAATCAAATTGAATGAATGTTTGGAAAGCTCAAGCAGGGGAGCCCAAGAAAAAACGCCACCAATATCTATCAGCTGCATTTCATGATGTTGATCAGAAGGGTCATGAAGCCAATTATGGTTAGAAGGCATAGTACCGGTGCTAGTTTTCTGTTTGCTACCAAGCTAAGTCTCATTGTTTTCTAAGCAAGAAGGTATTTCTACATATGCAGGTTTATATGGAAATACCTACAAATAACACAGATTAAGGGGATCTCATCTTTAGAATGCCTCAGTCAGGGTTCTCTAGATAAACTGATGTAAGAGTTAAAACAAGGTAGTTAACAGATCATAGAATCATAGAATGGTAAGGTTGGAAGGGACCTCAAGGATCATCTAGTTCCAACCCCCTGCCATAGGCAGGGACACCTCCCACTAGTACAGGTTACTCAAGGCCTCATCCAATCTGGCCTTGAACACATCCAGGGAGGGAGCATCCACAACCTCCCAGATGAGGAATCCCCAAGTGAAATAGAAGGAATACAGACCAGTATTCATTTCTATCACAGTCCAAGTGCACCATTTACTACTTCTGCTACACAGGCACTAGTGGAATGAAGCACAACACCAATGCAATTTGCCAAAAATGTGCTTTATATAATATATAGTCTTCTTATATGCTGCCTGTTGTGAAGGGGAGTTGTGATGAAAGCGTTTGTTTTTTTTTCCCGTAGTCAGAGGTTATGGAAAATCTCGGTTGTCTGGGATCGAGAAGCAGCACTTGACTACAGCTTGCATGTACAGAAAACAAGCAGCACAAAAATAGCCAAACACTCCAACAACGCACATAACAAGAGTCTCCCCTTCCAAAGAGCCTGAGAATGGCCAGGCAAGTTCTTAGGGTCTGACCAGGCTTGAGAATTCCCACTCACCAAGATAAGGCTTCACAAATATTTTAAGTCTGCAGCCTCAAGGTACCTTAACATGCTCCTAAGCTTCAGCAAAAGGGTCCAGCTCATTTTTTAAATTTTTTTTTTTTAATTTTGTAAGTCTGGACAGAAAAAAATAGCTCAGGTAAATAAATGAATAAATACATAAATAATAACAAACTCCAAGTTACAGAATGATTACATGAATAAGTGTATTGTATGAACTTTTGTTTGATAGTTCACCAATTAATGTTTCTGCCTTCTGCCTCTGGACATTTACAATTTACCTGGGCAAAGATTAAAAAATGTCTTCTAAGAGAAAGAGTTGTGTTACCTGGCTCAACAGAATGCAATGCACTCTTGTATTTACCCAGTTCCCAAGAAATTTAACAACAGACCCAACAGCTTAAACTTTCCAACAAAACCGAGGAACCTGAGGACAATATACAAAACAGTTATGCGATTCTCATTGATTTACCCATCTAAGTTACTGTCATCCAGAGAGAATGGTTATTGGCTCACACTAAAGTAAGAGGAGATTCACCTTTGAAAATAGCAGCTACTAGTACCAGTGTCCCTACACAGCTGAGGTCTGTCCTAGCAAAGTAGTTCTGATAAGCCTGATCAGAAGCTTTCCCTTGCCAAGCAGCTGAAGGCAAGCTTAATTTTCATGGCCTTTTCTTCAGTCTTAGGGTAGAAATACATGTTGGGCAGTAGATCTTGGAAACCACATGTTCTGGGCAAAAAATTTGCCAAGGTCCCTAAGTGTGGAAATGTTCCCAATTTAGCTATTTCTGAGAAGGGCACAGAACTAAGTCGAACATTCTCCAGATGGATGACCCTGCTTGCTCAGTCTATGTGAGCACAAGCTGGAAGCAACTATCTCAGGCAGAAGCTTTGTGAGTTTCAAGTTACTGTGAACTTTTCTCTCCTCCTGAGTCCTCCTAACTGAAAATAAACGATCAGATTTTTTCTCCATGTATCTGCTTGGAGTTCTGGTTGCCTAATTACCTACCCCTCCCTAGTCTGGACAAAACTGCAACAACCTAATCAACAGTTGGCCGCACAGATCTTAAGCAAAACCCAAGACTTTCAATTCTTGCTATGAATACCTGTACTGGTTTATCAGCAAGTCAATGTGTTTTGCTCTTAAGAACACTCAAGTAATTTGCAAACTCACTATCTTGCAGTACACCTCTACTGGGAGTGCAGCTGGCTGCACAATGCCCAACCATGTGGGACAAGAAGGGACAAACCCGATCACAGGAAGATGATGGGAGAAGTGTTGCAGAGGCTGCAGGCTAAGGTTTGCCTTACAGTCTTGAAGAAAGGCAGCAGAGGAGGATAAAGATAGTTAAACAGAAGACAAAAACCTCCAAAGAAAACATGAGAGCTGTCTGATCTGCAGCGCGGCTTAGTCCATGAGCTCATCCCAAATTACAGGCTGCCTTTGTAACTGCACTCGGAACCTTTTCCTCGGCCAAAAGAGGAGTTAAAATTACTGTTACTGAGCTACTTTTCACTGGCTGGTGGAAGAGGTGGGTTTGAAAGTTTGAACCCTTTTAGCAGTAAGGAATCTTTACAGCTATGTGGTTTTGTTTTCCTCATTTTTAACACCAGGGACAGGAGAGTGAACTGTTGCAGTGTCCAGTCCCCTTGAACTCTACTTCTGGCCTTGCCTCATGCTGCTTCAAGGCAGCTGCAACAACTCTTTTTTTTAAAGAGAACACGTGGATAAAGTTTCACTAAGCTCAGAAACTGTGACTATAAGATGTGTCAAGAGGAAAGCAGAGGAGAACAAGGGCCTCTCCCCATCCCAAGGGGTCACGTAGGACATTTCCTATGGAGAAGTTCTCAGACAACAACAAGAAGTGGCCCTTGCACCAATCTGGAAGGAGTCATACACCAAAACCAAGGTCACTTAAATAAAGTTTTGAGCTATGACAACTGTAGCAACGATAAATGCTCTGCTCCAGATCAGTACTGGTGACATGGTGGCTGTGTGGACACGTCCCTTCATGCTGTTAAAAGCAAGCAGCAAATCTTGCTAACACAGAAAAGGCCACAGTTTGGTAAAGTCATCTGAGTTTCTGAAGAAGATAAAGCAAATTAATTATTAATACTTCAGATGAAATCAGAAGGTGGACATTGACAACTTCAATCTTCATGTGGCCAAACACTTGCACTACAGCATCTTGAAGTTGTTCAGCTCTCTAGGGGATGCACAAGGAGCTTTGGTGGTTCCCCAAAAGATAAGAAGGTTGCTTCTTAGCATTATGTCAACTGAAATTTTTTTCCTTTCCTACTCAACCTCAGGTCCTTAAAAATCAGGGTTTCTGTATGGGTTACCACTCTCTTTGATAGAGCCTAGCACTGGAGGAGTGGTAGGGGTTAGGTGTCTCAGCCTGCAGCAACTCAACCCTTGCTGAGTCACTATACACACACTCCAAGGAAGTGATACCAAGCACCTTACCAACCTCAGCCACTGAGGTCTCTCATTACAGGAGGCATCATCATCTGGAGATAAGAATGAGATAATTCCTGTTTACAAAAAAAAAAAAAAAAAAAAAAAAACAAAAAACCAACAAACACCCACACAAAAAAACCCAAAAAACAAACAAACAAAACAAAAAAAACCCCAAACAGACAAAAAACCCCAACAAACTTCAGCCAAATGCAAACAACCTTTTTCTCTATGTGATAAATGCTTAAAAAGCTGTACTTAGTCAACTAAGATGATCTCCAGACAAAGCCAGCAGAGTTACAGTGCTTGTATTACTAGTGGGGTTCTGAAACCAGTTGCCCAAAGCACAAACTTAGACTTGATACCACTTTGGGAGAGAGCCTGGGAAGTAGAATGGAGATGTGTAGGTGGATGAAATTACATCTCGCCAAAGTAAAGAAAATTTGTACATGAATTTTAAGAAGGAAAAAAAAAAATCTAAATTCAGTGCTTATGTCAGCCATTTTAATTTTAACTGGAAATGCATTTGATTTTTCACTGTTAAGTGGTTTTACACTGATGCTTCTTTAAGCTTCCTACATTTTTTGTTTGGCCTCTCATTAGCAGTGGTGCTGTCCACTCTCCAAACTTGTCTGCCTATCTCTGCAAGCTGATTGCTCTGCAGGAGAGATAATAAAGCTTTCTTGAGCACAGTCTTGCCTCACCACCTCCTCACACCAAGTACAGGACATGCTTATACATATGATGAGACAAAGACTCCAAAGCTTCTATGGACACATTTATTTCATGCTTACCCCAAATGGCCAACTCTTAATGAAACCAAGCCACAAAAATAGGAAGTTACTGCTCCAACAAGGTAACACGTGCACACATCACCGCAGGGGCAGTATAAGGAACTAGAGGATTGTTGTCACCGAGTTTGAACTGCCAAACTGTCCTCAGGGATTCTCTATAGCAAAAATCCAGCACAAAGCATGTAGATTCCTGTGTCATGGCACACTTTACAGACTGTAATTGCACAGATCTGCTTTACCTGGGACCCTCCCATCTCACTGCAGGGTGGATCCCAGCTCTTGCTTCTTTACCTTGCCTGGGGCCGTCCTGCTTCGGTCACCTGTGGCTCCTGCTTGTCCACCCCATGGCGCACAGCTGCTCCCGAACTTGCCTAAGTGGTCACTGCTGATAAGCCACCTCTTTCTCTATAGAGTGTTGATCCCTATCTTCTACCTGTATTCACGTCCAGGTGTGCAAAATGGCCACGGCTGTCTCACTTCCCCCTCGGCTTGGAAGGGTCCCTCGAAGCTCATCTTGTCTTAACGCCCTGCACTGCTCAAGAACACCTCCAACTAGATCAGGTTGCCCAGGGCCACATCAAGTGTGATCTTGGATGTCTCTCTCCCCGTTAAATTGAGACGTTATTTAAAAATGGGCTCGTTTCAGGAAACGGGAAACCCTGCGTACGAAGGGAACGCACGGCTGGAGTCCCGGGACGNACACCCGCGGGCAGCTCCGCGGGGCACCGCGGTCGCCAGGACCGCTGCTGCATCTGCTGTTGTCGGAGGGTTCACCGCGGCCGCGCACTGCCGGGCCGGGTCGGGCCGGGTTGAGCCGGGCCGGACCGTCCTCCGCCGGAGCCGAGGCGCCGCCGNCCCCACCGAAGGGCCGGGCCTCGGGCAGTGCAGGCGTTCCACAGCAGCGCAAGAGCTGAGGTGAGTCCCCTTCTCAGGCCCGCACCCTTCCCGCTGCTGCCGGCACGGGTGGAGCGGCGCTGCCCGGTGGGGCGGGGGCTGCCCGGGGCCGGTCTCCGCCGCCCCGCCCCGNGGCTGCTCGCAGGGCCGGCACTGCCGAGGTAGGAGCCTCGGCCGCTGGGGCCTCCCTCCCGCCGCCTCCCCGCCCGCAGCAGGGCCGCTGGGCCGGGCGCCCCTTCCTAGCCGTGGCTGCACAGCTCGAAGTGCACCCCAGTCCCGACCCCGGAGAGTTCTACGCGTGTCGCGGCGCGCCGGGGAAAGGCCCGAAGCGGGGAGGTCGTATGTTGGGGACACCTTGCTTTGCGTTTTCCCTTCCAGCCCCACCACACTGCAAGGGTGACCGTCATATCGACGACCTGGGAGGTGGGAAATGGGACTTGCTGGAGAACAGCCTAGTGCAGAGCAAGGTTTGGGAGATGTGGCCCGAAAGGAGGCAATGGTAATGTGCCAGTGGCTGTTTGCTTTCCAAGTTATTTTTGGAAATTGCTGTGCCGTGAGGGATTTATGTTTTAGCCGTCTGTGGGAAGGTGTATTTGCATTGTGCTCCTTCCAGCGTTGGTGCTTTCCATTGGCCAAGGAAGGCTGTAAAATCATTGTTTTTGGCAAAAGCTGATCCAACCAGTTAGTTATTCTTCCCCTATTCCTGATGACAACATTATAAAAAAAAAAATGTAATCCTCATCTTTGTCATCTTGCTCCATGAGATTTGGCTGCTGGCTCTTTGAAGCCTTCTTTGGAAAGGGCTGTCCCTGAGGACTGAGTGGTCTGGCATCTTTAAGTATTTTGTGTAATGCAGGATGACACCTGTGACGCAAGTGGACCAAAACTTCTGAATGTAGACTCAGTCTTATTTAGGCCTGTGTGTTTTTCCACTTTCCAGGAAACTTGTGTTACATAGGCTGAATGGTAAGCCTGGCAGTTTCCTGTAGTTGTGGGGCAGAACAAGGAAAAGGGGATAGAGGCAGAAGCAGTGTGGTGTTGTACACAGGTCTGTTAACAGGACTGGGGAGCCTTGACCTGGCACCCTGAGCTGCCCGGTGCCATAGAAGATTGAGTGTCACTGAGTGTAGAGTGGCTGTGACTCCTGCCTGGTGACTCAGAGGGTTGCTCTTGTTTACAGCCATAGCTTTGCTTCTGTTGGCTTTACAGCAGGCGGCTGCCGACTTCGGCCATGTCTGACTCCGACCCAGGATGTGGAAATAGATTTCAGTAAGGTTGGTGGTTTCCAAACCACCCAGATTAAGTTAGGGGGGCCTGATTCAGCTGTTGAAATGCAGTGATGGGCCACTACTTCCCTGTGGCTGAGGCGAAAACCCTTCATTGTTCCTGTAGTCCTTCACCTGATGGTTGTGCCAGTGTCTTCCAGGAGCGGTGATTTGTTGTTTGTGCTGCAGGGCTGCTGAAATGGATACCCTCTGGCTTCTCATTCTCCACACTTTGTAGTCTGGCTCAGTATTGACTGTAGTAGGTCCTTGTATCGGGCAATTTGGAGTGTAGGGAACTGGAAAAAAAACTAACATTGAAGGAACTCGAAGACTCTTTAAGATGTTTTTTTAAAAAAAAAATTAAAAACGTTAATTATGAATTAAACATTTTATATTGCTAAATATCAGAGACACTACTCATTAGGCTAAACCATACTAAACCAAGTACAACTCAGAGTGATCCCATAAAGGGTCAGTTGATTTTGTAGTACTCTGCAGAGAAGAAGATGGGACTGAGTAAGTACGGGTTGTGGCATTCTTGGAGCTCACCCAATATGCTGTGGTGCAGTTTGCAAAGTTTCCAGTAAGTTTGCTTAATGTGACCTTACTCAGCTGTGAGGCACTCCCATAATTATGGCTACAATTAAAAGCAGTAATACCCATTTGCATAAGGTGCCAGTCCTTTTAAATTGGTGCATCATCTAATGAGAACATTCCTGTAGAGATAGTTATGCAGGACAAGGGCCCTAAGCTGAGAGTTTTCCGGGGAGGATTTTGAGTCAGAACCTTTTTGAGGTAATTTAAAGGAATAATCTGCTTTGAAATAGAACATTTTGTTACCAAAACTGATTAAGTTATAAATGTAATGCATACCAGTAGTAGGATGTTGTTGAGCTAAGTGCTTTTAGCACTTTATTTTTTTTTTTAATGTATCATCCAATTAAAAAAAAACCAAACAGACAGCCTGGTTACACCAGTATTTTTCTCAATTTGATTGCGGCAATGTTCCTTCTGCTCTTATGAGTAAGAGATTTGGTACATCCAACTTGTGGATGATGGCTAATTGCTGATGAAGTGCTGCAGATGTGTTCTAAATTGCTCACTGAAGATGCATGGTTTCCTTGGGGCTTAACCTCAGTGTGTAATGTCCACTTTGTTTTCTTTGAGATAGGTATAAATATTAGACTTTAAATGCTGGAGAACATTGTACATTTGGGGAACATTTCAGCTTTTTTTCTGAAGGAAATGACCTGGTGGGATACTCTTAACTCACTCTATATATTTTGTTTTATTTGTCATTTGTTTGTTTGTTTGAATTTACTGGATGTAATGTAACCTTGTGTCCACACGCCCTGAGTGGGGTAGGTCCTTGGGGAGAGTCACAAGGTAAGTGTAGTAGAAAGGGTAAAAGTTCCCAAAATACTGCTGAGGAAGCACAGGCCATGGGTTTGAGAAGTGCTCAGTTACATGAATCTACTCTAATTTCCCCCAGAAGCCTTTTTTCCCCATTTGAAGTTAAATAATTAGTCTGTTAATCTTTTGTTACAGGCTTAGTACTTGATTTGCAGTCTCCAAGAGTGTAAGATGTTAAGTAATTAAATTGTGTGAGAGGAGAAAAGAGAACGATGACCTTCCAAACTCAGTAATTTATCCAGCTGAACTCTTCCAATGGCTAAAATCAATTGAGGTTGATTCCTGGTTTTACTCGACTTTTGTCAGGTGCCCCAAATGAGGATATGGAAGAGAGTCCCATCTTGTTGCACACAGGTGGTTACTTTCAGAGGTGGTGGATTGATTTCAGGCATGACTTGTTTGTGCCGAGGAGAGCTCTGGCCTGGCTGACTGACCAGATACCACATGGGGCCAGTTTGGCTAATAACCAGGCTTCTTCTTGGGTACCTGCCAAAACCTGACCCCGCACACTGTAATCACATGCTCATTATGAATACTAATCTCCAGATGTACTGAATGCATTACTCAGTGAAGTACTGACCTTGCAGCTGTCCTGTGGTGCTGTGTGCAAAGTGGCTGGTTTGAGTAAAATCACTAGTGTGGTGGCCCTGTGAACTTGTGTCCATGCAAAGACAAGAAGTATCTGTGTTTGTTTACAAAATGTGTAAATTTAGGTGTGCTGTGGTAACAGTGCAGTTGTGAGTGCCGTTATGGTTGTGTTTTCAGTATGTTAAATTAACTCGCCTCTCATTTGAGAAGCTGGTGGCTGGGGGGCTCTTCGGGTGTTGGCATTTGCAGAATTTAAGCATCCAAAGTCATGCTCTGGAATTAATCGGGAAGCTTTTTAGTGTGTAGCTGCCACAGGTAGTTCAGGTAGATCCTGAATGCAAACAATGAGTCTCCTAATTGCAGTGACTTTTATCCATGTGATGGGTAAAATGGATGTTTTGTAATGTTTTCTTAATAAAATAGGATGGATTTGTCACAAGTGCCCTTCTGTAAATAATGTGCCTGTTACAGCTTTAAATTTCTATGTGTTGGTGTAATTTCAGCACAAGTGGTTACTAAGCTGTCCGAAATGACTCTGACATTAGTTTCCAGATGATTCATTATGTTACTATCTTGTTTACAGGCCATGGACAAGTAGAAGGAGGTACGAAAGGATAAATCAGAATGGGTTAAAGTCCATATCTTACTCTTTTACTCTAAAGCTGACCACTTGTTGCCAAATAGTTATTTTTCTGAGTGTGAATTCAGTTCTCTTTCTGTGCAGTGTCAGGTCTGTGTCATGGTCTAAGATACGGCTTCACACATGGTGTACTTTGACACCAGCAGTAAGTGGGCTGTGGGGAGAGCTTATGCAAGTTGGGCTCCCTGGCAGCTGTTCTCCCCTGAACTAGGGTCACAACATTGCGCCCCCCGCCCCCCCCATGTCGTGGGGTTGGTGCATGCCACTAAAGTGATACTTAAAAGTGATCTAGCTGTGCTATTTCTGCCTTGCTTGGAAAAGCCACTTGTGGCGTTGGCATCTTTTGCAGAGGGTTCACATGTGAATGATTTCTCCATCTGCAGACAGCAGGGCAGTCAGGTTAGTCAGCACTGCAACTGTGGAGGTTTGATTTCATCCTGCATATGTTTTGGGTACTTAAATGGGAAAGTGTGCTTGAACAGCAAGAAATCCTCATGACTGGATTATGTACAGTTTGTCAGTGGGTAGTTTAAATCAAATGATGCACGGGACAAAATATTTGTGATTATTTGTAGTTAAAAGCTTCCATATGACTACACACACACATGACATAAACTAATCAAGGAGCACAACAAACATGGGTTGCTTTAATGCATCTGAAACGGCTTCTGACCAGTTATCGCTGCCACAGCAATATTTGTATTAAAGGCTGGCTGCTTCTTCAGTCATCTTTTGTGATCGTGTATCCCTGGAAATCTAATTGATGTTGTCAGCTAATAATAAGCAACATTTGTTCATGGGAACCCCATGGATATTGTTAAGCACCATGCTCTGCAACATTTACCTTCTGCAATAAGGAAGGGAAAAATAGAAGAGCTTTGTAGTTTTTCTGCTATCAATGTGAAACTGGTTTCCTCAAAAGAGTGAGGTGATTTCAGGGGTCCTCTTGTAATTAAAAAAATTTCAGATGACTTGTGAGAGGCAGACTGGGGGGAAAGAGATAGGGGAAGAAGGCAAGGCAGCCCAAGCTGTGGGGGAGGAAACAAGCACTCCTTTAACAGCTGAAGTAATTATTAATTTTTGGTAGATCATCTAGCTGTCTTTTTTTCTTTTTTTTTTTTTTTCTTGAGAGATGCTCTGTTTGGGGATTAGAATATGGGAGCTTAAAACTCAAGCAGTTCTGGAAGAGAATTTACGAGAGTCTTGGGGGTGCAGTTGATTTTTCTTCACCAGTTTGTTCCTAGGACTTGGGTTTATCTGGTGTCAATCTTGTATCTAATGGGACATGTCTAAGTTCTTCATGTAGTGGGAGCATTGACAGGGCAATTCTTCTCTCTAGTTGCCAATTTTCACTAAAATGTAGGAAAGTAGTGTTTCCAAGACCTCTGTCCTGTATAAAATGAGCTCCAAATCAGTCGGTGACTTCAGATGTCCATGATACAGTAAGGGAGTGACCTGAGGAGGGGACAGACCAACCCACTGAACAGTGGTTGGAGCCAGCAATACTAAACAGCTGGTGTTTCACTGGGGGAGGAAAGTATGAGGGTTGGTGTGCTTATTTGCTTTCAATTTTTGTTTGTTTGTTTCGGTTTTCAATCATCATAACTTATGTATGTTCTGCTTTCAATTAATATTTAAATTTTTGTATGTGCATTTGCCCATTCTGGTGCCACATATGTTGTATGTGATGGGGAGTGGCATCCTGCACACCTCAATCTGTTTTATTTATTTTCTCTAAGGAGACTTGTGCTGAAACAAAGTTGTTTTTGGAATATAAAGAGAATTAGGGGAGTTATTAAAAAGAAGAAAAAAAGAAGGTTTCTGGGCTAATATTACGCTGGTGACTCTGAGTTGGTAATTTGTTCCCCTTACAAGGGGCGGAAATTGTAGCATTTGTGTTGTTTATCCTGACTGCACTCCATAAAATTAGATTTTTCTGGCTGTCGTAATTTTATTATTAAGCTTCCTCATCTATATATTGGTGCTGTTAGTCTCAGGAAGCTGATAAGCTGTCTAACTGTACTGGTGAAATAGACAGGAAAGGAGAAATCTGCCCTGGAGGTGATGAAGACTGAGATTTACCAGCAATGTGTTTTTCCATATGTCTGGTATGTGTGGTTTGTTTTCCCCTCCAGTGCTAGGTTTTAGATTATATGACAGCATTGCAGTTTGACAAATTTAATCTTAATTTTGGTGGTGTTATAAATTCTTTAATCAATAGCTTCTGAGCCCTAGTTTGCTAGTGTTTTTATTTGGATGAAGGCACTCCTTTTTCATAAAACTTAAGACTATATCCAGGGGCAGCTGGCATCATATATGCTGTGAGGTTTTTTCCTCCTTGTGTCAGTTTTCCATGTTGAGTTTCCAGAGGGATTTATTCTTTGCTTTTGAAAACCTTTCCTCTATGTGGTGCTTATGGGACACACATGAAGCAGGCATGCATGAAACCAAGTAAAACTGTAGGTACATGTAGAAGACTTTGGGCCCACTCACTGCCCCATTAACTCATTTTCTCTTGCTTCCATTTCCATGGGCTTTTTCCTGAATCATATGGTAATATATGCTGGAATATTATTGGATCTTTCACTCCTGTGTCGTGTCCCCCCCTTTTTGCGTTTATTCTAGCTGTCAGCCAAGCCTAGTCTAGCCCCTGTTAGAAGATGAAGCTGTACAACCTCCACTTCAGCTTCTCCTATGTTGAATCCATTTTGGATGCTTCTATTTATGTTATTTATGTCTCTGAAATGTTTGAAGAGCCCTGCTTTGTTCTCCATGACCCCTCTACACAGTCACTGCTGCTTCTAAGATCTTGTTTTTCTTTCTTTTATTATATTCTTCTCTTGCTCCCCATCCAGCCTTTCCTCCTCTTCATGCAATTTGACCTTGTCTTGCTCTCGTTTCCCCATGCCTTATTTCAGGCGTTGCATGGTTTCGACTTCTATTATGTGCTGATGAGTCACAGATGCACTCTACACCCCTGATGGTTTATCACAGAGTCCAGCCCCTCTTTTCCTCCCCGCCTTTTCCTCTTTGATTCCTCCATCAGAAATCATTCAGTATTTCAATCCTCAAAGCCTGGAACATGCTTCTTGTCTTTTAAAATGCTACTATCTGACAAGCAGCTTTATCTCAAAGCCTCAGTTTTTTTTGAAAAACTCATTTGTTTTCCTTATGCATTTGAATCACATGCAAATTCTATGTACTCCTTATTGTCAATATATTTCTCCATTTACAGCTCATTAGGCAACTATCCTAATGCATGGAATAAGGTTTTACACATGTTTCATGCCTGTCCTTAGAAATTCTACTTCTGAAGTCAGCTAGTTGTAAAGATGCAGTGTTAAGTATTTCAGTTCCACTCTGAGAAGGCAGTTGCCCTTGTTTTGCTGTTTTCATATGTAGCAGCTGTTATAAACAGGTGAGATTTATGGCATCTTAGCTGAATGGAAGGACAAATCATAAATGTTATGTACACATCATAAATGTTATGTATCTAACAAAGCTAGCGGTAAGTGAGCATAATTCATAAACCTTTCAGCCTGGAGAAGGGCTGTCCATTTTATTTAATACTGCAAATCCTTTCCTTGTGCTCCTTTTCACTATATCCTTACTAACAAAAGCAAACCCAAACTTGGAACTGGGAAGATTCTAAGATACTTACATGGCAGGAAAGCAACAGGGAGTTTTAAGGTGATAGAAACACTTTCAGCCAGCTTAGTAGAGATAAAGCAATCTCTGCAGGTTCAAGAAGCGCAAAGATGAACCTACTAGTGGATGCAAATATGGTTTTGTTTTTGCTTCTCTTTCAAATGTTACAATTTTATCAGGCCTTGGATCCCATGTAATGCAACTGTAGGTGAACAGACTCATGGCTGTGTCACGCTTCCAAGGAAGAGGAGAGCATATTAGGGTACACCCACCAGGGTCCAGAGATTGTGCAAGGCTGTATGTGCCGTTGCTGTAGTAACGGCACTGGATAGTACCAGAGCCATGTGCAGGAATGACTGTCCTCAGCAAACTTACCGTTTTGGAAACTCAGTATTTTCAGTTCCCCTCTAGACCCATGAATGTACATAGGCCATTTGTGCATTTCAATCTCCTCTTCCTGCACTTCTTAGAAGCACACGTGCCTCCTCACGTGAACATTTTGAAGCCCTTGGTATGCAATAAGCTACAAAGGGTTTTTTTAACACTGTGTTGTGCTCAGGAGACATGAATAATGGATGCCATTTTTCCTTTATGTTGCATCATAACAGGAAGATACAAAATGTGGCAGCAGTTTCAAGCAATACCTGGAAGCACCACTTAAAGATCTGGCCTATTTTTCAAGGAAGTAATTTCATTGTGTCTTAGACGTAAAGATAGGAGGCGACTGCGTGCATTGGAGGCATAAAGAATTAGTGATTTATCTTTCAGGTTTAAAGAATGCAATTAATATAGATCAGCCTTAAATCTATTCCTCATGCTAACACAGGAAACCCCCTTGCATGAGAATAATGGGATCTCACTGAGAGAGTTTATTTCCAGGTGTTTAGTTTCTCCCACATCTAAACCAGAGAAATTATTTCTTCTGAGATGTGATAAAATCTCAACTAGCATGTTTATATATTTAGAAAGAATAAAAGTACTCTGAAAGGCCATGTTTTCAAGAGTGGTTCACGTAATGATAACGAAAGAGCAAAGTGCCAGTGTAGCAAGATGGAGTTTATAGTAGTTTGGTGTTTTGGTTTTGTTTTGATTTTTTTTTCAGTTGGTAATAGCCTGTATGTGAATTGTGGCATATTCTCTGGAATCCTCATGCATCTCTAGCAAGATGACCTTCTCCTGATAAACCTGTGCTTGCCCAAGTAATCTTAGATGTTTGATATGTTTTATACGCATACGGTACAACACATGGGATTTCTAGAGAGCTATCCAAGGCTTCATTGGTGCAATTATTACAATAACTCCCTTTGTAGAGGTAGTGTTTCCTGATTGTTAGAATCCTAGAATGGCTCAGGTTGGAAGGGAACCTTAGAGATCATCTACTCTAACCTCCCTGACATCTGCAGGGATGTCATCCGCAGGGACATAATGTGCAGGAGGCATCCACAGCCTCTCTGGGCAACCTGTTCCACAGTCTCAGCAACTTCATATCGAAGAACTTCTTCCTAAGATCCAGTCTAATCCTACTCTCCATCAGTTTCAAACTGTTCCCCCTTGTCCTGTCGCTAGGCACCTTTATGAAAAGTCCCTCTCCAGCCTTCCTACAGGATCCCTTCTGATATTGGAAGGCAGCTCTAGGGTCTCTTCTCTAAATGTCCTCTCCAGGCTGAACAACCCCACCTCCTTCAGCCTATCCTCATAGCAGAGGTGCTCCAGCTCTTGGATCATCCTTGGGGCACTCCTCTGGACTCACCTTTGAATGCATCAGTGTTTCTGGCATGCATCTGAGACCCATGGAAAGCCCTAAACCCATATTCTTGGGGGAAACCCCTGCAGCTAGCAAAAAGCACAGATCCTACAGCTAAGAAATATTCCTGTTCCCATTTCAAACCCTGGGAAAGCAACGTTAGATATGTGGCAATGACAAGAGTCATGCAGTGCTCACAAACATGATTAGAGATCACCACTACTGGGAGGGTCTGGATGTGCTGGCCTGAGGCAGATGCCATCTGGGCCTCAGCATGCAACTGGACAACCGTGACACTACCCTGCCTCTGGGAACAGGAATAGCTTGAAACACCGAAATGCACAACTGACAAGAGACAAAGACACTTGGCTGTAAGAGTGTGATTTTCATATTCATACAGGCTGCTTTTGGAGCAGGAGGGATGTGAGGATGTTTAGCAAATGTTATCAGCACAACTGTGTGGTACTGCTAGGCTGCAATATCCCAGACCAAAATCACCTGCAAAGAACATGAGAGATTATTCTGCAAAATTGAAAACCCCAGCCTCACTGCTCTGGACTCCTGCCTTTCTGCTCAATGACTCCTTTCAGTGCCTAGGCCTCTTCCTCTGAAGCGGTTCCAGATTTTTGTCAAGCATGTTACTTACTTTAAGTAAAGGCCATCAATTCCTTGCTTCGCAGAGCAGCATGGATGACTACAGTCTAAGCTTCATCAGTATCATCCCTGCTTCAATGTCTTTCCACCACTGACCTTGAAGGACAATTTCGACAGGATACAAGAAAAAACATTTTCTATTTGTAGCCTCTTTAATGAGAGTCCTAAAATAATGAGTGTTAACTGTGTGAGCAGTCCGGCAGGCACATCTCTCTATCAAAAGCTGTAAAAAGAATACTGCCTTAGAAAAAGATGTGATGTCAAACATCCCAAACAGGCTTTAAGAGCAGGTACTAAAACAACTACAAGCCCAGTTATGCTTTAACCTCCTTTTTGCCTGCAAAATGTCAATAAAACTAAATTTGGTTCAGTCAGAGGCTGGAACTTGTGTTAAAAATTAGATGCTAAGAATTAACAAGTACAATCTTGTTTGTACTGAAAACATGAACTTCAACTAAATTCGGTGGCAGAAGCTGGTCTCTGCTATCAAATGGGCTGATGACAAAGCAAAACCTCTCTCACTGAGTTCACAATCCTCAATTATTTGCATGACACACCGAGAAACTCCTCTTGAACTGGAACATAAGATGCAACAAAAGTTCATCATCATCAGAGCTCATCTGAAAATGTGCTACTCAGTCTAGAATGGGGGAAACGTAACAACACTCAAAATCTGTGAAGTCTTTAAAAAAAACAAAACAAAACAAAAACAGCCCTAGTCATCTAAACCTTCAGAACATGAAATAGAAACTTCTGGAATGGATGAATTAATCCAAAGCTACAAATTTGTTTGCAGTTCATGTACTCTGTCTATTTCGATCCAGCTGTAGATGTAAAGTGAAGAATCTCAATAAAATACTTCTTTCGAGAAAGCCTCTGTGGGCTTGAACAAAACCTGCTGCAATTTGGAGGAGGAGGAGGAAATCTGCGTTTTTCATTGTGGGCAGCTGATTGCTTCTGTTGATATTCTGGTTCCTTCATTTTCATAGAGGGTTTCTTACTTTCTTCACACTACTAGCAGAGGCTTTATTACTTCCCTCACATTACTACCAGAGGATTTCTTACTTTCCTCACGTTACTGCCAGTTTGCAAACTCCTGACTACACATTAGGTTGTGCTTTTGAAAACATGGAACTACTGGAATGAAACCACACACAAACACTGTTGTAAGGGATACATCTTGCTTTGCATGGATGGGATGATGAGCAACTATCCTGATGTTTCAGTAGATGATGAAGAAAATACAATGAGTGCAAATTAGCATGAGAATTCACCATTTCTCCAGGCAAAGAAGTGTGCCTGAACCTGGTCAGATCTTCCCTTGTATCTGATGTGTTGATTGTTAGAATAGATGGGAAGTTGTTTTCTCACCGATTTACTTTATACCAAGATCTTCTGTTTGCATGAGGTGTTCTCCATATCTGTGCTAAAGGATGTAATTTTTTTTTTTTCAACTTAAAGAACCTCTCTAGTGTCTGTACTTGTACAGCTTTGTCTGTGTGAGATCTTGGATGTTGTTTTAATCTATTCCCCAATTAGCACTGAAGAAATTTCTTGTTCTTAGTAGCATTTCTTTCTCATTTGAAGCATGATTACACTTGGGGTGTTGGTTTTTTTTCTGAATCTCTTTGGCAGACTGATCTGTAGCCAGGAAGTCTAATAGTAAAATGAACTCTTACAAAGTACCTTCTGAAGGTGTATATTGCTGAGGGCAGATTCTTTTGTAGTTCTGAATCCTTAATGGCTTTGCTTGTCTTTGAGGTAGCAGAAACTTTTTCCCTTTAGGCAGTGATAGGAAATACGATATGGAGTGGATGGTGCCAGTAACAAACTTGCTTGTGACTTGGAAGAAGTGCTAGTGGAAGAGCTAGTGCCATGTATCATAGGGTCTGGTCCTCGTGATTTCAGTTGGTTGGAATAGAGTCCTAAATGGAGAGACGTGTGAAGATGGTATGGTGAACCTGCTGAACTTGTCATGTGGGATGTCTGAAATTTTTAGGGATTTAGTGGACTATTTGTCTTTTTTGTTGGCTTGACTCTTGTGATTAGACTGTAGGAAAACAAAAATGATGGTACTTTTGGTTAAGAAGACTATAGACAATGTTGAAGATGGAGAGTCGTCATTTAAGAAACTGGTATAGCAAAAAAGCCTCAGAAACTGAACTGAGAAGGCATGAACCAATGTATGTAATTTTGCTGATACAGTATTTACGTCTCTCTTCTTTGATTGTTCGTTGTGCTTGTTAAGTTTTTCATAGGGAGGAACTTAATTTGGTTCTCTGTGGGAAGCTGTTTGAGAAGTTCATAACTTGCAAGAGATTTCTTCTGCAGGATTCATATTTGAAATTGCCCAGGAGCTCAGGAACAGCCCAGGAAGAGGAGTGTTACCTCTTTTTGTTGCTACTGCAACTTCCTTTAAGTTTCCTTGGCAATTGAAGAGCAAAGGTACTTGCTTTACAATGGTGAAGACGCACCCAGCAGACAGGTATTGTGTTTTAGGCAGGTTGTTATGGGACACTTTCCCAGGGTGAGGAAAAAGTTGATAAACTTCAGAAATACAGGAATTACCAGGGGGAGGCAGCAGTCTGTCCCCTGAGGAGGTGCTAGTGTAATAAGCGACGTGATTGAGTAGGCCAACTGCAGCATCTGCTCTACAGTAGTGTTAGTTGTTATAATGGGAACTCGATGGATTTGAAAATTTGGATGCAGTTGTTACCCAGAAGCTGTAGCTTTTTGTTATTTAGAGCACCATAACAAACATTTGGTCAAAACAAAACCATAAGCACTACAGCTTTAAGGAGTGTGAGAAGAATCTCTCCTATTCCACCTGAAATCATTTTGAAATGCTGAAGTTTTGTTCCTTGTGAATTAAAAGGGTGAAGCATAGTTCTGTGTTTGGTCACCATCTTGTCTAATTGGCTTGTAGTGTTGTAATAGCCTTGTATATTAGATAGCTGTCACTGGCTATCCTCAGGTGATGCTGCTAGCTGCAGAGTTTGCCAATGAACGACTGCCACAAGCCTGCTGAAGGTNGATTTTGCCAATAAACGACTCCCACAAGCCTTCTGAAGGTATATTAGGTTTTTTTTTTTTTTTTTTTTTTTAATTAAAAAGAGAGAATCGTATGTTCAATAGGAATTATCCTTAATACAAATATGTTAGAAAGGCTGAGAGACCTGGGGTTGTTTAGTCTGGAAAAGGGAAGACTAAGATCTTACTAATGTTTATAAATATCTGAAGGGTAGGTGTCAAGAATGAGATACTTGTCTCTTTTAAGTGGTGTAATGTGATAGGACAAGGGACAATGGATACCAACTGCAGCACAGGAAGTTCCACCTCAATGTGTTGAAAAAACTGCTTTACTTGAAAGGGTGATGGAGCACAGGAACAGGCTGCCCAGAGAGGTCGTGGAGTCTCCTTCTCTGGAGACTTTCAAAACCTGCCTGGATGTTGTTCCTATGTGACCTGCCCTAGGTGAGCCTGTCTTGGCAGGGGGGCAGAACTCTACCTCCAGAGGTCCCTTCCAACCACCACCGTTCTCTGATTGTGATGTGGTACAGGCAGCTGCCAGTTAGCTGGTCAGAGCCATGGAGACTCAGGGAACACTAACTGGACGTCAAAACTGGAAATGTAAGATATGTGTGTGGCTGAAGACTGTACTGGTGTGTGTCTGTGTTTCTCCACTAACACTAATACCTAGTGATCTTTTCAAATTCTGTCTTCCTCTTTGCCTCCTTAAACTGTATTAAAACTAAATTGCTGTGGTGCAGTGTAGTTGCATTTTAGAGTAGTTGTAAGCTGGAGTCTTAAGAAGGCATACAGCCTCCTCTGTATGCCTTCTTAAAGGGGGCATAAGGAGTCTTAACTTTGGTCTCTCACCATTGCACTGTGCGGAAAATGTGGATATCTGTTTCAAGATGAGATCATTTAAAGCTAACTCCTGTTCGTTACTTATAGCTAGACTGTAATGTGCCAGTTATGATAGACAGTATCTGAATTCAGGGCTTTGCCGGCTGTTTATTGTCAGTTGTGTTACAGGTGCTTCTGATTCCCTCAAATTGGTAAACAGATAATGCGGTAGGGGTTTAAAAAAAAAAAAACAAACACGAAAAAACAAACCGTTCTCTCATGGCACTGTGGAAAGATATTTGCTTTAGAGGAATGGAAGTATTAGGTTGTTGACGAAATACAATTTGTTGATGGGAGGAAGAAGTCCACACTTGGAACTAAGTATCTCCATTTCTTTCTGAACACCAAACAGCTTTCTGTAACCTCCGACTCCATTTGGGTGCTAAGAAGCCAAGAACCAGTGTATTTTCACACCTCCTATGCAGCTCTGCCGTCTCCCGGCAATGTTTACAGCGCCACTTAGTTGTGTTTCTGGAAAGTCAAGTACTTTGCCAGAGGCAGCCTGGTGCTAGCCAGCTGCTGCAGCTTGGCGTGCCTGGGCGAACCTTCATCTCGCAGCACCTGAAGCATCTGCTGCCCTCGCCGCGGGGCCCTGCGAGCACTTACACTCTCCGGTGTCCGGTCACCGCTCCGCTCCGGACGGTACCGCCGGGACACTGCGAGGAGCGATGTCTGCAGCCGGCCTCTAGGAGGCGTTTGCAGGGCGCAGGCTGACAGGTTGCCGCTGCTGGGGCGCCACCTGGCAGACGCGGCTCAGGGCAGGTAGCCCTGGGGTGCTGCTGCCCACCGAGAGCGGAGGGCATCTGCGGGATTTCCCCGTGAAGGGGACACTTTCCGCGGTACCCCTCGAAGAGCATAGTGCGGTGGAACGAGCGCCGTAGCTCTTGATTTGAAACACTGGAACAGCTTACCCGGGGAGGTGGTTGGGGCCCCATCTCTGGAGATACTCAAAGTGAGGCTCTGGGCAACCTGATCTAGTTGAGGATGCCTCCGCTTACTGCAGAGTGGGTTGGACTAGATGACTTTCAGAGCTGCCTTCCAACCCAGACCATTTTATGATTTCTGTAAGAATGTCCAGTTTGTGTTGCACAGTAGCAGTTGGGTGCGCCTCCAAGTGTCAGTCGTGGTGCTGCTCAGGCTCGAGCAACACGGTAACATCTCGAAGGACTCTGCTAAACCTCGGCTCTGAGAAGGGAAAATCAGGACTTTGCAGTTTTAGCAGCACTTTTTTTCCTCTTTTTTTCTTTTTTTTTTTTTTTTTCTTTTTATGTTTTCTTCCTTTTTCCTGTCT
>VWZE01005399.1:48705-75668 GCA_013396675.1 Eubucco bourcierii | reverse complement strand
TCAAAGTTGTGCTCCTTATTTCAGGAACTTCCCAAAAATATCTGTCTTGAGCTTTGCTGCAGGAACAGAATGTTGTTGTGGTCTGGCAAGGCTGCCAGTGCTGTGCCAGCATTGGGACTCCTCTGCAGCTATCCTGCTTCTACAGACCACCTGCTGTGACCTCTGGCTGTATCTATGCCAGTTTTAGTAATTTCACAGATATCTCTAGCTGGATCTTGTGCATTGCAGAAGGGTTTGTGAACTGTTTTTTCATGAACTGTATCTGCTGCACTCTGAGTGCAGGTACATGGAGACTGAAAATTCATCTTTTCTTAGTCCAAGTAATGAGCTGGTGTGGCCAAAGTAATGGTGGAAAAATAGCAGAGATGTTGGGTGGTTTAAGGATGATTTTAGACTGGGAGACTATAAAGTCGTGTCTTACCAGGGACATGATTGATCCGTGAAAGCGACTTGCCAATATTTTGGAATGTGTATTGCATGGTTACCATATATGTTACAAAGTAGGATTTCTCTTTTATTTCTCCCTGTCTCAGAAATAACTGCCACTTGCTTTATGCATTAAGCTAGAAGAGTTTCCTGTCTTCAGTTAGTTGCTTGAAAAGAATAACTGGGTTACTTGCCCAAGCACATTCTGTTCCTGTGCAGCAGCCCATTTTCCATTATCATCTTTCCCCTCAATATTTTGCTTTGCAGAGAGGTGCTTTTCTGTAGCAAACAAAGCTCAGTCCCCAGCAGTTCAACACTAGCAGGAACCAGCCCTGCTTCTCAAGTCTTTGTATTAGGACAGCATTTAATGACAATGTGATTATGCAAAATTGCAATAGTTTATTGGGAATCTCATGAGTAGTGTTTATTTGTTCTGTATTTTTCTAGAAATTGAACGTAGTGCCCTTGAAAACCATATTCTGAAATGAGACTTGAGAAGTGACATAGTATTTTTGTTTGCTTTCTCAGTGTCCTCAGTGAAATAGCCCAGTACTGGACTTGAGATTATTTTAAAAAAACCCCAAACCCTTAAATAAGTTTGATGAACAACATTAGTTTGTCGTCAATCAAGCTGAAATCTTTGCCCTCACAAAAATAAAGGCTAGCAGGTGTCCCTGCACACCTCTAATGTCATTATGAGCACCTGGATAAACCCTTAAAGTTCTTGCTGCAGGTTTAAAACTGTGCAGGAAAAATTGACCAATGGTGTGCACTGTGCTTGGGGAACACAACTTAGAAATGTGGCAATTCATGCTGCAGGCCTCTGCAGAATGAATGCTTTTCCTGTATGAACAACATCAGGTCAGTGTTTCCAACTGCAAGGCAGGTGTGTGTGAGTGAAGTTTCAGTTCTTGCACACTCAGCAGATTTGCATAAAGGAGGCACAAACTTTGTTTCTAGAGACTGAAAGGACTGCATGTATTTTCTAACTACTGTAGGTAAAACAAGCCTGAGAAGTATATTTTAGAAGTCAGCATTCCTGCTGATCACAAGATTACAGAATGTCAGGGGTTGGAAGGGACCCAAAGAGATCAAGTCCAACCCCCGTGCCACAGCAGGACCATACAATCTAGCTCAGATCACAGAGGAACACATTCAGACAGGCCTTGAAAGTTTCCAGACTCCACAACCTCTCTGAGGAGCCTGTTCCAGTGTTCTGTGACCCTTACAGTAAAAAAGTTCCCTCTTGTGTTGAGGTGGAACCTCTTGTGCTGCAACTTATATCCATTGCTTCTTGTCCAATCACAGGGAGCAGGTGAACAGAGCCAACGTCCGTCTGTCCTGCCCCCCGTCTGTCTGTCCCATCCCCCTCCCTGCTGCAACGCCCAGCCTTCAAATATTTATAAACATTTATAAAATCCCCTCTCAGTCTTCTCTTCTCCAGACTAAAAAGCCTCAGGTCCCTTAGCCTCTCCTCCTCAGGCAGTGCTCCAGTCCCCTAATCATCCTTGTAACCCTTCACTGGACCCTCTCCAGCAGATCTCTGGCCTCTTACACCGGGGAGCCCAAATACTGAACGCAGTATTCAAGATGAGGCCTTACCAGGGCAGAGTAGAGGGGGAGGAGAACCTTTGATCTGCTGAATACACTCTTCTTAATATACCTCAGGATCCTATTGGCCTTTTTGGCCACAAGGGCACATTGGTATCCCATGGATAACTTGTTATCCTATTTCTGTTCATGTTACCTTTATTGTGGACTTCCCTGGCTTTACTAGAGGCATTGCTGGGAAAGCACGAGAAGGGTGGTGGTGTCATACCTTGGAGTCATTAGGGATGCTGGGGATATGTCCTGATGCTGGGCTCCACCCTAGAGATGGTCATCTGTTAACTACAATGTTTTGTGTGTGGACAGGTTTCTGACATCACCCTGGAACACAGATTAAATTGTCCCTACTCACAGCTCTTTTGGCGACTGCTAAAAGTAAATATGTGCTTAAAAGGAGAAACGGAGAAGCTTTCAAAGTGTTTTAAAACTCCTTCTCTCTGGTCCTTTTTTGACCATTGTAATGTGACTCTTATAACCCCTCTGCCCCTCCGTGCTTTGGCTATCAACTCAGGACAAAAATGCAGGCACCTACAGATGAAAACTGTCATTGGCCTTGAGGAGAAGGAAATCAGCTTTGAAAAGAGGGAAGGGCAGGCCAAGTGGACATGGTTTTGGAAATTTTCCTGGGGTGGGGGAGGTTGTGTGTCTTGTCAGATGTCTGGAGAACTGGTGTTTTGTTGTTTATAAACCTATGTTTTAGTTTGGAATGGAATAAAAACCCTAAAATTGATCTTTAGATGATCAGACTAGTCTATAAAAAAATAACATATATGTGTACTGGCCTTCACTTGTATTTAGGTCAGTATCACACTAATGGAGTGAATAATGCATGTTATACTTGACTACCATGTTTTTAGTGTGTTGCATTTATATTCTGTAAACTATGACACAAGGATGTATGTAATCATGAGTATGAACTGGGTTTTAAGGCTGATAAAGGTGATGCAACTGCTGGATGTGTATTTAGCCACACCACTGCTCTTACTGCAGCATAGGATCTTTTCTGTGTAATTTGTGATTAGTTTAGTTTGTTTTGGGGTTTTGTTTTTGGTTTTGGTTTTGTTTGTTTGGTTTTTTTGGGGGGGGTATTGGGTTTTTTTTTGGTGGCTGAACAAGATCTTAGAAACCTATTGTTTATTTCTGCCTCTTTGCATGGATATTATTTCAGCCTTCAGGGCAAAATAAGAGTTTAATTGGAAATGTGTACAATTCAGTGCATGGCTTCTTAAAACATGTCCTCTTTGGACATGATATTTTTAGGACTTAAAAGACCAAACACATGTGATGTTCTCCTTTGCTGCGCTGTTCTGGCTGCAGGGAACGGCAATCACCAGCTTATCGGTGCCCACCCGTGGCCGTATCCTGACCCATTGTTGTCGCCTGCAGGAATGGTTCAGCTTTCCTGACCGTGTCGTCTTCTCCCGCTGCCTGGTGCCGGGGACTGCCGTCTCGGGTTGTGAAGAACAAACTGCTTGCTATGGCCGCAGCCTGCCGGGCAGCAGCTCCGCTTGGGGCCGAACCAACCAGCGGGCAGCCTCTCCCGGGACGAGGGGGCAGGGGGGCCGCTGGGGCCCGGTGCCGCCCCGGCCCTTGGTCCTTCCTCCGCGGGGCAGACGCTGAGGCCAAGAGTCGCCCCGTCCGCGCCGCCGGACCCCTGAGGGCCTCGCTAGGGCCGGGACGAGGCCGCCGGTCCCCGCAGGGCGTTCTGCTAGCCCCCTGCTTCCCGCGGCCGACTTCGTCTCCGGGGACTTCGACTCAAGGGGCGGTGCGGCCTCGCCCCCGCCGTGCTGAAAGGCGGTGTTGCCCCGCCCGCGGCCACTGCAGTGGGAGCCGGGAGGCGGGTGAGGATGGCGGCGGCGTCGCCGGCGCGGGAGCTCACGCAGAACCCGCTGCAGAAGACTTGGGAGCCCTACGACAACGGGCTGCCGGCGGGGCACAGCGCCCAGCGCGGCGGTGAGCGGGGCGGGGACGGCGAGGGGGGTCTGCCCGGGCCATGCTGTTTGAGCACCGGCGGGCTGCAGCTGTCAGCGGGAACCCTCGGGCAACCGCTCCTCGGTTGGAGCCCCGGTTGGGCCGCAGTCGAGCCCCGCGGAGCCCTTCCCGGGGGCCACAGGGTCGGGGTGCGGAAAGCCTTTTGCCTGGGTTTTTCTGCTCCTCTGCCGCGAAGCGGTCGGTAGATTGTTCCGCCAGCCCGGGGATGGTGGGTCCGCGGGTTCCCGCGGAGGATCGCCTGAAAGGCTGGGGAAGGCAAAAAAACTGCGAAGCTGCTGGATCTGAGCCCAGTGGAAGGCAGCAGAGCTTGGCTGAGAAAAGTGTCTTTTTCTAGCTGCTTTTGTTGGTGCTTTCTACTTTAAACGCTCTGGTTCCAAGTAGCCTTTGTATTCAGTATATCCCTCCTGAAGAGAGGCCTAAAACTGTCACTGTATTATTGCCTTTTTTTTTTTTTTTTCCCCCTTTCAAGGCCGGTGCTATATCAGGCCATCTGTTGTACGAGTTAATGGCTTTCCTTATTTTGAGGTGCAGCCAACCAAGTCATCATCCTCTGAAGGCTTTGGCTCTGGCATTAGTAAACCATAGTTTATTAACAAACTTTAGTCTGCTTTTTTCGTTGTTGTTTTTTTATCCCCTTACTTAAATAACTGAGGTTCAGTATAAGGCAGTTTTGCAGACAAAAGGAGCTCTGACGTGTAGAATTATTTTTATTTGTTATGCAAAGAGCCTGTGCTGACAGAACTGAGGGCTCTGCTGGTGTGGCAGGCGGCCATGGGCTGCAGCGTCTGGTCTTGCATTGGTCCAACTCTTGCTTAAACAAACACCCCAGACCTTCTTGGTTTCTGCTAGGCAAGCAGGCACTAGTGAACTGAATTGCTCTAGCATCTGAAAAAATAGCTGCTAAGAGGAGATCAAATAGGCAAAGTCAGAAAGTATGTATACTTGCTTTTGTAAACACAATAAGGAGAATGCTTCCCTTTTGCTTTAAAGCGGCATCTCTTCTCCAAAGAACGTTTGTTACAACTTTGACACAAACACTTAACAAAAACGCCCCACAGAAAACTAAAACCCCTGAAACAAGCAAAACAACACAAGAACAAAATTTCATATTTGCCGTGTGTTATATGGTGACATGCAGTCTTCTTGGCAGAATTATTTAGCTCGACTATAAACTAAAAAATAAATCCACATACTACCTGGTTTTTGTTTCATAGAATTCTGTAATTTTTGATGCCCAAGACTCCTTATATTTGAAAAACCTTTTTTTTGCTAGAAAAACAGATTTGTAATTTTTTTTTAAAATCCTTTTGCATACATTTGCTCCTATATCTCTATTTCTGTCTGCAGTCATTTGTGATCTGTAAGAATTGCAGAGAACCTGGAGAGGATCAGAACTTTCTCTTCATAAAACCATGTATCTCATTTCAACAAACTGAGAGCACTTTGCAGTTCTTCCTGTGCAAGGGAGCTGCAGAGTCCTTTATTCCCATATTTCCACCTGTCCTGCATTGCACTGTGTTCCAGTGAGGAGGCAGTGTGACCTTCAGGCCCTGTAGCTATGCTGTGGTGACTCAGGACAGGCTGCCCAGACTCGGTGATGTGAGGCAGTGTTGGATTGACCGATTCTAGCTCTCCGCTGCTACAGAGGACAGTGTTAAATGCTACTGTTCGAAAAATACAAGCTCGAGTGTATTTCTTGTCCTCAAAAGTAGCTTTCTAGTGGAAGCAGTGGAACTGGTTGCTCTGATCTTTTGGATTTCTAGGCTAAAAGGATGAAACCTCCTTTGGTTTTGGTGTGGTGTTCTTTTTGTTTGTTTTGTTTGCTCATTTGTGCTGGTGACCTTTATCTGCACTACTTTCAGTCTTTATCTTTCTAGAAGGTGGACGAGCAGATTTGTGCAGTGAGAACTCGACAGAGCCATCTTCAAAAGAATTTACCTGTCTTAGCTGGTTTTGATGTGATTTTTGTAAAAGTTATAGCAAAATAGCGTTATCTGGGAGAGAAATCTGTCTGACTGTGCCAGAGTTTAGCTGTAGTGGAACTTGAGGAGTTCCTTCAGGCTGTGTATTACAAAGTCTTCACAGAGCAGTTCTGGCTTTGTGCAGTCTAGCAAACAGACTGAACTTTCACAGCTGGTGGGACCAGTAAAATGAAGGTAGCTGTTCTAAGCAGCCTTCTAAAGTTAAGATTTCAGGGTGATAGAGATGCACATTTAAAAAAATTGTACCACTCACCTTTTGTGGTCTTTTGTGAAAGGTTTTGCCTGCAAATAGGTTGCAGTAAAGCTACTCTTGGCATTGGATGTTCAGATTTCTTCAGGCTCTATGCATCAAGCAATGGACTACAAATGTGGGCATAAAAAATAAATAGTGTGACATAGTGAAAGTCGTTTAGAGAGCCTATTAGAGGATGTTTATAGAATGAGAGATAAATAGTGAACTTCCGTGCTCCCCCCTACTGCACTTAAGGGCATTGTTTGCCTAAAGCTGCTGGAATTTGGTCATTCTAATGATTTTTTGTGTGTGTGTGTTTGTACAGCAGTTATGTATGTACGTCAGGGCCAAAAAGAAAAAAAGTCTCAAATGAAGATTATCTTTGCTCTAAATAAGTGTACCCTTTGAGCTCATGCTGCTGATGTGCATTTGTACTCTCAACCCTAGAAACTGAAAATCGGGAGTGAGTTGAGGACAACACCCAGCTGTAGCCTGAGGGTCTAGGTGTATGGTGAAGCCGGAGCTGTTGGTATCAGAGCTGTAGGAAGCAAATGGTAACCCCAGGCAATTGGATGGCAGAACTGCTAGGAGCAGCTGCTGGCATGAGGCTGGCTAAAGGACAGATACGAATTCTGAATCCCTTGTACCAAGGTGATGTTAGAAACCGATGATTTTGTAGAATGGTTTGGGTTGGAAGGGACCTTAAAGACCATGTATTTTCAACTGCCACTACTATGAGCAGGGGACACCTTCTACTAGACAAGTTACTCAAGGCCCAATCCAGCCTGGTTTTGAATGTTGCCAGAGTTGGTGCTTCCATAGAATCTCTGGGCAACCTGTTCCAGTGCTTCATCACCCTCATGGTGAAGAATTTTTTCCTCATGTCTTATCTGAATAGAGTTTCTTCCACTTCAGAGCTGTTATCCCTCATCATGTTGCTACATGCCTTTGCAAAATGTCCCTCTCCAGCATAGCCCCCTTCAGATACTGGAAGGCTGCTATTGGAATCTCCCTGGAGATTGGATATCTTCCTGGGTTTGGACAAAAAGAAGAGAAACAAATTAGGATGGACTTCTTTCAGGTATAGGAGCAGGATGTTTTTCAGGAAGAGCAGTAGGATGGGGAACCCATCCTTGCAGGATGGTGAAGAAAGGTGACTGGTGGTCATCATGGATCAACAGGAGGAAATGGGTGAGATTGGGTAAGTGATAGGGGAAAACACAGAGGGCTAATGTTATTTGGAAGAGTGATTGTGTTTGGTTAGGGATACTTGTGTCTGAGCTTTCAAATAATGTGGTGGTTTTGGAGAAGAGGCCTTGAGAAGAAGGCCACAGAAACAGTAAGAATCCTTTGTAAACTTAAGATGGCAAACCATAGCAGCTTGATACAGAAAGTATCTGACATTAGAGTTGACTTAAAAAAAACTAACAAAGATGAGGAAAAAAAACCCTCATTTTGGATGAAAGGAAGGGACAGCCACTAATAGGTAATGGGTGAACTTGGAAAATACTGACTCTTGTCTCCAGTTTCATAAGGTGATGTGAGTTTTGAAGGCTGATGCAATGCTGCAGAGCTGATCTAGCCTGTTCAGTGTCCCAGTTTGGTGTCACAACCTTCTTTTGCATTTTGTGTCATTTCACAATAGATTCTTAAGAGGCAAGAAGTGAACATGTAGTTTCTGCTGTCTTTATTAGATCTTAAGCTTTAGTCATAACTCTGCTCTGAGCTGCAGCTTGCTGTGTTGTTCAGTAGTGTGTAAGAAACGTTCAACTGCAAGAATGGTTTTGCTTAAATGGCTATACTTGATTTGAATGCTTTTCATCTCTTGGATGAAAAATACCAGTTTTCCTCTGGTATTTTTGGGCATGTTTTTTGTGTGTTTCCTCTAAATGAGGGGGTGCCACGTACATTCCTTTTCAATGCTACTGTTTATAAACATTCAGTGTTACATTGTATATATTACAAATGCCTATTTTAAAGGAAGAAAACCAAGTAAAGTCATATAGTGTCTTTAAAAAATGATGGCATCCAAACTGAAAAACTTTGTTTTGCTGTTCCAAATGTGTATGTTCCTCTTGCAAAGTTAATGTTGATAGCATAACCACAGGTTGGGGCTGTCAGAAACCCTTAGGAGTTACCTACTTGAAGCAGTACTACAAAATTAATTTGTTTTTCAAGAGTAGATTATGTAGAGAGATTTGTGGTGGTAAACCAAACAATCCAGCACTTAGGCCTCTGCCTTGCCTTTGTAGCTTGCACCCGTGTAACTACTTCAGTGATGCAAATTTTCATATAAAGTGAATGATGATGAGGTACTGTGAAAAGGAGTTGAGCATTGTGCCCTTGGGAAAATGTAAGCTGAAGAAGCTTTTTTTTTTTTTTTTAATTGCAGGAGTTAGATGTCTAACTTGTTGATTGATAGGGGGTTTTAATCAATCCACTTCCTTATGTCAGAATTGTTGATATTCCTTCAAAGGCAGGTGTTAAGTCTTGAGATGCTGATATTCCAAATACTGTCATTGGAAGGCAGGTGCCTTCTCTCTTCCAGTGAACCATGCTGATATTCCAAATACTGTCATTGGAAGGCAGGTGCCTTCTCTCTTCCAGTGAACCATGGCACAATTTCGTTGAGAAAGCTGTGGTTCAGTCATGTAAAGTGAAAGGTAATTAAATGGCTTTTAACTTTTGAGTATTTGATACATCCTCGGAGCTTTGTGTTTTGTTCTGGTCTTTTTCACTGAACTAATGAGCAAAATTAAGCCTTGTTAATTACACAGATCAAAAGGAAATAAAAGCCAAAACCCTGTATTTGCTGTCTTGATTCTTAAGCCTGTTGTGGAGAACACTACAGTGAGGTACAGAAGAAATAAAACAGTTACTTTGTGTGATTTTATTTTCAGTCTTGTCATTTAACCATCTACAGTTTTGGGTGCCTTTGACTTCTACCTCCAAGTGTATAGATGTGCTTGTCACCACGTGCCACCTGTGTGAGTGGCATTAGACTGCAACCACAGTTGACTATCCAAACCAGAACACTAAGTACTTTCTGTTGCCTCAAACTTTGGATTGCAAACTGGCATTGCCTTGTCAAAGACAAACATGTGTGGTGCATGCTGTAGCCCCATGTACTGTGTAGTGGTGTTTACTGGGCTGTGGTATTACATAAGAGCAGAATATTTAAGGTCATTTGGATCAGTGGTATTCCTCCTGGTGTGAAGGGCATCTGTCTTACTGGTATCTGCCTTTTAAAGAGGAAAAACACCCTTGGTCAGCCTGGTGCCTCATCAGAAAAGGACTGCAGCGTGATAATTGTGAATAGCAGGGCACAGAGTGATCAGGAGAGCATCTTGGGTATAGACTGTAACAACAGGGCTCTAATAAAGGCATTTTTCCTAGGGTTTTTGTACTTATTTGAGGAAATCTGTGTCAAAAGGAAAGTGGTGCCAGAGTTGCACACTGACTGTTTGGCAGTGAAAGGAAAAGTCCCTCTTGCATGTTGCTGCAGTCGCATTGATCCAGTTTGCTGCAGATCTGTTACAAGATGATGTAGGCTGTAGGACTTGGCTTAGAGAGTGGTTGTTGAGTGTAATCTGTGAAGCAGCCATTGAAGTTTCATGCAGGTTTCTCTGTGGTAGCTTCTTTAGCCCTTAGTTTTGGAAAATGGAGTTTTGCCCCAGTATAGGTTTATTATATTACCAAAACACAAGTGTTCTGTGAGAAGGCAGAGCTTGTATGATTCTACTGTGGGTAGAATAGGTAAAAAGAGGTGATCAAGGTATATGATGTTGGCTGGTAGATTCTGTCCAGAATAAGCAGAAAACCTGTTTCACTTAACTCAGATCCTTGGGAGAGCAAGTGAGCTGAGACTGTGTTCAGAACCTTTTCTGTACAGGTCCTTGTTTGTTTTTCACAACTTTTTTTTTTTACTGGAAAGCTATTTAAAACTCAGGCTATGTATTTCTGATTAAGAACCTTTCAAACTGTCTTCCCTTAAATTGTCTAGGGACTTGGGGATTTCTCTTATCCAAATACATTACTGTCTTCAACAGCAGAAGCAACGCTGCTAAGCCCAGTAAGCACTGTGTACTCTTTGTAATTCATAGACTGTCTCCCCAGAGCTTTCATTCCTCCCCTTGAAGAGAGGGTTCACAGGTCTGAACTGAGGAAGAAAGGACAAGAAAACTTTGTCTCTTTGTACAAAAGCCTGTAAATGAGGAACTTAACTCAGGGATTTTATCAGTGTCCTTTCAGAGACAGGGACATATTTCATTCTATGGAGACTGTTCTGTGGGTTTGAGGTGTGGCATGGCTTTGCCTCCTCTCTCATGAAAAAAGGGTGCATCTTTAATGGTTTGAGAGTTTATCTTTTGGGGTTTGGGTTCTGTCATTTGTTTTGTGTTTGTTCGTGTTTTTTGGTTTTTTGGTTGTTTTTTTTTTTTCCAGTGCAGCTTTTAAGAAAATCTACCTTTGCTAATCTGTTTGTACCTTTTTGATGGGCGTACTATGAGGAGTATGCCAAATTCATGCAAGAGACTTTGTGGGATGGGACTTTGTCAATCCAAGATTTGGGAATCTTGGGCAATCATAATGGTTTGTACAACAGTTTGGCTATGCCTCACGGCATAGCACTGAGAGTCTTCTGGAGTGAATCGATCACTCCTCTGTGGAAATTGATGTGCATGTGGATTGCGTAGAAATGAATTCCCATTGAAATAGGGGATGGAGGGAGCTGGTGATATCTTTGCACCACTTTAATATCTTGTTTCTTTTTAGGTAGTTCCTTGTAGCCGTGGTAGATTCACGCAAGGTATCCGTAGTTTTGTGCCATTAAAATGTTCAAACACTTGTAAATTGAAAGGAAATGCCTTAAGGCTTTCAGCTGGTACATATAACTGCTTCAACTTCCTACAATGGCTTGAGTTTTTATTTTAATTAAACGCTCTGCCTTTGACAGTATTTCTGTACATCTATCTGTGTATCAGATTATTGTACTTGTTTGCATGGAATAGTTGTGCTTTATTCCTAGTAACCATGAAAGAACAGTCAGAATAAACTCCGTTTCAAGAGATTTTTGTGTTGAAATATTTAAAGGATAAATAATAAATAGCGATTACCACATCGTACTATAATGCATTAAGCTGCAACTGTTACCCTTGTTCTGCAGAGAACCAAGAAAAGGTTTAGCAGGGTTGAGTCTTTGTCTTTTAAAAATGATCTGTAAGTTGTGCACACCTCGCAATTTCCTTTCAATGCAAGCACTGAACTGAGGTGGGTGGGAGAGTCAGTGTCCTTGTTTTGGTTTTGTTTTCATATGTCTTAAAACATGAATGCAAATGCATAGGTTTCTTGTCCTCTGCCTGTACACATCCCACATGTCCAGTGTTGCACTACCACTGACTCACCCTTCCAAAATTCAGCACAGCATAAGAAACCCAGTTTGGTCCACTGTACTACTGAGGAACTGCTCTGAGAGAGCCAAGACACATGCATGAGCTGCTTGAACAATCACTTCCTCAGAGAACACATGGGTTGTAATTTTCCACCACAGTGTCAGCCTTTGCTTTGTGGGACCATGAGTGATAAGTCCTAGTTTTCTGTTTCTCTGTTTCAGTATGTATGACCAACTGCCCTACGCTGATTGTCATGGTGGGTCTCCCAGCAAGAGGAAAAACCTATATCTCGAAGAAACTGACACGCTATTTAAATTGGATTGGAGTGCCTACAAAAGGTGCTGGATTTGCTTTTCTTTACATCACGAGGACAGGGCAGATGTTATGTATTTTATGAACCTAATTCTCAGTAATTTTATTGCCAAATTTGACAATCCTGCCTTAGCTTATTTTGCCATAGTAATATACACAAGTTCTCAGTTCTGTTTAGATGTTAATTAATGAAATTCTGGTGACTGTTTATTTACCTCCTTGTTCTGACAGTTGCTTTAATCAGCTTTTTGCCGTTGCCCCATAACACTTTGGTTCTTCAGCTGTCCTCTTGGGTTGTGTGCCTTAATTTTTTTGTTTGTTTGTTTGAGTTTTTCTGCTTCCCAGTCTTTATATGGGTGAAAGGGAATCTCATTTACAAGTGGACAAGCAGTCAACACTTCTGGGTGAAGGGTCTGACTTCTCCATCTTCTCTGAAGTTTGTGCAACATTTTTCTGTGCAACTTTATGCTTAACTGAATTTGTGAAATAAGTTACAGCTTTTTGAATATTAATTGCCCAAGGACCTGAGGCAACCGCTTGTTATCACGCTCTGAAGGACTTTTCATGTGTTTTTGGAATGGGGCATGACGTCTCAGATTGGCTGTGCCAAGGACCTTGCTGCCCTACCTCATTCCTGAGCTACTGTGGTATCTTGTGGGCCCAGATCAACAAGTAAACATGACCTAAGTCCATTTGAGGCCCTGAGCAGCTGTTTCCCTCACCACCTCTGTCTGCGTAGATGGAAAAGATAGATTTGGTATTCTGTGTTTCTGTGTCTGATAGTTTTATAGTTTTGACTAGTTAATCATTTAAGTAACATTAAACATAATAGACCATTTGAAGTGTAGACTTGTGGCTGGATGTATTTCCTAGTCTAAAAAAGTCAAGATGAAGGTTTAAACTGCCTTTAATTTCTAGGGTATAGCTTTCTGAGTTGATGTTTTCTTAAGCTCTTAGAAACCTGTCTAATATACTTTATTTAGATCAGATGTTATGGAGGATGTTACATTGTCTGAATATGAGAGTTTATGGGATTTAAATTATCACTTGAGTTTTGACACTTTTCACAAAGTGTAACCATTGTGATGAACAGTATCACATTGAAGGACTTCTTTTTATCCATTAGGCTGAAACAGAATACCAGTCTAAATAGGTTAGCCTGTATCCAAGCTGATAAAAGGCATGCAATGTAAATATGCTTGTGTGAGAGATACACATCTAACCTATACTTGTGTATGTCTGTTATGTATATATGTCAGTGCATGGAGTGTTTTATGTGAACCTTGAAGAGCAAAAATCCAGTATTGGACAACAAATAACATACTGTCCATATATAGCTCAGACTTGGTTGAATATATTCCCAAATACAGTAAAATAGGTATAGGTTGTCTACTTCAGTTAGAGGAAAGCAGCATAACAGAAAATATATGCCTTCGTGCTGAATAAAAATGAGTTAAAGCGTTGCTGCCTAATTTTACTAAAATATGGAACACAAACCTACTGTATATCTTGCTGGTTATGGTTTGTCTGTGTTGGAAAGGGTCACTTGGGATTTTCTTAGGAAACTACAGAATGTTCCTGTTGCTTTGTGTCATCAATGATGCAATTTTACTGAAGCTGAAATCGATTTAAAGTAACTTAGTCTGAGGGAATAGGTGATACCTTGCCTAGTGCTTCCAGTTGACTGGGGCTGGCTGAATAAATATGAGTATTGAGTAGCTCTAACATCTGTTACCCCTCATCTCTTAATGTCTTAAAACTAGCATGTGCTTAATCTACTAACTGTTCTTATTCTCTGAGACAGATGGTTACAATTATGAGGTTACATAAACCAGAGAAAATGCCATCTTTTCATGTAACACACATTGACCAAGCTGGTGAGTTCAAGAATAGAAGGTGGAGGTAAATAGCCCAAGGTTGATGTTAGCTGAATCCTTGCAGCCATCGCTTTTCTTTTTTATTTCTTCAAAAATTCTCTGTTTAAAATGTGAAATGCTGAAAAATACAAAGGACTTTTGTCTGGGCTTTTTGAAGGAAATGAGGTCAGTTAGATGCATGAATAGAATTGCGTCGCAATGTAGTTTTTAGATGCTAAACTTGGTGAAGCTTTTTGAATAGTTCTGGCTGCATGGAGGTTGTGATAGCAGTTAGCTTTGTGAAACTTTTTCCACAGGTTGGATGCTGCTAATAAGGTCTGAAGATAGTCCCACTAGATAGCACTTTGTCCTTTTCCCTGCAGTGCCCTGCTGTAGTAGCTATTCTTTCTTATGAAATTTCTTACTTTGGTTTTTTAAGAGCTATTGCCTGACAACACCATTATATTCTGAACTTCTTGCACCTTCTGTTTCTCTTAGAGTGAACCATCTTTTCATGTAGCTAGTTAGACCAGATCATCAAACCTGTCACAGAAGAACCCACGTTGTACTATAATCTGAGTTTTGCTGTCAGCCATCAAAAAGCCCCCAAAACATTAACATTATTGAATTCAACCAAAACCTAATTTTTGGGGAGTGTAAACAATATTTAGTTCTTTACCTCTGCCTCCAATCCCAACAGCAGCTAATGGTTGAGCTCTTCTATCCTGTCTCTTTATTAATTACAGCTTAGCAATTGTCTGTTATTTTTTATTTTCTTTCCAGAAATGAAGTCTGGCAAGTAGCTACCCTCTGGCAACTTCTCAAACAGAATACTTCAGTTTGATCTAATTTTTTTTTTAAAAAGTACTTTGCAACCCACAGAGAAAACATATAGGTTAGAAACAAATTAAACATTAATTGCACTTCAGAGAGCCACTTGCAGAGATGTCAAATGAAGGTAATTAGGGTACAGTGTTATTGTCTGCTGTGTAGTAAAACAAAGCGTCCTAATCGCATATCCAATGTTGTGACAGGTGTATGACTATAGACCATAGGGACCTTTGCCCAGGTAAAGAGTAGTTTCCTTTGGCCACTGTTAAAAGATCACAGTAAGATTATATTCAGCATGTACACTGTTTGTTTTGGTTTTTTTTTTTTTTTGCAACTGAAGCATGTTTTTAAATAGATGGAACAGGGTTGTGAAATAGCATGTAGTGATCCTTAGGAATAGAAATACTGGAGCACAGTTCTGGAAAAAAAACACAACTTGGTCAAGTTCTGTTTATCAAAATCAAGATTGGGCTAGTTTTGTTTAGAGCTCTTCCTTACTTAAATAAGATTTGAAAGTCTTGGGAGGTGCTATCAGAATACTGTTTCACTGCACGTACACAGAATAAAAAGATGGATTATAAGTAGTCCTTTGCAGATTACTTCCAACTACCCCAGTGAATAAGGAAAAACTTTTTTTTTTTTCCTGTTCAGGCAAACTGGTAGACAGAGGCACAATGTTATGGCCAAGTGACTCCACTGAAGCTACCTCCGGCCTGTATGCGCTTTGGCCATTTCCATGATTATTTGTTGTCTTTATAGTTAAAACCAAACAAACCTCCTAAAACACAAGAAGTGTGATAAGAAGTAGGATGTGTCGGCTGTGCATATGCTAAATTATTTTGTCCTTGCAGGTAGCTTGGTTGCAGAACTGTCATAATGTTTGTCCTTTTCACGTGGATATTGTCAGTTCCCAGTAATACTTGCTGTTTTCTTGGCAGAATTTAATGTTGGTCAGTATCGTCGAAATCTGGTGAAAAAGTATAAATCTTTTGAATTCTTCCTGCCTAACAATGAAGAAGGATTGAAAATCAGAAAGTAAGTTGGGTTTTTTTTATGTGTTACACGATGCTAATTGTGTAAAAATGGTATCCTGTGTAATTTATTCTTAAAGACTGTTTTAAGCTGTATTTTTGTATGCGCATGGTGACCCTTAAGAGACTGCAGCATGAGATGACAAGGAAAGGAAATTCTGGAGAAGGTGGAGAAGTGGTTTATTTAGGCTGCTTAAAAATTGAGCTTTTTGCTTCATCTCAAGCATTGAAAATGCAGAGAAGGTAAACATCTGATTCTTTTACACCTTTCAGCAGGCTGTGACTGCTGTTATCCTACACATATTCCAGGATATTGTCACTCTAGGCAGCTTTTCCAAGTGGCTATTATTTTTCTTGCCTTTTTTTGGATAAGATATCAGCTCATAGATGTGACCTTTTCTGCTAATTCCTGAAATTTCTAAAGAGATAATTCCTAAAGAGCTTTTGTGTGGATCATAAAGAAGAAAAAGACAAAACAAAGCCACTTACTGGTTTCCTTGTTGGTTTGTGTACTGGAATTCTTCATCTGGAGTACTTTGAATGTATTTGTCATTATCCATTCAAATGAGCAGAAGTGGGGCACTATTATTCTGTTACTGAAATTGTTTTTTTGGCCACCGTGCAAGTGCTTTGTGTAGTCACTCAGTGGACTGTGTCAAAAAATGGCCACGTTTTGCTAATGCAAAGCACTTTGCATTTACACAGGTGTGAACATCTGTGCCCAGATGAAGCACGTGATTCTCCCTTCTTGTCTGGAAAGAGGCTGTACTTTAATGTAGAGGAAAGGCCTTGAGAAGAAAGGGTAGATGAAGAGAAGATCAGAGCATGAGGGAACTTTCTCTGTTGTAAGATCTGTAAAGAAAGTCAGATGAATCTTGGTTTCCTTCACTGTTTATTGTCCTTTTTTTAGTGTATTTAGCGAAAACTTAAGAATGTGCAGTATGAATTAAATGAGAACAGAAGGTTTAGAGGAACAGAAATGCAAATTGTGTAGGCTGTTTAAAATGCGGTGTATTATGTTCTTAAATGCTTCAGCTCAAGCATCAAACATGTCTGGACTTCCCTACTGTCTGGGCTTCACTTCGAGGCTGTCCCTCTGCTTGTCCTCTCTCTTGCCCATCCCCTTCAGTAGCAGTTGCTAATGTCCAGGGAGGAAAGCCTGTATAAGAGCCTCCTGATCCTTTAGGATCAAAGAGTAGATATGAAGTACATTATCCTTGCAAGTCTCTGCCTTTGGCTTAGAGGAGAAACCAAACCTTTTAACGTGCCTCTGTGTCACCTATCAGACTAAATGGTGAGTAATATAATGTGAAATGGGCTGTGGGAGCTAGTCTGCCTCATTAGCAATGAGTAAAGAGAGTTTATATTTATTTAGTGAAGACTTGACTGTTGATTCTCAATTTCTGGCACCTGTTAACCATGCTAATGTGGAAATTCTGTCAAGATTGAAAAGCCTTCATTTTTCTTCTAAGATAAAACTGTGCGTGTAGAATATGGTAAATGTAAGAGAAGAGTTACACATTTAAGTCTGAAAGTCAAAACAGAGAAAATGCATAGAAGGGCTGTTGAAATGGACAGGTTTTTACGTTTTATGCAAATGAAGACTGCGCTTAGTGGAATTAAGTGAGACTTTGCTCTACTGATGAGTAAATCATACACAGTGGTAACGTTGCCCTCCAGTATTACTGAGGTGTTAGAAATCATAATAGATTTTGAAGATGATACTAAATACTGGGGAAATGGGAAAGTTGGAAATTAATTTATTCATGTCTAGATTTAACACAAATGTAAGGTGTTTAGGAACAGGTTTTTTTTGATGTTCGTGTCCTCAAGGGTCTCCAGCACCAATTACATTATGCTGGTGGCTACAGTGGGATGTTATTTTCATGCCTCTCCTTAATGTTTGTGCTAAGTCTTTTTTTTTTCTTGCTCTGTCTTTTAACAGATTTGTTTTGACAAGCAATTTTAGCACAATACTTCAAATGACCAGTAGATTAGTGAAAAATAGTTGTCTGTCCACTTTAACTGAGAGTCACAAGATAAAAGCCTGAAGTTAATGATTCCCGCCCCTCTGAGAATCAGATTAAGTAGCAAATATCTAAGAATAGGTAATTGGGAAAAGAGTGCAATTGCAGGAATGATTCAGCAATGTTACCTCAGATCAGTGAAAGTTTATCCTGGTCAGCAGTTGGTAGGTATTCTGTGGTGATATGTATCTGTATCAGTTGCACAAGGAAGCACTGGACTGGTCTTTTTGGCAGATGGCCACGATCATGTTTCCTTGGTTGACCTCTCTTAGTTTTCCCCATGTTTTCCTGAGTGGCTAATTTTAAAATAGGCATTTTGAAAGAGGTTATCTAACATTGGCAGGGTGCTATGGTTGATGCATTAATAAAATGACTCGAACTAGCATTTGAGTTTCACTCTTTTTCATTTTTAAGACAGTGTGCCTTAGCAGCGCTGAATGATGTCCGACAGTACCTCAGTGAAGAAAACGGGCATGTGGCTGTAAGTTTCTTATTGGACACATGTTCTTGAGATGCTTCACTACAAAACAGCGTGTGTCTGCTAGATAACCACAGAATGACAGAAACGTGAATGTTGGAAAAGACCCTCAGCATCACCAAGTCAAATCGATACCTCTACTCTAAAAGGTTCACCCCTAAACCATAACCCTAAGCACTACATTCAAATGACCTTTAAACACATCTAGGGTTGGTGACTCCACCACCTCCCTGGGCCACCACCTCCCTGGGCAACCCATTCCAGTGCCTGACCACTTTCTGTGAATTTTTTTTTTTTCCTGATGTCTGGTCTAAACCTACCTGGGTTGCAGCTTGAGACCATTTCCTCTTGTTCTATCACGGATTACTCTGAGACCAACAACAGCTCTCCACAACATCCTTTCAGGAAGCTGTAGAGTGTGAAGAGGTCTCCCGTCAGCCTTCTCTCTTTGAAACTAAACAGCCCCAGCTCCTTCAGTCACCCTTCATGAGATTTATTCACCAGGCCTTTCACCTCTTTGTTGCCTTCCTCTGTACTTGCTCCAGTACCTCAACATCTCTCTTGTAACGAGGTGCCCAAAACTGAACACAGTGCTCGATGTGTGGCCTCACCAGAGCTGAGTACAAGGGAACAATTGCCTCCCTATCCCTGCTGGACAGGGGGACAGCCTGAGTAGTTCCAGTAACTGTCACTGTATCAGATTTTTTTATCTTTGAGAGGTTCAAGTTAGTTCTGCCTTGATGCTGCAGTGAAAGAAGCACTTAAGTTCAGGGTGGTGATGCTTTACTGAGGAACCACTTGGTAATTTGAGGTGTTAACTGAGCAATAGGTAATGCCTCTCTTCTCTCCACCTTATATAATGCACTGTTAACCGCATCTATTTTGTTTGCACTTGTGTTTCTGTTGGCTAGTCTTGCATTTCAAGTGAAGGGTAGAAACTTACTGTACATTACTGAATGTTGCTTGGCAGTTGTGCCACTGGCATGAGAAAGCAGGAAAAACTCAAGTAAATTGCTGCATAACTGAGTATTTAGTAAAGGGATGCAACACATCAACTCTTCAACTATTGATGAAGTGTATTCATAGTAATTTGCATTAACATTGTTTTCCTTAAGACTGCTGACAAAACTCTGGCAATTTCATTAACTAACCAGTGAAAAGCATTAACTGTAGCTTCTGCTGGGGGCATGAAGTCAACTTTATACTTAAGCAAACTTCATATTTCAGTAAAACTCTTGTGTTCAAGGATAAATGTAAGTTCTTAGAAAAATACATATCTTGTGATTGGCAGGATTTACAAGTTTTCAGCCCTTCAAAAGCTTTACAGTTGCATTTTGAACACCATATTGATTGCAGCATGTTTTCTGTGTAGAATAAGTCCACTAAAGTGATATATCTTAGAATTTAATGCTAATATGGACAAGATTCTGTCCCGTATTCTGTGATAAGCTGAAATTTTGATTATTTAGTTCAACTACTGTTCTGTAAGTAGTGCTTTAAAAATACTTGTTATTATTTAGAAAGTCATGTGTGTAAAGTAGGAATGTCTGTTAGGTGTGTTGAGATAGCAGGGTGGATGTAAGGGGAAGTGTTTTCATTGCTTCCCTTCAAAAATAAGGGGTCAAAGTCCCTCAAAATGCTGTTGCTAACAGTACTTTGCGCAGGCTGCCGTGCTTGTTTAATTCCTCTATCTGCCCCCATTATTATTCATAGGTCTTTGATGCTACAAACACAACTCGAGAACGCAGAGAAACTATTTACAAATTCAGTGAAGAAAATGGATATAAGGTGAGTCAAAAGCAAAGGAGTTCTGAGCTAACAGTGATAGTTTTGCCCTTATCTGTAGTCTGAGTTAAGTGCACCAACGTAAGCGACATCTTCCCTAGATGTTTAGTTGGTAGTGCATTTTGTGTTCTCAAGCACTGCTTGTGATTAAAAATCACTCAATCTTCATTTTCCTCATCTTTAATGTTCGTACTGTTTGGAGCTAATCTCACTTTATGCTCTGGCTTCAGGTCTGTCATCCTGGACCCAAAGTTCTGAATGTACTGTCAGCAAGAACTATTTAAAATATGGATCTCGGTGCAGTTTGGATTTGTGCTGCAGAGGCATGTAGGGAATTCTACCTTAGTTCTGTACAAACAAAAAACATTCTGTGGCTTTCTGCCTTCTGTTTAGGGTTGGTTTGCATTTAACTGTTCTCCAGTAATATGTACTTTGCTCTAAACTTATCTTCACGAACCTGTAAGGCATCTAAACACAAACCTCTTTTGAAGCGAAGCTGCTCCGTTAGTTGAAAGACTTCTAAATTATTATTTCAGAAGCATTAGTTATTATTTATGTACCTAAACTGGCATCCTCTGTGTTTATTTCTTCCTCTTCCATCCTGTGTTTTCTTGCTGCAGTATTTTTCCACTTACAAGCATTTTTGGGGAAAAGAATATAGAGTATGATGCCAACAATTCCTGATGAGAGAGTCTGGAGAAACATAAGTAAATGGAATGAAGTTTAACTTGTGGCTCCCTTTAAAACGGGGAAATGGGCAACATTCTGCTCATGATTGTTTGTCTTCAGAGGTGTTTTAATGTGTTTTTCTTCTTTCTTCCTTCTGTATATGTAACTTCCCACTTGGACTTAAGACCTTTTTTGTTGAATCAGTATGTGTAGATCCAGAGGTCATTGCTGCAAATATTGTGGTGAGTACAGGCAAGTTTGCTTTAGCTGCTTTAAGTCAAGGGGTTTAATGCAGCTCATTATTTTTAGAAGTACATTGTAAGAGCTTACAACAGCAAAAAAAAAAACAACAAAAAAACCTAACTCCCTTTTAATGGAACACTTCTGATTTGATATGTATCCCTGCTCAGAAGTTGAGTTTTATGGAGACTAGTTCTTTTTGGCTTGCATATATTTTAATTAACTTTCAGCAAATAAGTTTTCATGTTGTGTTCCCCCTGCCGCCCCTTCCTATTTCTTTAAAGTTTAATTAAAAAGGGGAAGAAACTTAGGTACTACTCTTCTGTTTTTATTTAAACAGCAAGTGAAGCTGGGTAGTCCTGACTATGTTGATTGTAGTAATGATGAAGCAACAGAAGACTTCATGAAAAGAATAGAGTGCTACAAGAACTCCTACCAGACATTGGATGAAACTTTTGACAAGTAAGTGAAGAAACAATGTTGTGATCTCAGCAGGGTTGTTTTAAAACGTTTTGCTAGGGGACAAAACATCCTCATTTGGGGTTAGTGTTTTCTAGTCATGGTTTTTTTTGATAGCTTGAGCTGTCTTTCCTTTGGCAAACCAGCATGACTCTGGGATGTAGCCTGGAAACTTGCTTGCTTGAGGAAAATTGTCTGAAGAGTCTACTCTGGGACAGTGTTATTTTTTATTTTCCTACCTGGAGAATAGTATGATTCTTCTGGGTTAGACCAATATTTGAAAATTATTCCAGACTTGCTCTAGTGGTTGATTGTTACTTGGTTTTTGAGTATGTGAAGACATCCCGCATGATTTGCAAGTATAACTTCACTTGTTGATGTAGCTAAGATTGCACCGGTCTTAAAAATTGACTTCTAAATTTGTCTGTGCTGGCAAATCATCCTGCATGTGCAGGGCTGGGAGAAACTTTCTTAGCTAGACAATTTGCCCTCATGCCAAAGCACTCATCTGTTTTTCGTTCACTTTCAGCACGGTGAACCGTGTGAGGAGGAGCCCTGTTTCTCTTGCTACCTGCCAGGGTACCTACAGGGTTTCAGTGTGGGGTTTTGAGCTGCACTCATTCCAAGTGCTCCTGATTTGTCGCAGGACCAGTGCTACAGAGAAGGGTTTTAATGTAATTGAGTGTAAGCAGTCTGAGACTGGTTCAGTCAGACCAGTTCATGCATGTAATTTCTGTGATGGTCCTAATGGTCATACTGGGTGAAACACTGTTCTTTGGAGTTAATCATTACTGCCAGAGATGAGGTGATGGTGCTTGCTTCTCATCACCTCCATTTGGTGGTGTTATAACTTCTCCTGTGCTATTGTGGTGCGATGTCTCAAGTGCTAGAAAACAGGACCGGTTACTTTCAGCTTATTATACTTTATTCCGTATAAAACTAGATGCTACTCTGAAATGAGTGCTTAGATGAGAAAGGATAAGCATTGAAAATTGAAATTGTAACCTCTCTGATGCTGGGGGATGGTAGTGGTGGGGCAAATTACAGTTCTGTTAGTAAACAGATGAGTGGTTGAAGAAAAAGCCTTTGTTCAGGCTAGTCCCTGGTCCTTCTGATGCTGTGGCTTCTCTGGAAGAGTTGAGCGATAGGTAAAAAGTGACCTTTTGACCTCAGGGTGTAATCAGACAGATATTTGCTATGGGGGAGATGTTTGTAACCTGCAGAAAAATATGAAATATGTGGTATCATAAAATACCTGGATATCTTATTGAAGCTGCCACAGCTGAATGGTTCCACTGAATCCTTCTTTCAGTGGGAGGGCTGTATTTTCCCAAGAATAGGGTTTGGATTTGAGACAAAGTGCTAGTAAAGGAAACAGAAAAAGTAATGTGAACAGACCAGATGTGAAAGGAATAGAGTTCATCCTGTACCTTTAGGAGAATTGCTTTGTTTCTTTGGACTCATGCATATTTCATGGGTAACTGAGTGTTTGTTTACTGCTTTGGGTTGTTGTCCCTAGCTTTTGACATCAGAGAGAGGGTGTGGAGACTGTGGGACATGCTTGTAGAAACTAAGCAGAATGTTACTTTGTTTGTTTGTGAAAGGGATCTTTCTTATATTAAAATCATGGATGTTGGAAGAAGTTACCTTGTGAACAGAGTCATGGATCACATTCAGAGCCGCATTGTCTACTACCTCATGAATATCCATGTGACTCCTCGGTCAATCTACCTCTGCCGACATGGAGAAAGTGAACTCAATCTGAAAGGGAGAATAGGAGGAGATCCTGGACTGTCTGTCAGGGGGAAGGAAGTACGTACCTCCTGAACCAGTGTGGCTGGGATCTGTGTGTGTCTGTGCATGTGTGCAGTTTGTAATTACAGCTTTCTTCCTCTACAACCTTTTCTCTTAACGTGTTTAAGAAGGATTTTTTTACTTGTGTATACGAGTAGTGGAAACTGGATGCACACACTGTGTGCTGATTTGGTACATGCTCTTTTGTCTGTCTGTCAGTGTGTTGGTGATTAAAATTCTTTTTTTATCCTAGAGCACAAAGCAGTTATCAAGAGGGCGTTGTTTTTTTAACGGTATTTTTGCAAAATCTTGACATGTTGGAATAATTGGGAAGGTTCATAAGTTAAAGCTGAAAGGCAAAGATAGGAACCGCAGAGAACTCTTACACTCCTTGCACTCTTTTCCTTCTTTATCCTGTCCCTCTTGACTTAATGGAATATGTTGTATTTCTTAGAAGAATCTTTGACAGAACCTTTTGAAAAAGTTATAATGGATTTACAGAGGCTAGAGTCTGTGTTTTCCAAACTGAACACTGTTTGTTATCTCTAGGCCCTCACCCAGCGTCTCGTGTTTGCTTTTTTTCAGTTTGCCAAAAGCTTGGCACAATTTATTAACGAGCAAAATATCAAAGATCTGAAAGTTTGGACCAGCCAGATGAAAAGGACAATACAGACTGCAGAAGCCTTGGGAGTGCCTTACGAGCAGTGGAAGGTTTTGAATGAGATAGATGCAGTAAGTTCTTCCTTTCCAAATGTCTAATAAGTTGCTTTGTTTGCTAGGGATGAAGGAAGTGCTTAATTTTGTAATAATACAACTTCTCTGGAATAGCAACTGAAACTGGTTCTAGGGGCTGGAAAAATTGTCATGAATTCCCGTTAACAAGGCTAAATGTTTTGCCATAGTTAATTTTAGACTTAGTTTGTCTTTGCCAATAAAACAGTCCCCTGTAGGAACCACCATGCTATGGCATTCTTGATTGGTGGTGATTGGAAAGAAATGTTTTGGTAGGTGGGGGTGGCTGGGAGGTATTTTGGTAGATAAGATATATAAGCAGATGCAATAGGTAAAATGTCATATTAGTTAGTAACCTTGCTTGGCTGTATACGTGACTTCACTTACCTAGGAATTTAATGCCTCCTCCTAACCACATCCAAATCCAACTGAGTTTTTCCTGTTCACACCTGACAATTTTGTCTTTCAGTGTCACAGTAACAAAAATACAGCTGTTAAAGGTTATATATGATTTTATTTAACAGTGATACCTGCTTTTGGCACTGGTGGAAATGCATGCTTTTAAATTGTTTTTATCACTTCTAGGGAGTGTGTGAGGAAATGACATATGAAGAAATACAGGAAAACTATCCGCTTGAGTTTGCACTAAGAGATCAGGACAAATACAGATACAGATATCCGAAAGGAGAGGTATGCTGGCTTTTCTGCCTCAAGATGAAGGGCTTCCTTGTCTTCTTGACTACAGACATATGCTGGCTTTGGGAAAGAAAATATTAACTTAAAAATGGATTAAAAAGTTGTTCCCTTCTCCAAGAGAAAGCACATAGGGTACTGGCAAGGATTGAGTCCAGACCGTTTAGTTTGATTCAGGGCTTGAAAAATAAACAATAGATTTGGAAAAGCTTTGATCTCGTGGGTAGCCTTTCCATGCTGGTCTTGCAGTGATAAAGCAGGAAGGATAATTGCAAGGCTCCAAACGATTGCATACACAAGCATGCTGCCGGGACCGCCTCTTTCTGTAGTTTTGGATCTGTTTCACTCTGGTTTTCATGCTGTAGGTGATCACTGTTTTGCATGCAGTTCTGGCTGAAGTGTTAGGGAACTCTGCAGCCACATTGGTCTTTCACTTGAATAAACTCCTTGCCTCTGGGAAAACAACTTGCTGACAGCTTTTCCAAAGCAAACCCATTACAGCACAGCAATTACCAGATGGTCACAGGGCCTGGCTCAGGGTGCTGAAGCCTGAGGATTGAGGGCAGCGGGGTGGAGGAGTAATTGGGCCATCTGCTCTCTGCTGTTTGTATCAGGAGGAAGCAAGCTCTGAGGTCCTCTTTCCTCAGCAGTCAAGAGTAATCGCTGTGGGAAGAGCAGTTTGTAATAAGAGCACTGTTCTTGTGGGTGTGGGCCCTGTCCTGCTAATGAGGCAGTCACTAAACTGCTAAGTTCTCCTAATTCCTTTTGGACAAGCAGTGGTTGTTTTTCAGACTCATGCCACCCTCAAGGATGGTGACAAACATTTCTAAGTCCTTCATTGCCTTGGGGTGGTTAGTTTAGCTCAGTTGTTTGTAAGAGACAGTTTCTCTAACAGGGTTTGCCCAGCTTTGCTTTAGACCAAACTCTCTTGCCAAGGTCTGAACCAGTCATGCCACCATCCAATGGGGCAGCTCCCATGCCTGCCTCAGGATTGGGTCGTTCCCTGCCTTGCTAGTTGATGTGCTGTTCTCTGTGTTTGCAGTGTGTGGCACATTCTGTGAGTACTGTCCTCACTGTACATGTGGAAATTCACTTCAGCAGGTATCTGTGATAGTCCTGCTCTTGACCTCAGCAGAAGCATTTCTGTGGGTGATGGTGCAGAACAGATTGCAGGAGAAACCCAGCCTCCTCTCTTTGTGACTCTGGGTGGTGTAGTGGCTGCCATCACCAGGCCCTACTTTGTTTTCAAAAGGCAGGCTGAACAAGTCAGTCTTTGTGAACTCTCTACACTGATTGTAGGCTGGACTTCCTGCATTTTTGCTTAGAACAGAGATGTGTTTGAAGATGAGGTATGGAAAATAATGTGCAAGACTTAATCTGTATACTTTGCAGATGCTATAAATGAAATTCTAGAGATTTTGTGGATCTCCTTGGTCATAGTGACTAATTTAATAAAGCTTTCCTGTGAGGGAGATTTATTTTGTTATATGAATGCTCGTTGACAGTCTGGAAGACCCAAACTGTGTTCTTAATTTAAGGAAAACTATTGCTACAGTATTTATCTGTGCACTGTTAGAATATTTAGAAAAAGACTAATATGAAAGTAAGATCCACCATATATATATATATATATATATACATAATGCTGTTCAAAGAACTTCCCCTTTCTAATGTGCTATGTACTTGTCCTCCCTACCTAGTCCTATGAAGATCTTGTTCAGAGACTGGAGCCAGTAATTATGGAACTTGAAAGGCAGGAAAATGTGCTTGTCATATGTCACCAAGCTGTCATGAGATGTTTGCTTGCATATTTTCTTGACAAGCCTGCAGGTAAGTCATCCTTGATATTTCTCCAATTTTGGAGGTTCACTGATTAAGGTTCCAAACAGTAAACTCTAACAGTTTCCTTTATTATCAGAGGGTGGTTGTGCTAGACAAGTACACAAATACAAGTTTATTTGGCCCATGTATGAAACTTGGTAGTTGATAGTTACTGATATGCTTCACACCTGAAATTCTGCAACATTTGGGTTTTGCTCTGTTTGAGTAGCATTTCTGTTGCATGCTAGGGAATAATCATGGAATCACAGAATGGTAAGGTTGGAAGGGACCTCAAGGATCATCTAGTTCCAACCCCCTGCCATAGGCAGGGACATCTCCCACTAGTACAGGTTGCTCAAGGACTCATCCAACCTGACCTTGAACACCTTCGGGGAGAGAGCAGCCGCAACCTCCCTGGGCAACCTGTTCCAGTGTCTCATCACCCTCACTGTAAACAACTTCCTCCTAATATCCAGTCTAAATCTCCCCTATGGCAGTTTAAACCCATTGCCCCTTGTCCTGTCATTGCAAAACCTTGTAAATAGTCCCTCCCCAGCCTTCCTGTAGGCCCCCTTCAGATACTGGAAGGCTATGATAAGGTCTCC